>CANNZV010001314.1:0-165685 GCA_947561585.1 Caprella mutica | reverse complement strand
GTGTGGCTAGAGGAGGTGTGAGGTGTGGCTAGAGGAGGTGTGAGGTGTGGCTAGAGGAGGTGTGAGGTGTGGCTAGAGGAGGTGTGAGGTGTGGCTAGAGGAGGTGTGAGGTGTGGCTAGAGGAGGTGTGAGGTGTGACTCGTGAGTACTGGCAGCCCCGCTTATATTACCAAATCACGTCTCAGTCTTATTACTAAATGGTAATAAGACCGGGCTGAGTCACAGGAATTATATAATTGTTACTCCTAAATAAACATTTCATATAATGAAAGAAAATTGTTAGAGTTCCAGTGTTTGTTGTCAGAATTAGTTAATGCCCTTTGATAAAAGTTAAAATTATAGTTAATTTACTAAAAGTTTTAAAATTCAACCATATAGCTCAGCTCTCACTCAGTATAGGTGAGTAATTAATAGATACTTAGACTATAACATTGAACTAACATATACCTGACCAACGCTCCAAAAGCGTCGCATAACATGGATACGTATGATATGGGTTCAATAATTTCTTCAGAGTCAAAAACGCTTTGAAAACGCTGTGAAAGAAACGCTCTTGTGATATTGCCCTTAATTACTCTGTGAAATATTTTTGGTAGTATAGGCCTATAGGGTACCAAGTTCGAACACGTAAGAAAAGAAAGTATAATTATTTTTTTAAATTCTATTCTATTTGGTTTCATGGATACTATTTAAAAACAAAGTTGAATGATGATTATTATGAAGATTGTCACGTGTTCGATAATATGGAATCGTGTAAAAACACAGAACTTGCCCTAAAATGGGTGTTGAATTTCTGAACCAATTGCTTCCAATAATTAACAACCTCATCTAAATAATAATATTGATGTTTATTATAGTTACCGTGAAATCTAAAAAATGTACCCGTTTTCTATTTCTACGAACAGTGCCTCGCAATTATTGCCACTTTTATAAAAACGGGACTGTCTGTTCTAGATAGAGGTGGCGTAATTTGTGCCTATAGGTTATTTTACTAACCACAATATTTATACACCGTCATTTTTACCAAATCAAATTAAATGCAAAACTCATAAATCAGAACCATTCAAAATAAATCCTGAATTGTTATTTGTAAAGATAACCAATAAATACTAACCACTATTTCCCCAAATCACAGCTTGTGACCCTCTCCTTACCCCTTTTTCCCACAGTTTCCCCTCTAAAGGTGAGTTTTTCCCATGGAATTACCCACAGGAACACGTGTGAGGTACATCAAAGGTACACTCTGTCTCACACTGATTATACACTTGCAACACTTTGCTAAAGCTCTTTAAATCTAGCATGGATTGAAGTGTTACTTTCCTATTAAAAGATGCACTTGTGTAGCAATTTCTAAATGGTAAACTTATACTTATTTAGTAAGTTCTGTGGGGAATATTTAGATACAAGTGAGAAAAAGATATTTCAAAGTCATAACAATTAGCATTCATTCTATTGATTTTATAACAACAATTAGAAAAGTCTCATTTTGTACTGTATTTAAAAATAATTGAAACCCGTGTGAATATTTAAGAAACAAAAAGACTGAAAATTTGAGAGTCACAGAGGTGTAATGCGAGTCACAGAGGTGTAATGCGAGTCACAGAGGTGTAATGCGAGTCACAGAGGTGTAAGTCGAGGAGTCACAGAGGTGTAAGTCGAGGAGTCACAGAGGTGTAAGTCGAGGAGTCACAGAGGTGTAAGTCGAGGAGTCACAGAGGTGTAAGTCGAGGAGTCGCAGAGGTGTAAGTCGAGGAGTCACAGAGGTGTAAGTCGAGGAGTCACAGAGGTGTAAGTCGAGGAGTCACAGAGGTGTAAGTCGAGGAGTCACAGAGGTGTAAGTCGAGGAGTCACAGAGGTGTAAGTCGAGGAGTCACAGAGGTGTAATGAGAGTCACAGAGGTGTGATGAGAGTCACAGAGGTGTAATGAGAGTCACAGAGGTGTGATGAGAGTCACAGAGGTGTGATAGGTGTTGGTTTGCACACCCTTTGCTGTACGTCACTTCAGTAAATCTTGACAACACATTAGCATATTGCCTAAACATCTTAACATGAACTGAGAGGTGTATACAGACAGAGAGAGGTGTGAGAGGTGTAGACAGACAGAGAGAGGTGTGAGAGGTGTAGACAGAGAGACAGAGAGGTGTGGAGAGAAAGAGGCCGAAAATTTTGTTCTGGAAAATTCGGTCTAGGAATGAATGAAGATTATTTTGAAACTCTTTGTTGCAGTTTGTCGTACCCACTAGTTTTTTGTACTGTACACGTCTAATTGTTTAATTTCCTGGTTGTCAAAATTACTAATGTTATGAATCAATTTACAACGGTTAATGATGTTATTATCTTCACATTCTAGTAATGAATACTTCACATTCTAGTAGTCATAAATTCAGCTTCTTCTATTATTGTTCTTTAAAAAATATTCCGAGATCAAATTTTCCTAGTACCTACCGTGAAAAGAGGTGTGGAGGGAGGTGTATAGGAGGTGTATTTCTATATAAAAGTCACTATATAATTATAGCATATAAGCAATAACATTAGAGTTTGAATATATGTACTTATCTAACGCATTATAATAGACAATACATGAGAACACTTAGAGAATATAAAAAAATATAACAAGATATCAGTCACTGACACTCACCAATAATAGAGTAAAGTTTAATATTTGAGAAATAATGAGGTACAAATGTTAGTATCTTGCCAATAAGCAGTAATGGTTTCTGCATATCTTGAAAACACTCTAACTATGGCATTTGTAATAACTAGAGTGTTATTACCTTCCTAATTCTATGAGTTCAATGTGAATGTTAGTGAATAAGAAACAAATATAAAACATGCTTCCTGACCAGTACAATATTGATGAGGTTACTTAATATTTGATATTATTTACTACAGACACATAAGAAAATCGTAAAATTGGATAATGTTAAAGGTATGATATTGTTAAAGATATGGAGAATCTAAATCTAACTGAGATTCGAATAAATTAATTTAAAAGTCATAATTAATTAAGTTAATAAATAAAATTCATTTTTTTACTGTGAGAATAATTAGTCAATGTAGTTATTACAAATCACTACCCTAGCTGTATAAGTGTCACATTGGTGCAACTATAAACACTATACTGCTATACAGTGACTGTAAACACTATACTGCTATACAGTGACTGTAGACACTATACTGCTATACAGTGACTGTAGACACTATACTGCTATACAGTGACTGTAAACACTATACTGCTATACAGTGACTGTAAACACTATATATACTGCTATACAGTGACTGTAGACACTATACTGCTATACAGTGACTGTAGACACTATACTGCTATACAGTGACTGTAAACACTATATATACTGCTATACAGTGACTGTAAACACTATATATACTGCTATACAGTGACTGTAAACACTATACTGCTATACAGTGACTGTAAACACTATACTGCTATACAGTGACTGTAAACACTATACTGCTTTACACTATACAGTGACTGTAGACACTATACTGCTATACAGTGACTGTAGACACTATACTGCTATACAGTGACTGTAAACACTATACTGCTATACAGTGACTGTAAACACTATACTGCTATACAGTGACTGTAAACACTATACTGCTATACAGTGACTGTAGACACTATACTGCTATACAGTGACTGTAGACACTATACTGCTATACAGTGACTGTAGACACTATACTGCTATACAGTGACTGTAGACACTATACTGCTATACAGTGACTGTAGACACTATACTGCTATACAGTGACTGTAGACACTATACTGCTATACAGTGACTGTAGACACTATACTGCTATACAGTGACTGTTGAAGTACCTATAACGTACCCCTAACCTATAAAATGGACTCGTGGGAAAAACTATTATGTTACAAAGTGCAAAAGGTGGTGGTAAAGGGAGGGTGTACTGGGCTGTGTACTGCGTATACTGGGCTGTGTACTGCGTATACTGGGCTGTGTACTGCGTATACTGGGCTGTGTACTGCGTATACTGGGCTGTGTACTGCGTATACTGGGCTGTATACTGCGTATACTGGGCTGTATACTGCGTATACTGGGCTGTGTACTGCGTATACTGGGCTGTGTACTGCGTATACTGGGCTGTGTACTGCGTATACTGGGCTGTGTACTGCGTATACTGGGCTGTGTACTGCGTATACTGGGCTGTGTACTGCGTATACTGGGCTGTGTACTGCGTATACTGGGCTGTGTACTGCGTATACTGGGCTGTGTACTGCGTATACTGGGCTGTGTACTGTATACTATATCACTGCACTCAAGCATCAAATTGATGCACTCAAGTGCAGAGACTCTGTACTGTGTTACTGCACTCAGTTGGAAGTTAATTCTAGTAATACATTTTACTCTTCACTCACTATTTTATAACAAGAACAAACAGGTTGCTCAATAACAGAAGGAAATTCATTGCATTTCGATCACAAACTCTAGCTCTAGAACAATATCCTGGTTTTCTTTTTAACTCCTAAAGGTATTATCAAGAGGTTGGTCACATAGCAATGTCTCGAAGGTGTATTTCAAGTGTATAAACCAACATAGTTAATCATTCGAAAGCAAATAAACAGAGTATGGCCATTAGTAGCAATGACTGGCAACATCAGACACTGTGGCTAGTAAGGTGTGACTGGAGTGAAGTGATACGCTAAAGCTAACTGAAGGATGTCGTACCGGGCAGTAGGGGGTTGGTAATGATCTATATGATATACAGATGGTAGAAAAAGTCTAAGTACTGAAAATTGATATAAATACAGTGATTAGTGAGGAGAGTTTCAGAAAGAACTTAAAAATCTTTCGAATTAGTGAGGAGAGTTTCAGAAAGAACTTAAAAATCTTTCGAATTAATACTAATTAGTGGCACATAAATAACACCAATAAAAGGCGTTGAAATAGAATAAATTAGAACTTTGATAATAGATAAATAATAAATCAAAGACGAAACAAATAGTTTACATAATACAATTAAAAGGTAATCGAAAAAAATAGAATTTTAATTCACACTTGCGTTATTTTGATTCACTAAATTAAAAAAACGCAAGCTTGTGTATGTTGCAAGTTATCGAACGGTTCCACGTATCAATAAAACAAGAAAAACAATAATTTAAAATAAAGAGTTCTTAATATAATCGAAAGTGTGGAACTACTCGGTAGTCCTCTTCACCCTTCAAGTTTCACTGACGATTTAATCCCAGTGTTATCCCCTAACCACCTAATGGGTAGCCCCGTGGATGGTCTAAACCATCGGTTATCCCGCAGTTGAGTCATCTTATCCGGCTTAAGCTTCGTCAAACGTGTGCTGCGGAAACGGACAGTGGAGGCGGACGCACGCGGCGCCTAAAAGTTGCGGGAAGCGTGACACAGCGTGGTTATCTTACTAGGTACTGACATAGGAAAATACATAGGGAATTTAGAGCTAAAACACATACTGAATATAAGGGCAAAACAATAATAATACTTCATAAATATTTTTAAGTTATTCCTTCCTGAATAAATATTCTCATAGGGAATTTAAAAGAACTATTAGATACTTTCTAAATAAAAAAGAATACATATCGGAATAAGTAACTATGAACTACCTCTCAATATAATTTGTTAGAATTTCAAAAATCTTTTTCCGAAAATGGTCGATTTAAATTATTTTTAAATAATCTTCCCATGCCACTTTTTATAATGAATTAGAAAATCATTTTTGGAGGAAATCGATATTATTTACTATAATTTAATAATTTACTTGAATTATTTTTTTTAGTTCCAAAAGATGAATTAATTATTGAAGTATTTATTAAGAATCAAGAGGTAAAATGGTCATTCAAAAGAAGGTATACATTATGCACTAAATTCAGCACAGTAAAAAGGAACAAATATAATCTATGCCTTCATTCTTTTCCATTTTTCCATTTTGTCTCGTATAATGTAATGGTAAACTCTGGTAACTAAATAAATGACAGATTAAAATGATATGCTAATTCTAAATAGCATACTATAAATAACTAGGGTTGTGGCAATGTGCTTTTTAAATCATAGATGTTAAGAATATAATAGACGAAGTGAAATGGTATTGTATACTATATACCGCTGGTTTAGAACGATTCAATACTTTTTAATTCTCACCGTCTATATTATTTTAGGGATCTATAGTTTTAGAAGCATATAGTCACAACCCTACTAGTGGCAAATTTTGCATGGCTGACTATTTCTAGTGAACAAACCATACTAATTATTTTACCTTTAATTTGTATATTGAAATGATATTGACATCGAATTAAAAGTAATTAATGCGTCCAAAAGAAGACATCGGAAGACGTCAGTCAAAGATGATTGACAAGCAGTTATAGCAGAGCAAATCAAAGTATTTAGATCTAATGAGTGATAGGAAAATACTCCAATTAACGTTCATTCATGGGTAATTAGTTCACAAATAGATATCTAGGTACACTGGCTTGGAGTTGACAGCATTGGAGTTGGCTGCGGTTGGTAGAAAGTGTTAGAAGTAGATAGACAAAATATTTGACAAATGATATTTGCGGTTGTGTAATACTTTTACAATTTTAATTATCAATTCAACAGCCTTATAATAATATTCTTAAAGGGATTTAAATTAATAAAGGTTGAAAAAGGGTTTCTTTTATACATATGAAGGTTGAAAAAAGAGAAACAGATCAGCCGAAAAAATAAAAAAATTATTAAACTTATACCGTTTACACTTTTGTTGTTTAATAAAAAAATTGTAATTCTTAGAAATGTGGAGTATATCATATTTATCCATGAAAAGTATTATTTATCAATAAACCCCAAACCACAAACAGGTTATAGATACACTTATAGATTAAATAGCTATTGTCTTAATCACTTAATTCTAGACCAATTAAGAGATCATCTCCAGTAGTTCTTTTGTCTAATTTGTTATCAATTAAAAAAGCATTCCATGGGTTAATATATGCGTATAAATTTTTTTTAACATTAAACTTTATTATACGATGATAAATAAATATGATAATGTAGAAGATTAATATCAGTTCGGTAAAATTCACCTAAATTATAGATATAGAAAATTGTGTAACTAGCTATGTATCAGAACTTCAGAGGCAGGCACAGTCAAAAGAAAATCTAAATAAAGAAACAAAAGAAAGTCATTCATATCCTTTAAGAAAAGAATTGTTTTTTATTAATGGGGAAAATATTATAAATAAGAATAGCTACTTATACGAGGTGAATAAACTATTTCATCAACAATATAAATTAAAATTGGTTTGATTAAATTCTTCAGTTTTTTATTATAACTAACTCTTTAATTTAAACATCTGCCACTAATAGTAAATTTATATTATGTATAGCTATATAATATTATCGTCATTATTCCATTAATAACTTTAGTTAAATCTGAGGACACGAACCAGGAGTGTGGATAGTTAAATTACACAAATATTGACACTATTGATAACACTTTGATTTTTAACGCGGATCTACACTATAGTAGGATAGGGTGGCGGTAAATTAATATATATATTACAAATGTATGGATGATGTCATATATGGACGACATTCACCATTATACCTTTACTGTGTATTAATTAGCGTGAAGAATCACTCTTTCCTAGTATATAGAAATTAATTACTTCAAATGAAACAAAGTACCTAAGTGTACATCTTTATAAACTATCAATATAGGAACTCTAATAAGAATTAAATGTTGTTCAGATGTCAGAAAATATATTACACAATGAAGTTGAAATACTTATAGCTTCGCATAGAAAATATTAATTTAAACCCATTAGAGACAGTGGATGGTAATACGGACACGACAAATATCAAAAAGGAATAATTCGTGAATAAAATATGTTCTATTTTATACCAACGGTGTACTCGCTTTAAAATAAAAAGTAAGAAGTTACCATGATATCCCTTATAAAATAATATCATCTCAACAAATTTACAATTTATATTTATAGATGAAAAGAGTTAAATATAATTTATTTTTCATGCTTATAAAATTACCTTAAAAACAATTAGGCCTTTCATTAGATTATACAAATGAAAATAATGAATTTTAATATAGAACGGCCTGATAAAAAAATACTTTTATCAAAAATACTGATAAACTTTTCATAATCTGTAGCTATTTAAGTGAATTTTAGCTAATATAGGTATATAAGAGGGGCAGAAAATGACTAGAATATTATTGTCTACCAATAACAAAAGATAATTAAACATCTAACCAATATTTGGAGCTAAAATGTTTCTTTTTCTGAATCAAACTAAACAACTCTTTAAATGATTATTTTACCTATTTATAGTAACAATAATTATAGGGTGGAAATCGGATGGATTCTTAGTTATAGAGATACCTACATTGTGCTTGCCCGTTAAGAATAAAGTGTTCTCAACAGTATCAATATTTGTGTAATTTAACTATCCACACTTCTGGTCTGTGCTAAAGTTAATATTATCAATGGTGATAATAGCTTAGAGTATATAATATGATGTAAAGAATTAATTTTGGTAAAACACTAATTAGCAATGTAGATCTTAATTCAATTGAATTTAGTAAATAAGAGCATTTTCATCAAAATTATTTTCCATGCCTCTACTCTCCAGAATAGTCACGGATAACAAATTTAAATATAGAAATGAATAGATTAATAGAAAGAGAGTTTAATAAGCACGCTGTTCATCATTTCATAACTATATAATACCCACTAAAGGCCTTTAAAATTTAAGCAACTTTTTCAATCATGCTAAACCGAAATTATATTGAAATGCTGCATACAATCCATGTTACGATTTATTAATTTTACGTGAGTTTTAAAGCTATGATTTTCATTAGTGTTTCTGTGGTTTGAGGTAGAAATTAGTGAGCCGCAATTTTCTTGCTTTCCCCTACAAGATATAGTTATTAAAACCTTTAAATGGTCTATACTCTATAAGCCAAGGAAAGTGAAAATATTAAATAAACTGTTACCTACCTTCATTTGACTAGGGACCAGACAGCAGGCAGAGTTGTCCTGATTGGAAGGTTCAGGACTTGTGGAGGGAGAGCTGCATTCGGATTTTATCCTATTCATAGGCATTAACACATTCGAACTGGTGGCCAACATTTTGAACTAAACACATATAGAATAGAGCTAATATTAAAATGTTTATCTCAAGTATTGTGTAATTACTGACACCATATTCTAACTAAAGGCTGAACACTATAGCTATACCCCTTAGGTACGTCTGGAAAAGCAAGAGGGGAAAGAAGTTAGAGGACCTGAAAGGTGGTCACAATACTACATTTGACAATCTAAGTTAGAAACTGACAAGACACTAAAATTCACTGGGAGTTTCTCATCGAATAAAGTTAGCTGTGGCAGATACACCTAATCACTACTTTCAAGTTCGGACTCACTAGCGACAAGGCCATTCACCACTGGTACTGGATGCAAACTGGTGTTTTGATGGCATCAGGAGGAGGGACTTAGTAACCCAAACCTCTACAGGGTTGGGGCGGGGC
Organism: Caprella mutica; assembly: GCA_947561585.1. Taxonomy (NCBI): domain Eukaryota; kingdom Metazoa; phylum Arthropoda; class Malacostraca; order Amphipoda; family Caprellidae; genus Caprella; species Caprella mutica. The sequence continues at coordinate 156,157 of CANNZV010001314.1, read as the reverse complement.
TTTGTCAGGCCTTTACCAGCTGAAACTGACAATGGTCTTCATGGTCTGGATTGCCTGGGAGGTGGAGTTTGAACCTTTACTCAGATCTGTATAAACCGTCAGATCATTCTACAGTTTATACGCTAAATGTCAAATTACTAATATCTAACTAAAAGATAATATTGGTACTATCGTCTTTTAATCGCTGGAAAATTTAGATAATTATTTAAATAATTTAATCTGAATAGTATATGTTAAGAGATAGGTATATATTTTTAGGTTAAGATTCAACCCAATATATCTTCAATATGAATTTCTTTGACAAGATATAGGATCAATAATTTTGTATTACTATTCACACACGCATAAAAGGTGTATATTTTTTATTAGTATTCACATCTATTATTTGTGTATATCTGCTCTAAGTGGGCGGTACCAAATACTTCTCTCCCATTGGTCCTTTCCTTTTGACTGTTGTTCCTCTAGCTTCTAAATTTTGAAGAGGAATAAATTTAGCGTACAAACTCTACAGCTGAGTAATTTTAGAAAATTTGCAAAAAGGATTGATTACTTTCTATTGAGATTTAATAGCAGCATATTAATAGCATATAAGCATGCATGCATAATTTGTTTACTGTTTATTGAAATGCTATTTAAAACATACAAAATAACAATAATAAAAATTTATACTATTATCAGTCTGATTATACATATAAAAATCTATAAGTAAATCGTAAAATTAATAAAGAATATAACTTACCTTAGTTAGCGTGAATACAAAAACTACAATTAAAATATACAAAGGAAAAGCATACCATATAGAACTATAGGCTGTAGAGGCTAAAACTATTTTTCATTCTTTTAAAAACGATAGTTTTACATACGGTGACGTACAGATTCGAGGAAAGAGTTAAAAGAATCGATAGATCTAAAAAATAATAAAATTCCTATAAGGTTTCAATCTAATTTTATGTAAATTTAATCTATTTCCTCTGGTAATATTATATATACATTTGATTCTTTTTCAAAAAACAATTATGAAATTACTGTACATTTTGATGTTATTTACTCGTACGGGTGGGTTTTTTATTGATTTTGGTAGAGATATGTTTGATTCTGATCTCTACTTCATTACTTTGCTTACTAACGTTGTGCCAAAGCCAATATTGTAACTAATTATCATTAACCATTATTGTGATAAATTAAAAATAAATACTTATATTTTCAATTTTAATAATTTAAAATTTGTTTCGATTTTCCTTTTATTTATTTTTCATAGTACATTTTTACTGTTATGGGCAATGTGCAGGTCATGTTGCTAAATAAACTAAAACTATAGGTTGCTTTGTAATTGTGAATGTTGTTAACAGTTTATTATTATTAATGAAACTTACAAACGATGGATTGAATTGAAACAGAAATTTCTTAAGTTCAACTAAATAAAACAATCTGACCATAATTACAAATAGATTAAATATCGAATGTAGCGAAATAAAAGAGATGATGAAACTGTGAATTACCTCGAAACAATTCACTCCTTTGTAGTCAGAAATAAATTCTTTTAAAAACCTCGAAGTTTTTTCTCAATTGATTCATGTTGGTTAAAAAACAATACTAGTAAATAAGATTTCAAGGCAAAATGAAAAAAACCGACGTGAGAGTTGAATATTTCAAGATTTCCATACAATCCATTAGATACATGAAATGTTAAGTAAATAATTTTAGTGGAAGTTTCCTCTGTAGGCCTATCATACTAATTACTTTAAAATATAACATCAGATTTACATTATAACTCCAATAAGATGATCACCTCCACATCTAAATATTGAAACTATCTTCTACCCCATGAGGCTGCCATAGCTACTAAATATCATAAGCACCTGGATATTTGGGGAAAATAATGTATATCATCAGTTTTCTCAATTAATGTGCATTAACTTCCAGTATAAAAGAAATATATTTTTGAACACAAAAATCAACATTTTTGAAAAATATGGAAATTTCAAAGCTCGGGCGACACGACGGTTTTTTTTTGTAATTTTGACATGAAATTTTACAACTATTGTTTTTAATCAACATGAATCAATTAAGAAAAAAATCGAAGTTTTTAAACGAAAAACTTTTTTTGAATCACCCTACAGTATACTCACCTAGAGAAAAAGTTAAAGGGGGGGGGGGGATGAAAATTATGTAGGGATTACACTCAATCTTCCATGGCCCTACCATAACTTTCCTTCAATCTTCTATGGCCCCACCAAAACTTTTGGCTTCAATTTTCTATGGCCCCACCATAACTTTCTCTCTCAATAGCAAAGTTCATGCCACTGTTTTTCTGGTAGGAGTTCCACATTACAGTAATTAAGTAATGACTTGGTTATGGGACTTATTTAATGGCCTTAGGAACCTTGAACATCACTCGGTAGGGGTGCGTCGTAGTACACAGACACTCACAGTACAGGGAAAGTTAGTGGTAACGAAGAACATGATCCACTATTGCCTTTAGAAATTTCTCATATTGTCCTATCATGACCTCTGTTATAGCAGCCACTTTCCGAGTACTGCTCTGTTCTCCTTTACTTATTTGGGTGTCATTATTAGTTTGGTGAAGAAGATGTGGGAATGGGAATTGAAAGAGAATATTCCAGACGAATGGAATGAAGCATATTCAGCCATTGAATGCCTCATGTCCCATTCTAAGAGTCAAACATTAGGACAAACTAGAAGACTTGAGATACGTTATCCTAAAACTTATATCTGTCAGTATAAGGTACGTATCATTGAATGCAAGGGTATGTCATATTGAAGTGTAGAATATTAGAATTTATTTATTCCCACAAATAGACAATATATTTTCGTTCTTTTATATTAAACAGGTTAATATCATTACTACAATAACTGTCCCGATCAATTCAATACACAATAAATTTACTTTTCTATAATAAAAAGCATCAAAGCTACACTTTGTCTAATGTTTACCTCCAATAACTCATCCTTATCATTTTCACGGTATAACCACCAGTTTGTCTATCTGTCAGACTCTTCACCAGGGTGGTGACGCGTACTAATGACAGGCCTGGCCACCAGGGAGCGTGCGATTCACCTGCAGACCCCCCGTGAAAAAAGCGCATTGATCACTTTATTACACTATAGGCTAAAGTATGCATTATTGGTCTCTTCCACATCTTTGCTCATATAAGGAAAAACGATATGATACCTGCAGATATGATGGATACCAATGAAATAATAATTATTATATAGTTTTTTCTTATATAACCGAAGAAGTGGAAGAGACGATAATTGGTACCCTATCTGTCATAACTCAGGTTTTGTTTCAGACTTACGTTACCTTTCGATCAATAAGAGAGACACTAATAGATTTCTATTTAAATTATGATGAGGTTACCATGTCAATAGATTGGATATAAATTCAACCTCCGAAATTAAAATGCAAGTCCCATCTGGAAAATATCCTAGAAACAGACTCCGTAGATTTTTTTCAGAACATCATGGAGAACATATCCTGAATACACAAAGATTAGACTTTCCCGCACGTTCCCACAGGATTTATTATTTATTCATTATTTTTATTTATATCTCTTTAGTAAGAGCTTTATTTAAGAAGTGTTAGAAGTAAACAGACGAATTTTACCAGACAAGTTAAAAGCTTACGTCAAATTATGAGAAAATCTAAAGATTATATTCATAAATAACTATAGGGCTAAATACATTATAATAGAAAAACACCACCAGTTCATATGTTCCGCGCCAATTGCCGATTTACACAATCTCGAGAATGCGACGCGCGGTTTTAGGAACATTGAAAAGGCGCGACAATCTCGAGAGTGTGCAACTGCCTTGCACACTCTCGAGATTGTCGCGGGTATGAAGGGTATGAAGCAGCACCAACAGTGATGGAGTAGATAATCAATTATATATGCATTTAATTGGTCCATTTCACCAAAATATGATAGTTAAAGCTATACATGAAGGTAATATATTGGTAATTAAGCTTGACCGAGTTAGTAACTTAAGGAAAACTACAGCAAAACTGGTGTTTTAATTTTATTTAAACATTCTACCAAACGTTTGGAATTAACCTCATTTGTTTCCCCTTTGTTTGTAATGTAAAAAAATCGTCTTTTAGATTAAATTAAAATTAAGAAAAGCTTTCCATAAAATTACATGTGAGAATGTGCTGCGCGTTTTTATGAGACAATCTCGAGATTGTCGTACATTTTCCAGGTCCTAAAAACGCGCAGAGCGTTCTCGAGATTGTACAAAATTGGCAAATGACGTGGAGCACATACACCATTTAATGCCCTCACCATATATGTACGTGAGTATTTATTTTTAATTCATAGATAATGTAACGATATACACATAGCTAGCTATATGTTTAAAAGTGTACGTACTGGCTGTATATTTCTTTATATTTTAATGTATTTCTTGTTTTGTCATTTACAATTTTAAAATGTGGAAAATATTTTATAATTCAATTTTTTTATTTAGAATAAAGGACTGGGGCTCAATGAAAAAGATAGTCATTAAATTGATTTGTCTGCTACTCTATCACAGGATAAGTTCACAGAGCGTGAAGTAACCGTAACACTTTATAGTTAGTATAAAGGGTGCGGTAAGTTGCTAATTGAGCGGTATTTATAGTGTGTATAGTAAGTTGTATATGCTCAGCCTAAATACTATACTACAGTGTTAATATAAATGTTGATATAAATTCAAATAACTAGCTTTAAATATATCTTAAAAAGAATGCATTATCCCTACAGGTTAAATTAAATTTGGTTATCATTTTAACACTCACCTTCCCTTTGGTTATCATTTTAAACTCACTTTCCCTTTGGTTATCATTTTAACACTCACCTTCCCTTTGGTTATCATTTTAGCACTCACCTTCCCTTTGGTTATCATTTTAACACTCACCTTCCCTTTGGTTATCATTTTTAACATTCACCTTCCCTTTGGTTATCATTTTAGCACTCACCTTCCCATTGGTTATCATTTTAACACTCACCTTCCCTTTGGTTATCATTTTTAACATTCACCTTCCCTTTGGTTATCATTTTCATTCATAAGAGTGCTTGCTAACTGAATATAATTAGTGAGAAATTACTCCTCGTGACACATACTCACAGATCGTGACTAACCATTAACGCCTGTGACCGCGTTACCTCTGACCTGTAACATCAGCTAACGCCTCACTGTCACTGTGTCACTGTTACGTTAAATGTCACTGTGTGAACACGTTAGCTAGTCGATATCCTCATCTCATCAAAATATCGGTGACTGGTCCTTTCGCCGAAAACACTTTGGCCGAAAACACATTCGCCGAAAATGCATTTGTCGGACGACACATTCGCCGAAAATTAAAAAAAAAACACTATACGTTATAAATATAAAGAGATGTTGCCCACCCAAGGTTAGGTTAGCGGTCCAGTTTTATTTCTTTTTGGGTGGGGGTAGCACCCCCAGTCCGGTTGGATAGTGACAAAATGTATATTTTACTGTAAAATATGTATACCTTATTCAGGTAAATAATTGTCATTTTTCGGCGAAAGTTTCGTGCGACGAAAGTGTCGAGTGGCGAAAGTGTCATGCGGCAAAAATGTCGTGCGGTGATAGTGTCGCGCGGCGAAAGTGATGAGCGGCGAATGTGTTTGCGGCGAAAGGACCTAGAACCTAAAATATCAAACTATAACATTTTCAAAAGTGAATTCTAAGTATTGAATATTTAGGAAAAAATAGAAATTTCATTTCATTGGTAAAGTGCAACATTAAAGAGATATATTTCAAAAAGTGATGTTTTAAATTAATGTGCGATAGACTGATTTTTATATATCTATAGCGATTGAAAATGCTCTGGTTAGATATTAAATGTTATACCGAGTAAGATATTTATGAGATGATAGTACCACACTAATATTATATTGAAAACGGTATATTTGATTAGTGATCAATTTCAACAGGACTAATTTAATTCTATTGCATATTTTACCATTTTTGTGCCTTCTTAACCATATTAGCGCCAAGCTATTTTAATTATTTTAGTTTCTATGCCCCTTTTCTTTCCCATTCCAAGATGAAATATTGTTTTTGAATTGGATGCCACCTTTAATGTGAGAGTACATTAATAAATATCATCCACAATTTCACATTCTCCCTGAAAGGGTGGAGATGAGAACCAATATATCATTATATGAGTCCTTTAATTTATGCATACTTTTTATCTATGGTGTTATCTGATGGAAAAAAATCGATCACTTCATACTAATAACAAATCTTGTCCATCGCAGTCACTTCATCTCAAAAGGAAACTATTGTACATCATCACCGTATTTTAATTGGGAGTTTTACACATATTCTTATGATATTTTTGAAGGACATTTATACGTATACTATAAATTAGCTAGAACAATAACGAAGTAAAGCTTAAATATATGTTCACTTTTTCCTATTTCCGTCATTAAATCGCCAGCACAAGCCTCTCATCTCTCAATATTTTACAAAGCTATATAGCGCTGTCATTTATCATTGAAATCAGATGAAACTTGATACAAATTATACTTAAGCTTTTGCTGAAAACATTTTGATGCCCTATCAAACAACTGTGCTAATCATCCATAAACGGTAAAAAAAAATATATTTTACTTTTCATTCTAATAATTGTCACTGGAAAATTGAACTTAATTTCCTAATATTATTTTTTATTTAGCTATAACAGACGATTCAGTACTCCAAATATGACATTTCAAAAATTAGTGCTAGTTAATATCCTTCTCAGTTGCGTCATGTATTTTTGTAGTTCAGTTCCTAGTGAAAATATACACAAAAAAACTACAGATGCAAGAACAGAAAGAATTGAATTTAATAGTCCAGTTCTTCCGATGAAATGGGATAGTATAACTATGAATGAAAAAGGTAATTCCGTCGATAACTCTGGAGATACATTGTGGCAACATGTGAACCAACATCAAGAGTCAACTACTCCTCTTATAGTTACTCTTGGTCAAGAAGAGCCTGGAAAACCTGTCTATATTCCAGACGACAACAGTCGAGTTTCAATGAAACTCACGGTTCTTGAAGCTGCAATACCATCCAAGATAATCGCCTACACGAATGCTCATTTTTCTGTTGACGGTGATCAGCTCTATCCAGATCGCAGCTACCAGGGTAGAAATAATCGAACAATTGAAATTGGTTCAGATGAGATAACGGTTCCTCATTCATTTCCTCAATCATCTAAAATGGAATCCAAAAGAGAGGATGTCTCAGAAGTATTAGAATTACCAAGAGCTGAGATGCAAATTCAACCAGAATATCAAATCAGTGAGAAATTTTATTCAACAGAACTGGAAGATTCAGAATTATGGGAACTTAGTGACGAATTGGTTTGTCAAATACATCGATGTGATGATTACGTTGAAGTTGCTCATTTAAAACCAACGGAAGATGAAAGCTTCCACATGCTCCAAAACAGATTTCCATTTCATATTGATTTCCAAGCTGGTACAGATATCTTGAAAGATATTTGGAATAATCATTTGCACTCTCAGGAAGACAAATTTGCACCGACCAAATCAGAAATAGAGCAAGATGATTTTCCCAATTATTCGACAACTCGTGAGACTCTTTTTCGATTGGGTTTAGGATCTGCTTTTGACCCTGCATTGACTCCGCCTCCACCCATAATGTCACCTGAACAGAAGAATATGAGAGAGATTTTTATGAAGGCAGAAACAATATATCCACAATCAATGATAAACACTGGAATAGCACCTAGTCAACAAGAAGTTCATAATCTTTATTCCAAAATAGGAACTGTTGATGAAATTATTTTGAAAAATATAACGCAGTTGTCAAATAGATTTGAAAAATCTGTTAATGATAAGCACTTTTGGCTTAACAAGCAAACAGAACTCAATTTCCCTAGTCATGTAAGAGCAGAGCATTATTTTCCAGAAGAAATGCTGCACCACAATCTGCAGATTACTTATCCACAAGAAGACACTCTCTCATCTAAAATTGGACTAACTAATGATGAACTATCACCATCAACATTTCATCGTCTGCCACCCAGTATTCTTCCGTCCATCCATGAAGATGCAGAAGACGGTAAAATAGTTCAAAATGATAAGAGCACTAGAATAGTACTCAGACTAAAGCCGTCTTCAACTAATCCTAATGGTAAAGTTCTTTCTCTTCCAGCATCGAAGTTTAACCAATTTGGAACTGCCGATCTTACTCTAGATAATGGCCAGAAAATAAGTGTGAGAATTAAAAAGGCTGCCAAGAAAAATGATGCTAATGTCGATGAAGGAATGTTTTCTTCTAATTTTGGTGTATTTGGTGATACAAATTCTAATTTCGCTGTTTTTGGTGACGAGAAATCTAATTTTGCTGTGTTTGATGAAAATGGTAGTAATCAAGCCGCCCATGTACCAATCACAGTATTGAGAGATGGTCTTGATGGTACACCTGTAATGGCTCTTCCTGGTACGAAAAAACAGCTTTTAACACCTCTAAGTCAAATAAGTACTGATCCTTTACCATTACAATCTTCTAATGAAATGATTGATCCAAACTTCCCTCCTCTGGTGCAAAATGCTCCTACTATTCCTCCAAATGCGAATGCGTTACCTTTAAGACGTCCTAACCCTGGAATTCTAAGCAATATGATGAACAGTGATTCCATGATGGAAAATGTTAATATGGTAAGAGATCGAATCCGAAGAGGATTCAGAGGTTTCATGAGCCAGTTTGAAGCCGTGCCACAGATGATGCAAAGTGATTTCTTCAATTCTTTCGATTCATCAGTAGATTTTCTGAGAAGCTTTTACGGAAACGCATTGCCCCAAAGCTATTTTGACGACTCTATGACGATTATGTCCATGGCTGCCTTTGCAGCCTTCCTGGGGGCAAGAATGTCTGACATATCTACTACTCTCACTGGTGCTGGTATTGGACGAAGAGCGATGAATGAATTTGAAGGCTTTGTTGGTAGAGACAAATCAGACAAAATGACTCAGTTGGTGAATCTGTTCATAAGCAAACTTAGTAAAAATGAATCTTCGTTCGAGAAGGAATATTTGCATGAAAGAGATGCTTATGAAGAAAAAGACTACAATTTTTTCGAGGTAAATGAGTGTGACTCTATGAAATTTATACGCTGATATTTTTATTTCATGCCTAAAACTAAATGGTCATTTATAAGCTTGTTACTCAAAATTGTATATTTCCGAAATATTCTGCACAGGATTTAGAACAGTTTGCCGAAATAATAAATCCACACGTGGAGAGTCTTCTCCACAACTCCGATGACTCCCTCCCTTGTCTCCAAAAGAAACTGTGTTACATAACAACCGCAGGAATCGATAGAGGAGGAATATCAGCCATTATAACTCCCATTGTCAGGTAAATTGTCAAATGCAAATATCTCTGAAAGTTAGAATGTTACTCTCAACTTGAACAGAGTAAACTAATGTTATAGTTTAGAAATAAAGGCTCAATACAATATCTTTTCTCTTTTTAAATGCTTTGAAATTTTACTTCGGCTATTCTGATCAAGAAGGGATATGTTAATTTCCCCAAAGAAATAATAATTCACAATTTATATAAACTGCGTCCATCGCTTTATTGCAGATCACTATTTTGTGAATAATTTTAATAATATTGATCGTACAGTAGTTAAACTTTGGTCACTGGAAGATTGCTTCTATGTTAGTATCTTGCTGAAATATTTTTTGGATCCATGACTAAAATGGAAATTTATGAACGTTTATGTATTTTGAAGGCATTTTAACTGTCCATCGTTTTTTTGCTGCTCTGTGAAAAGGCCAAAAATGGGCGATTTACTTCTACCGAGAGGGTAGAAATTGTAGCAGGTGCTGCAGAAGGGAGGACTCTTCTATATTTAGCTAATGAATTTGGGAGGGATAAGAGAAACATAGTTTCTGTTGTGGAAGATCCCGACACCAACCCAAAGAGAGATGAGGGTACGAGGAGAAACTTTTTCCCCTCGAAATATGCGAAAACTACCCAGGCAGGTTATAAGGCAGCCAAATAACACTAGTGCCTCCATTTTCGACAAGGCTGTCAATGGTTATTCGTCCAAACAGTGTCTTAAATGAGACGACAAGGAACGTGGAGCCCATTTTCAGGCCTCCTATGGACAAGACCCAAAAGGAAAAAGGCATTAGATGTACACAGAATTACATGTAAACACACTTCTTACTTGTTCTTTTAACAGACGAGGAAAGAGCCACCCTTGATTGTCTGGATGGATGGGTTAAAGTTTGGATCCTACTGGAGCTGTTTATCCACACTGGATTCGTCGTCAACAAGGAGGCTGTGGCTTTATGTTTCAAGCGGGCATCATTGGTGAAACGTTAATTGGCCCTTTCCGATTACCAGAGGGTGTAAACCTAAAAATCTAATCCTACCTTGCCTCTTTTGTTGAGTACAATTGTTCCCTTGGCCTAATAGTTTGCAATTATCTCGTTGGCAAAATATGATTTTCTTGAATTACTTCACACAATCTCATGCTTGAAGGGTTACAGCTTCATTCCTCATATCTCTGGGCATCAAGTGAGAGACTCTCATGACTTAATTGCCTTGTTCTCTGGTCTTAAGCCCCATTGACCATTTCTGACCGTTTCATTTGAGACATTACATCAGGACTGTTTTGACGTAAGACCAATGACAGCCTTGTCAAAAATGGAGGCACTACTGTCATTTAGCTGCATTATGACCTGCCTGCGTATTTTTCGCATATTTCGAGGGGAAATTCTTTTTCTCGTACCCTCATCTCTCCTTGGGTTTGTGTTGGGATTTTCCACAAAAGAAACTATTGTTCTCTTAACCATTCCGTTTTATAAAGCTAAATATAGAAGAGTCATACCTTCTGCAGGACCTGCTACAATTTTTGTCCTTTCGGTAGAAGTTAATCGCTCATTTTTTGGCCTTTTCACAGAGCTGCAATAAAGCGATGGACAGTTAAAATGCCTTCTAAATACATAAACGTTCATAACTTTCCAATTTTCTCATGAATTCAAAAAATATTTCAGCAAGATACTAACATAGAAGCAATCTTCCAGGGACCAAAGTTTCACTACTGTACGATCAATATTATTAAAATTATTCACAAAATAGTGATCTGCAATAAAGCGATGGACGCAGTTTATAAGAAGTTATAGATTATAGTTTTTACGAAAGCATTGAGTAGTTGATTTTCGAACTAAATATCTCGAAATGAGAGTTACAGTAGGTTATAACTACAATTTGTAAAAAAAAAGTTCTTCAGTACAAGATTGACTAAACTGTGTACGTCAGTTATCAAATTTATTCTAATCATTTAGTGTTTGATATCTCCTTCCTCCTCAGCTCCTCTGTGGCTGCAATGCACCTTCGACACCTCCCCGCCTCACCTCTAACTCTTCTGTCTGCGATGAGGCCCCTGTGGATGGCTAAGACCAGAGCAGAGAGTCTAGCTGGCTCAGGGGATGATGAGGGGGCGTGCCACCTTATGATGTGCGATGCATGAACCACCAGCCACGGAACTTTAACTGTAAAAAATAACAGTTCTTCAAATACATTTTGAACTGAAAAACAAATACCAATACATGATGAATGGGAAAATAATGATTGAGAGAATACTACAGGTAGAAATTATTACACAGAATAAAATTAAATATCGTATCGACATTTATGACATTATTCAAGGTGACGGAAAATAATATACATTGGTATAAATGTCTATGTTTTGTATTAGAATAAGAATTTGACGATAGGTTAATTTGAAAATAATTTGAATCTGGCAATTGATGACAGATAAAAATTGGGATTTTATTAGTGGGAATTCGATCGACGATATTCATTGGGAATAACTTTAATGTAGTAAAAATTAATGAAAAATTACGATATTGATTATCACTTATAATTGAATGATATTAAATGAAAAATATGTATATTAATAATGACTAAAATTGAATGACATTAATAATGACTAAAATTGAATGATATAAAAATGACTAGAATTGAAGGACAGTAAAAATGACTAAAATTGAATGACCTGAAAAATGACTAAAATTGAATGACATTAAAAATGACTAACATTGAATGACATTAAAAATGACTATAATTGAATGCCATTAAAAATAACTAAAATTGAATGACATTAAAAATGACTAACATTGAATGACATTAAAAATGACTATAATTGAATGACATTGAAATGACTATAATTGAATGAAATTAAAAACGACTAAAATTGAATGACCTAAAAATGACTTAAATTGAATGACATTAAAAATGACTAAAATTAAATGACATTAAAATTAAATTACTAAAAATTAAATGACTAAAATTGAATGACATTAAAATGACTATAATTGAATGAAATTAAAAATGACTAAAATTAATTTTAATGACCAAAATTGAATTAAATTAAAAATGACTAAAATTATATGACTCAAATTGAATTACTAAAATTGAATGACAGGAAAAATGACCAAAATTAAATGACTAAAATTATATGACTCAAATTGAATTACTAAAATTGAATGACAGGAAAAATGACCAAAATTAAATGACTAAAATTGAATGACATTGAAAATGACTAAAATTAATTTTAATGACCAAAATTGAATTAAATTAAAAATGACTAAAATTGAATGACATTAAAATTTCAAAAATTGAATGACATTAAAAATGACTAAAATTGAATGACTTTAAAAATGACAGGAAAAATGACTAACATTGAATGACTTTAAAAATGACAGGAAAAATGACTAAAATTGAATGACTTTAAAAATGACAGGAAAAATGACTAAAATTGAATGACTTTAAAAATGACAGGAAAACTGACTAAAATTGAATGACATTTAATATCAAATGGCGATATTGATACAAATAATGACTTGAACTGAATTACAATAAATATCAACAAATTATTGGATTCAATGTATTTAAATTAACGTTCTGAACATATGTTTCTCCACACTATCAATATTCAGGGTAAACTGGAAACAACTGACAAAAAGTATAATTTTGGAGTCTTTTCTTCATCTCATTTTACAATTTAAATGTTTTAATAAGTCACAGTTTGGTAGACAATGTGGTGGTCTTTTCACGGTCTGTCATAGCACCTCCTGTGGGATTTCAGACCAAAGTTGGACTTATTTGAGTTGTTTTATTTTTTAGTTCCTGTATTTCTTGTTTTGGTTTGATAGCATAACAAGTGTGATGAGCTAATAGCTTGCACTGTGATGAGCTAATAGCTTGCACTGTGATGAGCTAATAGCTTGCACTGTGATGAGCTAATAGCTTGCACTGTGATGAGCTAATAACTTGCACTGTGATGAGCTAATAGCTTGCACTGTGATGAGCTAATAGCTTGCACTGTGATGAGCTAATAGCTTGCACTGTGATGAGCTAATAGCTTGCACTGTGATGAGCTAATAACTTGCACTGTGATGAGCTAATAGCTTGCACTGTGATGAGCTAATAGCTTGCACTGTGATGAGCTAATAGCTTGCACTGTGATGAGCTAATAGCTTGCACTGTGATGAGCTAATAGCTTGCACTGTGATGAGCTAATAGCTTGCACTGTGATGAGCTAATAACTTGCACTGTGATGAGCTAATAGCTTGCACTGTGATGAGCTAATAGCTTGCACTGTGATGAGCTAATAGCTTGCACTGTGATGAGCTAATAGCTTGCACTGTGATGAGCTAATAGCTTGCACTGTGATGAGCTAATAACTTGCACTGTGATGAGCTAATAGCTTGCACTGTGATGAGCTAATAGCTTGCACTGTGATGAGCTAATAGCTTGCACTGTGATGAGCTAATAGCTTGCACTGTGATGAGCTAATAGCTTGCACTGTGATGAGCTAATAGCTTGCACTGTGATAAGAGAGCAATGTCTAAAATGGTTATAGAATTTATATTACTACCATGCATGAGACACATCAGTTATAACTTCAAATATGTCTGAACTTTTTGAAAAATGTTTCGGAAAACATTTTTCTATAAGTTTCAATTTCTAGCTTTGGGCGTATCTTCTGATATATATTTTTTCTTGTTGTTATATTTTAAATTCAGTGGGTGTGTTACAAAGCTAAGCAACAACCAATAAATAACAATGTCAATGGAAAAGGTATTACTTTTACCTGAAGTCCTGGGGACAGGACAAACCATTTAAACTGTGACTATCATTAAAAGGATGTAAATTATAAAGCAGAAACTCTCACATTTTCTCTTTTCAATAAATGATGCCTCAATTTTCTATGTTTATTATTTTTTCTGTATTCTCAAATTAAAGGGGATTATTTATATTGTAATTAGCATATCAATTACATACTGTTAGGCATATCTAGTACTCTTTCTTTACAATTAGTTCTCTCGAGAATGTGCGTAAATCATATTGAAATGTTAAGAAATATAACAATTTACTGAACTCAAGAAGTTTCATTTAGTAAATTTTGGTCGTGTCTGCGACTGCAGTGACACAGACAGTTCCATGCATAGGTTTGTAGTGAACATTACTAAGTTTAAAGCGGAGATAATTTCAATAGAAAGGAATGAATATATTGAATGATAGGGGTTATCTATCTACAGTTCTATACTGTAATTAGATAACTGAGTCTATATATAAAGGGGCAAACCAAGGTTCATAGACAATAACAGATTAAACGAATATGAAAAAAATTGCCAGACGTACGATTTCTTGGAGAATTGGTGTGAAAAAGTGAAACAAGTGCGTTTTTCTCTAAAACAATACATATTTGAATAGTAGTTCCGTACTCAGAATTCTTTAAATTAATTAATCTATCATACAATATAAAAATATTTTAATATAATTGTTTTCCTGATGAAAAATAGACAAAAAAAATCAAGAGCTGTGCACTCCGCCGATTAGTTTGAGGAAAGAACAATTTCTGTCTTTCTTCTTGAATATCTCTTAAACGGTATATTAAACACATGCGTCATACAATTTTTCTTTCTTCAGAATTCAATAATCTATCGAATGATGTCAATTTTTTTCCAAATAACCGTTTTTCCGCTGCAAAATAGACAAAAAACTAACTGCTATTCACTACGAAAATTAGCAATGGAAGGAACAATTTCTCTGTCTTTCTTCTTGAATATCTCTTAAACGCTTGGTTATACACAGACGTGATACAACTTTTAGTTCTTCAGAATTCGATAATCTATCGAATGATATCAAAAACATTCAATAAAACTATTTTTCCGCTGCAAAATGAACAAAAAACTAACTGCTATTCACTCCGTTGTCCGTTGATTAATGGGCACTGGTTAACATTTTCATCAGTTTTGATCACTGTTGCTAAAATCAGAGCAAACATAATATTCAAATAATAAAATAAAAAATAAAAAATATAAAATGTCAATTATTTGTAAAATAGGTTTCATGACACTGCAATGCTATATCAATTTTTTGTATGTTGCCGATTTTACTAATTTATATAGCCTAGTAAGTACCTACCTACCTACTGACTGACTACTGTGTATACCTACAGGCAAGCCTCGCTTTAAGTGCAACTCACTTTAACAAAAGTTGTACTTATTTCGAGTCATGTTTCGAAATAAGAACCGTTCGTAGACATAGAAAACGGAGACAATTTTTTGTGATTATTTCACGGTAACTAAAAAAAAAAAAATCAAAATTATAATCCAGATGAAGTTATTAGAAGCAATTGGTTCAGAAATTCAACATGTCCTATTTTAGTGTTAGTTCAGTGTTATTGCATGGTTCCATATTTTCGAACACGTGAAAATCTTTATATAATAATCATTATTTAACTTTTATTTCAATTGGTATCCATGATACCAATTAGAATAGAAGTTAAGTAATAATTATAATATTTTCTTTTCTGACGTGTCCGAAATTGTAAAACCAACCAATAACTTGGAGCTTAGTACCCTACTACCAAAAATATTTCATATAGCATAAAATTGGTGTTTGTTAAATGTAGAACAATAATTATAGAAATATAAGTATCTATTAATTACTACTCAACTATACTGAGCGAGAGTTAAGCTATGGATGGATTTTAAATCATTTAATAAATGCACGACTTCAAACTTTATCATCACAGTCACAAACAATGAAAGACTGTATACTATAATTAATATGCTTATATATAATATACGTAGTACTCTAATAACCATAAAACAAATTTTCTTTCTATAGGTACCTCATAGAAAATAAGATATATAATCAAGGAGTGACAATTATAAATTTATTGTTACTTTTATTCGCTTTAGTTACCGTTTGGTAACTAAACTGAGTCGTGATTTGGTAACTAAAGCGGGGGATGCCTGTATTGCAAAATTAGCAGGTATATACAGTCTTAAAGTCTATACTATACAGTCTTAAGAAAGAAAGGCATATACAGTCTTATAGTCTATACTATACAGTCTTAAGAAAGAAAGGTATATACAGTCTTATAGTCTATACTATACAGTCTTAAGAAAACTTTAAAAATTCATTATTTTTTTAAATGAGTTAACAAAATCATTATTTTAAAGTTCTACCTTAATCAGTTATTATTTAATTTTTCAAAAAATAAACTTTTAATTTCAGAGATGATTTAATTTTTGAAGTCGAAATTTAACCTTTGTTAAATAATAAATTATTACTTTCTAGGTTCTCTGAAATGAAAAAATATATATATATATGAATATATTATTCAAAAATTCAATACCTAATTAGTAATTACTATATAGGAATAATTATTTAGATAACACTTTAAACAAAAATATATTATCAAAAGAATTTGTGGATGTAGCTCTTAGTACCATTTTGAAGTTGTCGTACATTTCTATTCGTTTAAACTGTTATAGTCTATGAACCTTGGGGCAAACCAAACTAATAATTAGCAGACGTTTCCTTGGCTACGAATAACAATAATATTATTAATTTTTAATTAATATCTTATCTTTTCATAATGAATTTTTTTTGTTAAATACATACGCCTTTTTAATATGTACTTGCATTTAAATACAATGGTAAAACCATTACATTAATTGAACTCCCAAATGATTTACATCAGATACTTCATCACTACAGGGATAGAAACTTAAGACGCCAATGCAAATGACTATCAATTAAATAGTACTGATAGTAAATTAGTAATGAACTATTAGCCATCTCAATCTTCGGTGCACCTACATTAATTTTCTCTTTCGGTATATTAGGTAATTTGAGGATGTTTTTCAATTAAATTTTTGAGACAAAATATAAGAGAGGGATAAATATGCTAAAAAAATCTAAGTTAACCATCAAAATCAAACATTTCGTTTTTATAAATCATTTCAATTTCATATTTTCTTTTGAATGCATACCACCTATAAATTGTATTTATCTTTATAAAGTTTATTATGTTTCCCTGTACTCGTCTCCTTGTGCCTCAGTTTAAGAAGACAATGCTCTCCCATACCTTTAATTATGGCGCGCTATTCAGTCTTTAACTTCATTGCCATAACTCAATCTGTTGTACTTCTCTATTATTATTCTATTAGTGAGGAAGATGTGCGATAAATGCATTAGCTGTGGTTGATATTGTCTATACTAGTTTGCGCGTGCTGTCAAAAATGAAGGAATTTTTAATTTAGCAATTTTATGGCCAATAATTAAAGTTCAATTAACCATATATTCAGAGGTGACAGGAATTTTGCCACGCGGAATTTTGCCAGGCGGAATATTGACCGGCGGAATTTTGCCAGTGTTTAAAACCAGCTTTAAATTGGTTGATTGTAAATTAAAAGATTAAAATGTGAGATTCAACTTACATAAATAAAAAACGTTTTAATGTAACTTTAACATATTGTAGTATAACAAGTTTTATTTAACCAATTTAAAATAGCCACGAAATTGAAAATAAAAATAATTTGATTTTACTTAAAATAATTACAGAACATCTTATAAATTGGACTGTTATATATTTTGACAGTAGTTTAGTTTGAAATAATACTATAAGGTTTGCTTTATTTAAGATACTGTAATTTATTATTCATAACTGCATGTTGTTTGTAATTCACTTACGGCTTTTTTCACCTGTACTGTACTTCGTGACGAGATATGACTAAATGTTCATTGATATGTTCAATGATTTCACTAACGATTTCATAGTTTTCAATCTTACATTGAGTATTAATAGGATTTTATTCTAAATAATGATATCTTTTCCACGTGAACTTAATATTGTGACGTACTTAGTTTGCTTCACTATAACGTCTCAGTGTATGGGTTCTTAAGTGATTAGGATCTTACTTTGTGGTCTTTTCAGATTCCTTTCTCTTTATAAATCTCTTTCTACTAAATACTCATGGTACCATGCCCTAGAACCAACTTGCCACTATGGTTCCGACCTCAGGCCTCTGGTCCAAGCTTAACTGTATTTAAGGGTAATAATGGTAAGGTAATTACACTTAGAGATTATATTCATTGGTCAAGCACAGGTTACAAATAATATCTCCACTAGAACGCTCGCAAGTTAAGGTCTCAAATAACTACGAACAGGAGAATAGGTGTGTAGCTCACGAGAGCAAATCGGTAACTGATTTGACTGTCGCTTACTTACAATCATATAGGTTCGCGATGATAGTAATGCATACACAATTGCTGTGTTTGCTTTACTACATTGCTCCCCCCTTCCGAAAATTTCAAAGTTACAATTCACATTTTTCCAAAACTGCCAGCTGGTTTGTCTACCCATTGTTACTCTATATTGAACAATGTTCAGACGCTCACGCTGTTAGTGGAAACATGTATATTGGATCTCTTGAAATTTCTCGAACCGGTAATAAACATATTATTAGAAACTTGAAAAATTTGAGTGTTAATTCGTTCTAGAAATATGTAATACTAATGTGCATTCACCAAATGTTCTTAAATTTTTAATCTTACCTATACAATCTTAATTTTGCTTTAACAATATTTTTATTTATTCTCAAAATAATCTAAATTACTCCTACCTAATATGTCTCAGTTCAAAAATGTAACAACTTTTTCATTTTATAAACGTAATAACTTGCCTAATCTATTAGAGATCTCACCCCTCCCTCCTAATATGTAGATTTTTAGTCTAAATATTAACAGAGACCTTTGATCACTCCAATACATTACACAAATTGTTACTGCATTTACTTTTTTAAAAAAAAATTTATAATCAAAAAAAATTTTCATTTTAATTTATCATATGTTATGATATCGTATTTTATGATCTTTTAATGAATTTTTATTCGTAATTGAAGTTATATGAATTTTGATCATCTTTATCAAATTTTGAGACAGTTGTGATCTTTAAATTTAAATCTTAAAATTAACACCGAAAAAAATTAAACTTAAAATTAAATTCAATTGAAAAAACGATTATTATTAATTTTCACTTAAAATTACCCAACTTAAAATTAAAAAAAAAATTAAAATAATGATCAAATTGAGTTTGAGGAAAAAAAATCTTAAATGCTGTTAGGTTTAGTTTTGGTAATTTCGATTTTTGGCCTTCGTTTTGCCTGAGGCATTACTATAACTGTTGTCGCCTGTATATTAACTGCCTGATCATTAAAGATATTAACTGTTCCACCTAGTTCCTCTAATCTAAAGGGGTGTTTCGCTTAATCTGATTGAAAGCTTCAGTCGCCATCTTAGACCTCAAATTCCTCATTTCGTACATCTTCATATCCTCTTCTGACTTAATCTTTTTTGACTGATGATATCCACATACGAGAATCATCACAACCAGTAGTGTTAGAATTAACACTAAAATGTCGCTGAACAAGTCTGGTATTAGGTCGTACTTTGTTGAACCCATGTTTTTAATGGTTTGCTCCAAATGAGCTTTGTTCATTGAAGATGATTTCTGGATCAGCTCCACTACTGAGTTCAGGTCAAAGTTACTCTGAGTTTGCCCCATCGCTCCAGCTGATCACTTCTCACGACCTGTACTTAGGATGTACTTAGGATGTCACTGGCTGCTGTTGTCTCATCCTTCAATTTATTTGTGTATAATTCATGACATACACTGTAGATATCCTTGCTGTCTTTCTGCACATATACGTCTTCTAGTACCGTGCATATTTCTTGGTATGTGCTATCCTTAAATGTTTTACCGTTAACAACGTTATTAACAGTAATTTGAAAATCTCCTAGCTTGCAATCAGCGCTCCTAAAAAGGATTTTCTTCTTTTCTGCATCATCTTTATCCCCTAAGCTGGATATATGATTATTTAATAGGCTGAGGTGCTGACGAAACGTGTTCTTCTCCTCGAAAGCTGGATCCTCTGGCCTTCTTCTTCCTCTGAATATCGGCAATGAATCCGAATTTATGATCGTCGTACTCCGACTTTTAATTATTTCTTGAAGTTGAGCTTGTGTCAATTCAACCGCCATTTTGGGGGGTTTTTTGGGTTGTTTAGTTTTCTGTACTCTGGGTTTAGTTCGTCTTCCAGATCTAAGTTCTACAGGCTCCTCGTTAATTGCTTCGTCTTCTGAGGTTGGCATGTGTTTCCTATCCTAATGAAGTGTTATTATGTACTTAATCAAGTGTAATGCACGTGTAATCACTTATTATGAAAAAAGAAGAAGAAAAATAATAGACTATCCAATTAAAAAAATTAATCCATCAACCATTTAAAATAATATATAATAAATATATAATAATAATAAATAATAATCAATGAAATATAATTTAATATAGAGCAATATTTGTTAAATCAATAAATATAAAAATATTTATACTATCTTTCAATTAATAACGACACACAACAAAGCTAAAAGAAATGCATGCACTATAATTATAATTGCTGCAGTAATGATTAATTACCTTCTGCTTATTCATCAACACAATTCTTGACTAAGACAGAACAGATTATTTCACCACTGACTAAGAACTAACATAGATCTTCCCCCGATCGCTTCAGAAATGAGACTGAATGATAAGATGACATATAGTGATAAAAATATTTATACTATCTGATATACTCAACTTTCAGTTCCATGTACAGTGGGTCCCGCTTATCAGGTTTTGTCGTTGATTTTTGCTCTGATGTTAACTGTTGATGTTAACTGATTGTTCACTGAGCGCTGTGCACTGTATTTTATGCACTGTATGTTAACTGAACGTTCACTGAATGTTAAAACTTCATTGAATATTGAATGATCACTAAATGTTGAATGATCACTGAATGTTGAATGATCACTGAATGTTAAATGATCACTGAATGTTGAATGATCACTGAATGTTAAATGATCACTGAATGTTGAATGATCACTGAATGTTGATTGATCACTGAATGTTAAATGATCACTGAATGTTGAATGATCACTGAATGTTAAATGATCACTGAATGTTGAATGATCACTGAATGTTAAATGATCACTGAATGTTAAATGATCACTGAATGTTGCAGTTTGAATAAATACTTTTCAGATGTAGTATTTAAACAAATTAGACTCTCAATTTCTGGTTGATTTACGGCTTTTTTGCATGTTGTTTATAATCGAATGTTTTCCATCACCATTCGTCAACGTGCAACGCTTAACCCTTTCGCTTCCTCCCTCCGTGTTTTTCCAGTTTCTTCCAGAATTTTCCAGAATTTTCCAGAATTTCCAGAATTTTATTTTTTTCAGACTGGTCAGTCTTGTTGATTGTCTCTGCTCATTCAAATTTCAAATTAGGCCATCTGTACTCTCCTTATCCTTCCGATTATTTTCGAGATGCCTTTTGCTTGACCTTGAGTTGAATTATCTTTATATTTTATCACAAAAACTGAACACCTTAATTGGATCGCACCTTCATATAGGGTCGCAAAACCCGGTCTTGCTGTAATCAAATACTCTCCAATCAGATGGTTAACTTAGTTTTTGGTAAAGTACAAAGCTTTCAATCTTTTACTTCAGTAATTGAATTTCCGCACATTAAATTCGAATTACTTAATCACGCACCATACGTGGCCACCAATGTGACGTACTTAGTTTGCTTCACTATAACGTCTCAGTGTATGGGTTCTTAAGTGATTAGGATCTTACTTTGTGGTCTTTTCAGATTCCTTTCTCTTTATAAATCTCTTTCTACTAAATACTCATGGTACCATGCCCTAGAACCAACTTGCCACTATGGTTCCGACCTCAGGCCTCTGGTCCAAGCTTAACTGTATTTAAGGGTAATAATGGTAAGGTAATTACACTTAGAGATTATATTCATTGGTCAAGCACAGGTTACAAATAATATCTCCACTAGAACGCTCGCAAGTTAAGGTCTCAAATAACTACGAACAGGAGAATAGGTGTGTAGCTCACGAGAGCAAATCGGTAACTGATTTGACTGTCGCTTACTTACAATCATATAGGTTCGCGATGATAGTAATGCATACACAATTGCTGTGTTTGCTTTACTACAATATTATCCACGCCATTGTGAAAGGGATAAGACAATAGCTGTAATAGAGCAAACTTCAGAAACCAACTGATTACAATGAATGAATCTTCATCTTACTTTTTCAAGTCGCATAATACCATTCATAATAACTGTTAAATTGTAACGGTTACATAGTTTGTTTCTTAAATTATCGAAAATGTTGAATTATTGTTTGTTAGGTTAACCTTACTTTTTTCAACTATGGTGATAAGTGAATTCTACAGGAATATTAAAATATATGTATATGTATGATGTTCAGTAATTATCTTATGTAAATTCAGAATTCATTTTATTTAAATTTCCGTGGCTAATTAAAATTAGTTAAATAAAACTTGTCATAATACAATATGATAAAGTTAAATTAAAACAATTTGTATTTATGTAAATTGCATCTCACAGTTTAAACTTTTAACTTACAATTTACCAATTTAAACCTATAAATAAATAATCCACGGGGAAAATTCCGCCGGACAAAAATCTGCCTTTCAAAATTCCAAACTGGCAAAATTCCGCCGGGCAAAATTCCTAGAACCATATTCAGAATTATTTCGTATCGCATGCTACCAGATGCTTGCCAAGCGTATTATTATAATGTGACTGACAGACAGAAGCAGATCTAATTATAGTACTGATATAATAGTATAGAAAAGGGGATTTCTTTACTTTTACAGTCTGAACTTTTTGTGAGTTACCTTAATTACAAAAGGTAATTCTTTGTAATTCATGAAAATATTTATTAATAATAAAAAATATTTTAAATAAATTATATTTATTCCTTTTTTTATTTATTTAAAAAGTGACCGGTGACGTCTCGGACGGATCCCTGACATGCGTGAAGAAGCCTTTACCGTCTGAACGTCATTTTAAATATAAAAATATATATATATATAATTTATTTAAAATATTTTTTTATTATTAATAGATATTTTCAAGAAGAATGTTCCGTTTTGAATATTGAAGAATAATAAATTCGATATCTTGAGCTCCTTGTATGAGTCAACGCGTATTATTGGTATCATATTTACAAGCCCAAATGTTTAAAAATTTATGAAAATTTTCATTTAAAATTTTGATTCACATATATTATTTAAAATTTTGATTTTACTTTCTTTTTTAAAAATTTGAACGTTGACTTTTACGGCCAAATATTTTTTTTTTTTACTTTTCCGGTCCGAATTTTTGGATTTATTTTTTTCTCGGACTGTAAAAGTAAAGAGATCCGAAGAAGGAGTATCTAAATAATAGTTTATTATGTAGATTTAGAGTGTAATTTTTCACCATTACTTACAATTGGTGTTTATTATACAGAAGAGTTTGACAGTCCATTGCGATATTTTTTTCTATCCTAAAAAGCGTGGACAAGCTGCTCTAATTCACCTCATCATTTATTTACCTGTAGAAGCAGGTAAGAATGCACTCATCAATGGATTAATATTTAGGACTGTTATTCGTAATAACATTCACTAACATTTACACCAATTGCTCTCAATTGGTCTCAAATAAAGTAAATAGAAACTGTATACCTAGATTAAGTATTGCAATTGGATGTAATATTCCTTTGACTACTAAAGAGAAAATTATAAAGTATTTAATTTTAAAGTTTTTAATTATTTAATTTACAATTTATCAATTATTTAATTTTCAAATTTTTGATTGTCTAATTTTCAAATTTTATATTAATTTCAAATTTTAGTTAGTCATCGAAAATGCTTATACAAAAACAGGGAGGAAATTTGAAAAACCGCTCTATATAGATTTGTTCGAAATGTTCCAAGGATTCCAAATCTGTGTTCGTTTTCATTCTAGCATATACACTCATACACTTCTCGTTTGTAAAAAGTAATGAAAAATTGAATAACTACATTTTTTCGAAAACTAAAGCCAAAATCGAAAAAAGTTACGTGAATAAAATGTGTCTTTTATTCTTTGCGAAGTTACATATACTATGGAAATTTCAGAACGATCGGTTCAAAAATAAAAAAGTTAATAATGAATTTTGACCCTCACACGCCCCCCCCCCCCTTGGACCCTCTTAGGGTCGGGTTCAAGTGTTCGTACCCTCTCAAAAATTTGGGACATAAAAGCCCACTACTTAAAGACTCTTTTTCAGCAATAAAAGGATATGTGAAAATTTTCACCAAAATCGATGTGTTGAATAACTAACTCTCACACTGCACTTAAATGAACAACTAACTCTCACACTACACTTAAATGAACAACTAACTGTCACACTACACTTAAATGAACAACTAACTGTCACACTACACTTAAATGAACATCTAACTCTCACACTACACTTAAATGAACAACTAACTGTCACACTACACTTAAATGAACATCTAACTCTCACACTACACTTAAATGAATAACTAACTGTCACACTACACTTAAATGAACAACTAACTGTCACACTACACTTAAATGAACATCTAACTCTCACACTACACTTAAATGAACAACTAACTGTCACACTACACTTAAATGAACATCTAACTCTCACACTACACTTAAATGAACAACTAACTGTCACACTACACTTAAATGAACAACTAACTGTCACACTACACTTAAATGAATAACTAACTGTCACACTACACTTAAATGAACAACTAACTGTCACACTACACTTAAATGAACATCTAACTCTCACACTACACTTAAATGAACAACTAACTGTCACACTACACTTAAATGAACAACTAACTGTCACACTACACTTAAATGAACATCTATAACTCTCACACTACACTTAAATGAACAACTAACTGTCACACTACACTTAAATGAACAACTAACTCTTACAGCCAAATTTAAAGGTACTGATGCAAATCGTAGCATCACAATTACAATATTAATAAAATATTGACAATATTTTTATTCTACCTATGAACATCCTACTCTTAATTTTTAGCAATAAAGAAACAGATGAAGAGAAAATGAAATCTTTAAATTAATAACAATTCATGCAGCGGTATTTCTCCTAAATAATTAGTTATTAATAATTAGTTCTGTATGACCACATCACTACCTATTAGCAGGGCTTTACACCCCTCATATTAGGAGGCATGGCGCATCTGACCAAATTATAGAAATTCAATAACCAGTGGGAGTGAGAGGAAAGATACACATGTTCTTTTGTCTCCTGCATAGGTACATGTGATCATCTGATACACTTGAGGTACCTTTTCAACAAACATCGATTGGTTTGAATGACAACTGATAAGATATTTTACAGAGCACAGGTGCTCTCCCGAGGATATACCTACTGAACATCAAAGAAAGACTTCGTGAAAAGAATATTATAGCAATAGAAAATAGTAAGAAGAGAAGTCAGGAATGATGAACTAAAATTTTAAATTCTTTAATTTTACTTGAATACAATTCCGTCAGCTCCTCTTCCACTCTGCCAGCTCCTCATCCACTTCATCAGCTCCTCATTCACTTCACCAGCTCCTCATCCACTTCACCAGCGCCTCTTCCACTTCTCCAGCTCCTCATCCACTTCACCAGCTCCTCTTCCACTTCATCAGCTCCTCATCCACTTTACCAGCTCCTCATCCACTTCACCAGCTCCTTGTCCACTTCACCAGCTCCTCATCCACTTCATCAGCTCCTCATCCACTTCACCAGCTCCTTGTCCACTTCACCAGCTCCTCATCCACTTCATCAGCTCCTCATCCACTTCACCAGCTCCTTGTCCACTTCATCAGCTCCTCATCCATTTCATCAGCTCCTCATCCACTTCACCAGCTCCTTGTCCACTTCACCAGCTCCTCATCCACTTCACCAGCTCCTCATCCACTTCATCAGCTCCTCATCCACTTTACCAGCTCCTCATCCACTTCAACAGCTCATCGTCAACTTCACCAGCTCCTCATCCACTTCACCAGCTCCTCTTCCACTCCCCTCCTCCACTCCTCCTTTCCCGCAGAGTTGATGACACAGACAAAGGGTCACTGTTGGTGGTCCACTAAAGCGCCTCACCCCCCGCTGTGGGAATTACTCGGCCTGTACAGGGGGAATGGCCTCACTCGTGGGGATTTGTATCAATTAGTAGTAGTAACATTGCCATGTCTCCACACTTTACAAAACAACAACTATACCCACACTAAAACTTGCAGTGGCATGTAGTATATTAACTCAGGTCACCTGTTCAAATTATATATCGCCCTCCATAATTTGCTGTCAGGGTTTAGACAAGAAAATGCTGACGCAAATATTTGTACTACAACTATTGCTATATCTCTCATATCAAATCTAGTAAATAAAGACTGTGGCAGAGAATATATAGTTAAATATGTCACTGTGTCCGCAGTAGTTTGTTAGTTACACAAACCCCCCTTTCTATTTTCTCTATTCACTAACTCAATAAAAGAGATCGTTAATATAGTATTTCTACTTAATTTTCTAGATATCAATCGATAGTGAGAGGGGAAATATACTAAAACTTTTCATTTGTTGTTGTTGTGCAACAAACTGAGGTAAATTCCCTCGCTGAAAAATTCCACCATAGAATTTTTTTCCATAATCATGGATTTCATTTACATTTAGTGTATCATTAATTAAATCAAGTAAATTTAAAAAAAGAGGATCTTTATTCTTTAGACTTAAAAAATGTAAAGAATAAAATATGTATGCGAGTAACTACAATTATATGTTCTGAATATTTTAAAAAATGATGGAATTTTCCATGATGGAGTTTTCCGCGGTTTAATTTACCGGTCACGGATTGGTTTCTCTTCTCTCTCTTAAAATAGTTAGATGTAATGCAAAGTTAGGGAAACGAATACGATGAGAAATTTAATAACTTTTTTCACAGTTTTCTAATGTACAAAATTCATCATCAACATTTATATTAATTAATAGGGTATTTTGATAATGTATATTGTATGTATATTGTATATAATCGAAAGCTGTACCAAACAAATAAGCTCATATTTTTGTTGTTTCCCTCACTTTACATTTAGTCAATAACTTGAATTAATATCAAAGTATTAATAATGGTAAATAATATAATCCGTTCAAAACATAACCTTCCACAATTTTGCGGAAGTAATAATACAAATTGGCTAAGTTGAAAATTGTATTTTAATTAGCCATGGTTACATATTTAATTATAAAAACTTCACCTAATCCATATACTGGTACTTTATTTTTATCTGATAGATTTACTGATAGAGAAAATAAAATATATATAAAAAAAAACATTTGAACTGATTATTTAAATGGGAAATGCTTTTGTACTGAAAATATGTGTTTAGAGTAAAATAAAAAAGTTTTAACTAATTACTAATCAGAGCTTGTTATTTGGATGTAAACTTGTATGACCTTGTATGACCTCATGTGACCTCACGTTATCTTACCGAAAGCTTATCTCATTAGTGTAGTATAGAAATGTAATAATTTAGTGAAAAAACTATGAAATCTAGATAATAAATGAGTTATATGTTTTAAATTTGGAACTAGTTTAACCTATTAAATATATAATATAGCTATAGGTGTACATTTGCTGTAGTTATTTTAGAATATTTCATTTTTCCTGTAAGCCCATAGCGTCAAGGGACTATGTACTCTTTTTTACGTAGTGCTTTAGTAGCATATTTTACTTTATATGTGAGCATTTCAACAAAAACAAACTACAATCTACAAAACTCAATTCTAACATTAATTTTCTTCTAAATAATAGGACACAAATATTCATCATATTCCTAATTTACTATATGGAAAACTTTATATCAAATTCTAATATTAGATAAGAAAGAGACTGTATTTAGGGATAAATGAAAAGATACTCCTGATAAAGTATCGTCAGTATATAAACAAATAAAAGTCCTTACATCATCAGTATATAAATAAGTAAATGTCCTTACATCGCCAGGGGACATCACTTTGATATGGTAATGTCAATCAACACTCTGCAGTAGAGACCTAAGACAGAGGGGTGTGTAATGTATATATTCTATATGTATGAACTAGTATGGGACGGCAAACTGAAAAATGTTATTTCTACAGGTTTCATTGAAACCTCAAAGAGTCTTAAATTCATACCTAATGTTCGGAATAAATATTTAGTCTGGTATGGATTGTCTCAAGGATTGTTTGGAAGGTAATATGAATAAAAACGTTAACATTTAAGATGAATATTTTTGACTAAAATATTGAAACAGAGACATCTCTCTACCATCCTTGAGATAACAGAGACCTCTTTCTACCATCCTAGAGATAACAGAGACATCTCTCTACCATCATAGAGATAACAGAGACATCTCTCTACCATCCTAGAGATAACAGAAAAATCTCTCTACCATCTTAGAGATAACAGAGACATCTCTCTACCATCCTAGAGATAACAGAGACATCTCTCTACCATCCTAGAGATAACAGAGACATCTCTCTACCATCCTAGAGATAACAGAGACATCTCTCTACCATCCTAGAGATAACAGAGAAATCTCTCTACCATCCTAGAGACAACAGATAAATCTCTCTACCATCCTAGATATAACAGAGACATCTCTCTACCATCCTAGAGATAACAGAGACATCTCTCTACCATCCTAGAGATAACAGAGACATCTCTCTACCATCCTAGAGACAACAGATAAATCTCTCTACCATCCTAGAGATAACAGAGACATCTCTCTACCATCCTAGAGAAAACAGAGACATCTCTCTACCATCCTAGAGATAACAGAGAAATCTCTCTACCATCTTAGAGATAACAGAGACATCTCTCTATCATCCTAGAGATAACAGAGACATCTCTCTACCATCCTAGAGATAACAGAGACATCTCTCTACCATCCTAGAGATAACAGAGACATCTCTCTACCATCCTAGATATAACAGAGAAATCTCTCTACCATCCTAGAGACAACAGATAAATCTCTCTACCATCCTAGAGATAACAGAGACATCTCTCTACCATCCTAGAGATAACAGAGACATCTCTCTACCATCCTAGAGATAACAGAGACATCTCTCTACCATCCTAGAGATAACAGAGACATCTCTCTACCATCCTAGAGATAACAGAGAAATCTCTCTACCATCCTAGAGATAACAGAGACATCTCTCTACCATCCTAGAGATAACAGAGACATCTCTCTACCATCCTAGAGATAACAGAGACATCTCTCTACCATCCTAGAGATAACAGAGACCTCTTTCTACCATCCTAGAGATAACAGAGATATCTTTCTACCATCCTAGAGATAACAGAGACCTCTTTCTACCATCCTAGAGATAACAGAGACCTCTTTCTACCATCCTAGAGATAACAGAGACCTCTTTCTACCATCCTAGAGATAACAGAGACCTCTTTCTACCATCCTAGAGATAACAGAGACATCTCTCTACCATCCTAGAGATAACAGAGACATCTCTCTACCATCCTAGAGATAACAGAGACATCTCTCTACCATCCTAGAGATAACAGAGTCCTCTTCCTACCATCCTAGAGATAACAGAGACATCTCTCTACCATCCTAGAGATAACAGAGACCTCTTTCTACCATCCTAGAGATAACAGAGACATCTCTCTACCATCCTAGAGATAACAGAGACCTCTTTCTACCATCCTAGAGATAACAGAGACATCTCTCTACCAACCTAGAGATAACAGAGACCTCTATCTACCATCCTAGAGATAACATAGACATCTCTCTACCATCCTAGAGATAACAGAGACCTCTTTCTACCATCCTAGATATAACAGAGACCTCTTTCTACCATCCTAGAGATAACAGAGACATCTCTCTACCATCCTAGAGATAACAGAGACATCTCTCTACCATCCTAGAGATAACAGAGACATCTCTCTACCATCCTAGAGATAACAGAGACCTCTTTCTACCATCCTAGAGATAACAGAGACATCTCTCTACCATCCTAGAGATAACAGAGACATCTCTCAACCATCCTAGAGATAACAGAAACATCTCTACCATCCTAGAGATAACAGAAACATCTCTCTACAATCCTAGAGATAACAGAGACATCTCTCTACAATCCTAGAGATAACAGAGACATCTCTCTACCATCCTAGAGATAACAGAGACCTCTTTCTACCATCCTAGAGATAACAGAGACATCTCTCTACCATCCTAGAGATAACAGAGGCCTCTTTCTACCATCCTAGAGATAACAGAGACATCTCTCTACCATCCTAGAGATAACAGAGACCTCTTTCTACCATCCTAGATATAACAGAGACCTCTTTCTACCATCCTAGAGATAACAGAGACATCTCTCTACCATCCTAGAGATAACAGAGACATTTCTAACATCCTGGAGATAACAGAGACATCTTTCTACCATCTAAGAGATAACAGAGACATCTCTCTATCATCCTAGAGATAACAGAGACATCTCTCTACCATCCTAGAGATAACAGAGACATCTCTCTACAATCCTAGAGATAACAGAGACATCTCTCTACCATCCTAGATATAACAGAGACCTCTTTCTACCATTCTAGAGATAACAGAGACATATCTCTACAATCCTAGAGACAACAGAGACATCTCTCTACAATCCTAGAGATAACAGAGACATCTCTCTACAATCCTAGAGATAACAGAGACATCTCTCTACCATCCTAGAGATAACAGAGACCTCTTTCTACCATCCTAGAGATAACAGAGACCTCTTTCTACCATCCTAGAGATAACAGAGACCTCTTTCTACCATCCTAGAGATAACAGAGACCTCTTTCTACCATCCTAGAGATAACAGAGACATCTCTCTACCAACCTAGAGATAACAGAGACCTCTATCTACCATCCTAGAGATAACAGAGACCTCTTTCTACCATCCTAGAGACAACAGAGACATCTCTCTACCATCCTAGAGACAACAGAGACATCTTTCTACCATCCTAGAGATAACAGAGACATCTCTCTACCATCCTAGAGATAACAGAGACCTCTTTCTACCATCCTAGAGATAACAGAGACCTCTTTCTACCATCCTAGAGATAACAGAGACATCTCTCTACCATCCTAGAGATAACAGAGACATCTCTCTACCATCCTAGAGATAACAGAGACATCTCTCTACCATCCTAGAGATAACAGAAACATCTCTACCATCCTAGAGATAACAGAAACATCTCTACCATCCTAGAGATAACAGAGACATCTCTCTACCATCCTAGAGATAACTGAGACATCTCTAACATCCTGGAGATAACAGAGCCATCTTTCTACCATCTAAGAGATAACAGAGACATCTCTCTATCATCCTAGAGATAACAGAGACATCTCTCTACCATCCTAGAGATAACAGAGACCTCTTTCTACAATCCTAGAGACAACAGAGACATCTCTCTACAATCCTAGAGATAACAGAGACATCTCTCTACAATCCTAGAGATAACAGAGACATATCTCTACAATCCTAGAGACAACAGAGACATCTCTCTACAATCCTAGAGATAACAGAGACATCTCTCTATAATCCTAGAGATAACAGAGACATATCTCTACAATCCTAGAGACAACAGAGACATCTCGCCCTCTAATTCGTATGTACCTGATGTACAATGAGGGTAATTGAATGTTTTCAGCTTGTTAACCTCCTCTGTAGTGAGGGATTATAGGGGGAAACGCCTCCTATAAAGTAAGGCCTGATTATTGAGGAAATGCCACCTATAAAGTATGGTCTGATTATAGGGGAAATGCCTCCTTTACAGTATGGTCTGATTATAGGGGGAAATGCATCCTATAAGGTATGGTCTGATTATAGGGATAACGCCTCCTATAAAGTATGGCCTGATTATAGGGATAACGCCTCCTATAAAGTATGGTCTGATTATAGGGGGGGGGACGCCTCCTATAAAGTTTGGCCTGATTATATGGATAACGCCTCCTATAAAGTATGGCCTGATTATAGGGATAACGCCTCCTATAAAGTATGGCCTGATTATAGGGATAACGCCTCCTATAAAGTATGGCCTGGTTATAGGGATAACGCCTCCTATAAAGTATGGCCTGATTATAGGGATAACGCCTCCTATAAAGTATGGCCTGATTATAGGGATAACGCCTCCTATAAAGTATGGCCTGATTATAGGGATAACGCCTCCTATAAAGTATGGCCTGATTATGGGGATAACGCCTCCTATAAAGTATGGCCTGATTATAGGGATAACGCCTCCTATAAAGTATGGCCTGATTATAGGGATAACGCCTCCTATTAAGTATGGTCTGATTATTTGGTAAATGTCCCATTGTAGTTAGGACTTTACTCCACCTTTAACAGAATATATACTTTGCAGGCCTACTGTAAGGCATTGCTACTCCATTTTATAGCGTTATAACTAATAGACATACTAGCTAGCTAGAAACATGCATGAGAACAGAGTGAGCAAACAATGATAACAATCTAAAGAATCAAATGTCATTTTCACTCTATAGAAATATCTAAACATATTGTATTTATTTCCAATGAAATCTACTATCAGAAACTGAAGTAAAAAATCCTGTCATTTGTATTTTTTCTACTGATTAATAATTTATTGCAGTATAAACTATAACAGCGTGTGAAGAACTTAAAAACTTTAATGTGATGAAAACGGTGAGGGAATTATACATTACAACTTGTATAGTGACAAAATATATTAAAACAATCGCACATTGACAAAAAATATATTGACATAGGCTTAATACATAATATTGACAAACTATATATTGGCAAAAACATATATTGATATAATATTAACAAAATAAATACTGACATAAAATAAAATATTTACAAAATAAATACTGGCCTATAATATATATATATATTGACAAACATTGCCAGAGATAAAATGAGAGTAGGGCCATAGAAGATTAAGAGGGGATATCTCCTCATCTTCTATGGCCCCACCATAATTTCCCTTATTAACACAAAAATAACAATTAGTTGAAATGTTAAAGTTAACTAAACTAATTCAGTATAGCGAATATTCCATTGATAAAAATGCTTTTTTGTTTGGCAGACTGATTTTAATCCCCATACTATAGGTAACTATGTAGGGTATATTCTGAGTTATCGAACCTTTCCTGATTTGCGATCATATAAAAAAATATTTAATTGGTATCCATGATACCTGCAGGTATCATGGATACCAATTAAAATAACTATTTCAATTACTTATATGATCGAAAATGTGTATCAGTTCTATAACTCTTCACTTCCCCACAGCAAGTTATGAATTAGTTTCTGTGGCAGTACCTAGCGTAGGAATTGGCGCTGGTAGCGGTAAGTATATTCTCTTTTCGAGGGAGAGGGTCTCTAAAAAGAGGGGGGGAGGTGAGGGTAATCTAATAAGTCTCCCCTCGTTACTAATGAAGCTGACAATGCCTTCTAGAGAGTAGTGAGAGACAGGGCCTGCACATCTCAAATACATGATATTGTTTAATGTATTTTGGATCTAGTGTACGTTCTGCGTTATTGAGCTTTACCATATTTTCGGCCTTATGAGAAAATATACGCAATTTATCACGTTTTTTATCGATAATGTGAAAATGTCCAATATTTCAGAACTCACCCTCTACATGAATTCTCATAGTCATTTATTGTAGTAAATAAATGCCGTAGAGTTCATCCTTAAGACACAGACTGCAGTCACTGGGTGTTTGTATCTAATTGCTACCCCCAGGGGAGAGAGGCCTTTATTGTGAGTCAAACACCAGTGGATTGGTCCCAAGAGGCTATTGCTGGGGAACATCCCAAGGGTCCGCCTCGTAAAAAAAGAGTCTATATGATGTAGTACATCGGGAGTGAATCTATGACAACAAAAATAATATTTGTCAGTATAATAATATTTTGGTTCTTAAAAGATACATCCAATTCAATAATCCAATATCATTTTATCTCGGAATGCTATTCATTATAAATTCAGTTTAATTTTTTAAATAAATATGCGAAAACGAAAGTAAAGAATGAAATATATAATGCAATAAAATTTTAATCATTATATAACTATATTCCCTTCTTCTCGTTGTTTGCATTATTTTTTAAAGGTCCCCTCCACTCTAAATTAAAATTTATCTAGAAATGCTTCTATTTTATAGAACTAATGTTATATTGCATATAACATTTACAATTAACAGAAAAGAAATTGATAAAGTATTCGCTTCGTAATTAATTATATATTTCTTTAATTAGATTAAATAGAAGAACAAGGATTTTATACGAGCTTTATTTCGTATTATCGTGAATTTAATGTCAATTAGGTATATAGGTACACTTTTATAAACCTCATATTTTTTTAGGGTAATGGTATTTAGGTAACTGTATATGTAACCATTTATAATATGTCTATCAGCTTTGTTATTGTTTTGAATTGGTCAGATGAACCACTTCCTTTTTCTTCGCTTGAAATTCGAAGGGAAATAGAAATATCCACAAAAATAAATTTAAATTATTATTTTTAAAAAGATTAAAAAACAAATTTGACAGTTTTGTAACCAGTAACCTTAGTTCTAATGAATAGAGAAATAAATAATTAGAGTGGAGGTCACTTCAATTCTCTTTAATTTTTTATAACCATTTGTGAATTTCATTAGTAAAATTTGTTCCTGTATGATATAATTTCGTTATGTTACGTACAGATTAATTTTCATAATAATATCAATACATAATAAATGTTTACAACAAAATACAATCCTTTATTTACCATCTAATTTCTATGGCATGAAGATGATATATCTTCATGTACAGGGTGTCCCAGAAGTAACTACCTCTTTCATTTGCTATCTAATTTACCCATTAATTATAATGCCTTCCGTTTAGTTAGTTTTTGTTACATTAGCTAATGAATGGTGTT
Source organism: Caprella mutica (assembly GCA_947561585.1). NCBI lineage: Eukaryota > Metazoa > Arthropoda > Malacostraca > Amphipoda > Caprellidae > Caprella > Caprella mutica. The sequence goes on along the minus strand of CANNZV010001314.1, from coordinate 120,905 downwards.
AGGTAATTCCGGGACAAAATAGTCAATTTAAATTGTGCAGTCTTCTCTTCAGATGTACTTAGGTTAGTTTAATTGTAATGCGAAAATTAGTAAGAATTACAATGTGAAGTTTAATATCATGCAATTGAGATTATATTATTGTAATGTTTACCAGATTTAATATTTTATGTTGCCAGAATAATTATTTAATGACTTTCCAGATTAATTAACTATATAATATTTACCAGATTAATTATTTCATTATTTACCGGATTCGTTAATACTTATTCATCAGAGTAATTATTTTATTATATACCGTATTAATTATAATTATATTTACCATAATGAGCTAAAGATAAACTGTATTGATTGTGACTTGCATGAATTCCTTAACAACTTTTAGTTTATATTTGAAGATCTCTTTAAAAAATACCTTAAATTAATCATATCTAACCATTTCTATACAATAACGTATCAAAGCCTGAATTGCAATACCATGTCTTCCATGCATGTGCTTTATAATCATTTGCTTCTTATTGTTCAATGTGTGTTTACTCCTACAAAGTATGGTTAAACAATTATGATGTGGTAACTTCCTACTAAAGTACATCTCTCGTAAACCCTCTTATTTACCCTCACTCCGTACGCTCCTCCCCTTCTAATTCATTGACCAATCAGAACAGAGAATTCTGAGACGCTCTACGATTGGTCGTACCCTCGATATCCCCTTTTCACTTCCGTATAAAGTTTCCAAGTTAAGGTAAAATGCGATAAAAACATTGTTTATATCTGACACAAAAGGCAGTTAGGAGTGTTTCTGTGTTATCGCGCACAGTCACCTGCAGGATAACGAACACACTCTTCCTAATGATAAACCTACCTAAAGATGAACACTTATCTCTTTGCATGGTTGAGGCAAATTTCTTTTTGGGAATGGATGTTTTTTTCCGGTCAAGATTCACTCAATGGTCTATTTCTTATTTGTTCTAAAATTAGATTTCAGTTTTTAGTTTGAAGAAATGAATTTTAAAAAATTATTTTATATTCATGAATATACCTACATATATGTCAACAAAATAGTTTATTAATATAACATTTCTGTACATTTATTATGGTTGAAAAAAAAAATTCTAGTAAAAAGTTTTTCTTAGTAACTGGGCCCATCAAATAAAAAAATGATAAGTGGTTTTCTCACACCGCTGTAAAAATAAAGCTGCATGAAGAAAACAGCAAATTTTAGCGGACATACAAAACACATTCTTCTTTCTATTCACACGTGGCATTTCTGAAGCAGGGTATACATTTTATACCTGATGACCAGCGTGTGATTTCTAAAAACTCAGTATAAACTTCATGCCGATGTTTTCGCTTACCATAGTGTTCAATGTAGTCTTTCGCACTATATAGGCATGAAATATCATGTCGCTAACTAGATTACCACAGAAAAATAATGTAAATTTTCCAATTTCACGTGGATTTGAGAAGTCTAGAGAGAGATAGATATAATCAAGTGAATGATTGATTTAAATGGTTATTTTATAATTTGAATAAATAACTCACTTTATTATTATGTTAGATATATAATATTAATCTCTCTCATTTATATACAAATTTGAATATTTATTATCTGTCAAAAGAATCTACCTAGCTTAAATTATATTTAAAAAAAATATATCGATTGAAATAGTTTATAGTAATATGCTCAGTTCCATAAGATTAATGAATCGGTTTTCTTGAGTAATTAATATTCAACAGACAGCCATATTTCTTCCCATTTTCTGCAATTGAATGTTTCATTTTTGGCGTCAAACACAAAACAATAGTGGGTCCGGTCCATGTTCTGAACATGTCCAAATATATATAAAAAACTTGTATTGGGATATATAGGAATATTTTAAAACAATAGGTTAGTAATTTAGTAAAAAATTATATTTTCTTTCCTGACGTGTCCGAAAAAGTAGAGTCATAGAGTTATGATAAGCTACACTTGAGAGAGGAAGTGTTGCAGTGATTGCAGGATGCTAATTGGAAGACGGTGTAAAACCTTATTTTGATTCAGTTATACCGGGTGACCCATTAAAAACTGGTCGACAACAGAGAGAGAGATACAGAGATCAATCCCTTTTTCAAAATTATCGATTACTGCAACTACACAGAGAAAAAAGTTTACTCATATTTAATGGGTCAACAATTTATGCTTTGAATCAATTTATTACGTGATTTGGTTTGACTATATTCATGTTTTCACGTGTGTCAAAACAACTATGACGTGGTGTGTCACCAAACATAGTTAATTCAAATCATTTTATGGATTGAATCAACTTACTATGAGAGTTAGAGTTACATTTTGGGAGTTTGAACATATGTTTTAACAACTATGACATAGTGTGTAGAAGTAACTCACAAAGACTGTTAATCCAATGTATCTGGTGTATGAATTAACTTACTATGAGAGTTGGCGCTACTTTTTTATAAGTTTAGGGGTGAGTTAAAACAACTATGACATAGTGTGTTAAAGTAACCCACAAAGACTGTTAATCCTATGTATCTGGTGTATAAATTAACTTACTATGAGAGTTGGTGCTACTTTTTTTAAGTTTAGGTTTAAATCAAATGAGTATGTGTCAACTTATGCTTTCCTCAAAGCCAATTAATCGGTTGACACTTTACAGTTCAAATCTTGTTTTAAGTGTGTTACTTGTCGAATCTGAACGCTCCTCAATACCATTTTAGTTCATGTGCAAACAATAGCGTTAAATGCACTAAATAGTATTATCGCTGCCGATCGATTATTAATTATTAATTAATTCCATTAATAAATTGATAAATGTCTGCCTAAATATTCTAAAATTTTGGGGATTGATAGGCTGGCGGCTATGTAGTTATTTGAAGAGCTGATTATCAGTATATAACTTTTCTTAATAATAAATTTTGATTACTGCCTTCCAGTTTGTAAACTGATATCCAAACTAATTTTCCTAGATTATTATATGTTAACTTATTTAAGCATCATACCTACCTAGCGGTTTTTTTCAGTGCCAATACTTTCTACATAGGCTAGGCAGTTATTGCGCTGTCCTCAAATAGGGTAAGTTCCAAATTATCAGGCGATTTCAAATTTTCGGTCACGTATGAAATGTAGTATATAGCTACCTAATAGCTAATTAAAAATAAGTTGATTAATTATTTCATATAGTTTTTCTTTGGCGACCGAAAATGTGAAACTATCCGATATTTCGGAACTTATCCTATATAGTATCTTAAGTAAAGTGGTCTGATAATTTATATATTTTAAAACTAGTTAGTCTACCTATAGGTAGGGTTACACAGGTAAATTCAGTTCTTTAATTTCTGAATGTGGCCCTATTAAGAGAGTCTCAAAATCATTCTGAAATTAGTTTAGCTATATATTGAATGCTGAATATCATAATTAGTTTATCTTTATGAGAGGTACTACACAGTACATTTTACATAGAATAGTATAGTACCCCAGTTACATGTATTATTCAAATTTATTCTCGGTAGGCTGTGACGTCATGTATGTAAACAAGAGGTCACGTCATAGTAAACAGAATTGCTGTGGGTCACGTGGAATAGAGAATTAAGATGGCGGCCAACGTGACCGATCTGACTAATGATCTAATTATCTTGAATAAATCGTCTTCTTCAAGACTAAAAATTTGTTACTATTTTGGGTGTAAAAAGACCAGTAGCAATTTCATCAACAGTCATTTTTTAATTTTCGTCCGTATGACTATAAAGATTGGATAATAGCATGCGGTAATGTGGAATTAAAAAAAATATCACCGAAAACGTTATTTAACAAAAGTTGGGTGTGTTGCAGCCATCTTTTGTGTTTGTACTGTACGTACAAACGTACGCACCATTGTTGACATGTGACGTCACAGCCTACCGGGACACGCGTAATATCCCCCCTATAGCTCTGGGATACTATATATTCTCTGTACTGTGGGTACTATTTATTTCACGAGTGCCTTGAAGCCATGATAGTTATTAATGTTTCTGAGATAAGAGACCGCAGTTAGTACCTAAAAGTGCCCCAATTTACCTACTTGACCCTAGTTTTCTATGACCGAGAGAACTCCATCCAGGGAGGTAGTTGGAGGAGAACACCGTCCAGGGATTTGGCAGGGAGAACTCCAACCAGAGGGAGCCTTTTGATATATTATACTTTTTTGGTATTTAATTAAAGTCTAAATTAAGAGTGTATAATGAACAAAATTATGAGGATTAGCAAGGAAAATTCATTGCATTCATTAGAGCTAAATTTATACTACATCTGTAGATTTATAAATAGTTTAACATTTTATATAAATGATTTACCTATATGAAACAATTCTGAATTTTCAGTTAATAATTCTCTTCATTTCCTTATTAATATGGTTTTCTATATTTTCTGAATCTACTTTCAGATCGTTATGAAGAATTGATGGAGTAGATCAACGTCATCAACCATCGGAGGCCTCTTCAATTCTTTTGAATGATTCAGGAACTATTATGCTAGGTCAAAGTAAGTATTTGAAAATGTTAGATGATTTTTAAATATTTATTTGCAATATGATTAGCTCTTACTTTTTCATATGCTTTTAGGGATTCCAGAATATCGAAGCTGTCGCTATCTCATCACAAAAGGAAAAAGAGTAGGTATATTATTGATAATGTATATAAATGATACTATAAATTTCTATTATATATAAATATACGAATCTCTTATTTCAGGAATTGGCAACCTATAGTCGTGACAGACAGTGACGAGGATTCAAATTGTACTTCTAAATAAAAAATCTAAAACTTAAATGTTTATATTTCGTCTTCAATTTGACCTTGGTTATTCTAGTATTAGCATATTTCTATATCAGTGCCTATTAGTAAGATGAATTGCACTAAAATATGGTTTAGAAGATAAAGGCTTTATTATTATTCATTAAGTTATAGTATAATTGCAGCATATCAAAGATTTACTCTATCAACTTTTGTTTTTGTAATCTAGCCTGGTTATTTAATTCATCTAGCCTACCTAATTATCACTACGTAAATTTATTTACGTCATCTAACTACTTATTTATAAACTGACGTGATGAATTTATTTATTCTATCTTATCTATTAATTTACAACTAATAACCATATATCAATTCATCAGATCGAAAACATTTCAAAAAGCAATGATTAGTATAGGTGATCAATTATTTTTTAAAATCAAAATAGTATGCATATCACAGAAGCAAAAGTAGGAAAATAAATGAACATGTTAGATTTGGTCCTAGAAAATAAATAGTCTAATCTAATTGATACCGGGACCTAACTCGAGATTATGATTTAATAGAGTAAATATAGTGACTGGAAAAGTCATGTAAAAAGTCTGCATGGCTACTGCTAGCCGGACCGAGATTTCAACCTACACTAATATGTAGTTGATATACATTTACTTAGTTTACTAGTAGTTGATATAACCAACACGAGTAGTTGATATAACCAACACGAGTAGTCGATTTATCCTACACGAGTAGTTGATATAACCTACACGAGTAGTTGTTATAATCTGCACGAGTAGTTGGTATAACCTACACAAGCAGAAAGGATATGGTTAGCTGGGCAATCATCGACTACGGTGTAAAAATAGTAAGAACGGGTGGAAAAGTGCTCTGAATTTGTTTGATAATACTGCTTGCATCTTGTGAAGTTGTTAAATTTGCTATCAAACTATTTTATAGGTAAGTACAGGTCATCGGGATCTTGAGTTGGCATTGTTCATCCTCCGTATTTTAGGTAAAACTGCAAAGAGACAAAAATTATTGGTGCAATGTGGAGGAAGGGAAAAGACTGAGTGTGTTGTGTAATCTAGTCTTTCAGTGCAATTTTATTTTTACCTATAAGATGTATTTTTTTGACATAAATTATATTAAGCAGATTTTTTTTATAATTTTCATTTCAGTTTTACTTTGAATAAATGTATTACGTAGTGAATACGTACTACCTATATTTTTTTAGAGAAATAAAAATGACGTGTGTCACGGTGTGTGTTTTGGAATGTATGAAATGTGTGCATGTAACAGTATGTGTGGTGGTTGTGCTACTGGTGAACCGTTCATGTGTTTGTGTGACTGTAGGTAACATGTACATGGAATGATGGAGACTGGAGAGAATCCAGTCTGTATTTGGTGCACAAAATTCCACTGATTTTTTGAAAAAGCTGAAAAAATCCACCATAAATTTCCAGTAATTTGACTGATCCACCAACATTTTACCCATTTTTCCACCGAAAATTAATGGTAACATAGGAATAAATAGCTAAAAATCCCAGTCTGCAGAATATGTGAGATATTTGGGATATTCTCTCCGAACAATTTTGAATTAATTCCTATAATTACATTAATTTTGCTACGAACAATTTTGAATTAATCCCTATATTTACATTAATTTTGCTACGAACAAAATAAGAGATCTCTACGAACACTTTACCAGTTTCTGCAGACTGGTAAAAATCCACCGACTTTGCCAGAATATTATTCTCAAAGGGGAAAAAATTCCACGACTGCAGGAACTGGTAAAAAGTTCTCCAGTAGCCAGTACTGAGTACTAGCCAGCCATGTTTTAATGTGTGGCAGGAAAGTCGCCAGTTCCAGTTTGTGTTTAGTGCACTGAAGTTTGAACTCCTCTGACTTTTTCAAAAAATTACAAAAATCTGAGAAATGGCTGCCAACATTTTTCATCAATTTGTCTAGTCCTCCAGCATTTTTCCAGTTTCTCCTCCAAAAATTAATGGTAATATAGGAATTAATGGCTAAATATCCTCCGACATTGCCAGTCTGTATTTGGTGCACATTGCACAAAATCCCACTGACTTTCTCAAAAAGCTGAAAAAATCCACCATAAATTTTCAGTATTTTTGCTGATCCACCAACATTTTCCCAATTTATCCACCGAAAATTAATGGTAACATAGGAATAAATAGCTAAAAATCCACCGACTTTGCCAGAATATTATTTTCATAGGTGAAAAAATTCCACCGACATGTCGGTGGAATTTACCACGAAATACAGACTGGCGACATTGCAGGAATTTTTTATTAGAGAAATTGAATATCTCCCGAGATATCATTGGAATTTACCACCAAATACAATCTGGCGCCAGTTTAGTGCCAGATTGCATACTTTGTGAATTTTTTTCAAAACTCGCGGTCTTCTAAAAGACATTTATATAGAGTTTCAAAACTTTGCGGCTCATCAAATGTGAATTTTCACTTGATCAAATATTCCCGGTCTGTTAATAAGTAACTAAATCTTGGTAGTAATTGCTCCTTCCACCACAGCTCGCTTTATATCCCATTGCTTGTAGTTTTTATCCCACAGCTCACATTTTTTATCCCACGACTTGCATTTTTTATCCCACGACTTGCATTTTTTATCCCACGGCTTGCATTTATTATCCCACGGCTTGCATTTTTTATCCCACGGCTCTCATTTTTTATACCACGGCTCATATTTTTTATCCCACGGCTTGCGATTTTTATCCCACGGCTCGCGATTTTTATCCCACGGCTCGCGATTTTTATCCCACGGCTCAGATATGATATCCCCACGGCTCTTCTAATAACCTGTTAGTGAAATGGCGGCTCTTAGACAACAACTAATGCAATCTGGGTTAAGTGAAAAAATGGACCCAGGGGCCAGGTCGCCACATTTAAGATACTTTAAAGGAGAAATTTGGCTTCTTAGTGAAGATTTTACACTTGGAAACATCCTTATGCTTCGCCTGACTCCCTGAGCCCTGATGTATGTGTAGGCCAGATTGCATTCTATGTGAATTTTTTTCGAAACTCGCGGTCTTCTAAAAGACATTTAAATAGAGTTTCAAAACTTTGCGGCTCATCAAATGTGAATTTTCACTAGATCAAATATTCCCGGTCTGTTAATAAGTAACTAAATCTAGGTAGTAATTGCTCCTTCCACCACGGCTCGCTTTATTTCCCATTGCTTGCAGTTTTTATAACACGGCTCGCATTTTCCATCCCACGGCTTGCATTTTTTATCCCATGGCTTGCGGTTTTTTTATCCCACGAACAATCCTCAATTTCCTCTTATATTTACATGTATTTTACAGAGAACAGAAGCCAAAATGGAGGATTTCTTGGAGAACACTTTTTCAGTTCCTGCAGTCTGGCCAAAATTCAACAAATTCTCTCCAAAATGATCAAATTTTCATAAATTCTCTCCAAAATAACATTGTAGCATAGGAGAAAAATAGATAAAACTCTCCATTTGCAATTGAAGGGCTCTAAATAACTGTCACAAACTCGCCATTAAAATGGCGAGTTTGGACATGCTTTATTACTTGGCCAATATACTGGCGACTTTGTCCATACTTTAAGTTTAAAACATGGCTAGCCAGTCTACAGAATATGGAACATTTTTCCAAGACTCTCTGCGGGAGTTCTTGAATGAATTTTAGAAATTGGAGATCTCAGCAGGCCATGTTTCAAAGTGTGAACAAAGTCGCCAGTATACTGGCGACTTTTGAGGGGTGAAGTAAGTTTATAAATCTGTAAATACTAAATAGCAAGTAAATCACTCATAGATGTCTTCAGTGATACACATGCATCAGACATTATGAATAAGATTGTTTTTAGGTGTAAAATCTTCACTAGTAAGTCCTATTTCTTCTTCAAAGTATCTTAAATGTGGCGACCTTGATCCATTTTCTCATCAAACTGGCAACTTTCCTGCCACACTGTGAAAGATGGTCTATTCAACACAATTCCTATGTTTAGCGTCGGACCGGGTGGCTTTGCGCATTTTCCGCATACTTTGATTTTACTTTTTGTGTGCAGATAGATGAAGAATAGACCTAGGTGCTCACCAAGTTTCAACTCTAAGTTCAATAGAAAAAAGTTATCATTGAAAAACTGTGCGCAAAGATCGTGGGGATAAACCGGGTGAATTTCGCGCAATTACCGGGTGTACGTGCGCACTGCGCAAATTCACTCAAAGTGAAACTGCGCAGTGCGCAAGTTCATCCTATGTATAAACTGTGCATAGAAAATCTAACCCCGATATGCTATGCAACTGCCGTGAATCTGCCCCAATCTGCTGTGGAATTGCCCTGAGTCTGCTGTGGAATTGCCGTGAGTCTGCTGTGGAATTGCCGTGAGTCTGCTGTGGAATTGCCGTGAGTCTGCTGTGGAATTGCCGTGAGGCTGCTGTGGAATTGCCGTGAGTCTGCTGTGGAATTGCCGTGAGTCTGCTGTGGAATTGCCGTGAGTGTGCTGTGGAATTGCCGTGAGTGTGCTGTGGAATTGCCGTGAGTGTGCTGTGGAATTGCCGTGAGTGTGCTGTGGAATTGCCGTGAGTCTGCTGTGGAATTGCAGTGAGTCTGCTGTGGAATTGCCGTGAGTCTGCTGTGGAATTGCCGTGAGTCTGCTGTGGAATTGCCGTGAGTCTGCTGTGGAATTGCCGTGAGGCTGCTGTGGAATTGCCGTGAGTCTGCTGTGGAATTGCCGTGAGTCTGCTGTGGAATTGCCGTGAGTCTGCTGTGGAATTGCCGTGAGTCTGCTGTGGAATTGCCGTGAGTCTGCTGTGGAATTGCCGTGAGTCTGCTGTGGAATTGCCGTGAGTCTGCTGTGGTATTGCCGTGAGTCTGCTGTGCAATTGCCGTGAGGGCGAGGCTGCTGTGGAATTGCCGTGAGGGCGAGGCTGCTGTGGAATTGCCGTGAGGGCGAGGCTGCTGTGGAATTGCCGTGAGGGCGAGGCTGCTGTGGAATTGCCGTGAGGGCGAGGCAGCTGTGGAATTGCCGTGAGGACGAGGCTGCTGTGGAATTGCCGTGAGGACGAGGCTGCAGTGCAATTGCCGTGAGGACGAGGCTGCTGTGCAACTGCCGTGAGGCTGCCGTGGAATTGCCGTGATATAGGAGTATCGGGGATGAATATCACAGGTTTATTAATGAATAATAGCTCTTTAACTTTATTAATAAATGTGCGCAAGTCCACCCGTGAATTAAAATATTCCCAGGGTAATCTAGCACATCTAGTATATTGGTTATATCTCAATAATTTATAATTATTATTAAAATCATCTTACATGACGTTAATCTGCAGTAAATTATGCGTATCCAACGTAAATTGCAATCAAATTGGAGCATAATTATCAACACTTCAGCATAGTTCGCGGAGATTCGATTCTAGTCCAAAATAATTATTTCGCCATAAAAAACATAGGTCTCTGTTTGAACACTTAGTATCTATACCTAATCTCTTAACGATTTTCGTGAAATTTATGCACTAGGGGGTTTAAGAGCTGCTCTTTCCAATGGTGTTGTCAGATTTGAAATATTTTCACGCATTCACCGTCAATTACCGATGCGCAACTTCACCCGGAATGTTGAAGTGCGCAAAGCCACCCGGTCTGACGCTACATGTAATTAGTGGAGAGAATTTTGATATTTTTGGCCCTTTTGGAGAGAAATTTGAAAATCTTTGGAGACAAATTGCTCCAAAAATTAAATATCTGGAGACTGATTGTGAATTTGTGCATGCTTTGCAAGTTTGCAGACTTGACTGCAGGGTCTGGTAAACTGTTCTCCATGAGAACCTCTATTTTGACTTCTGTTCAGTGTTCTGCAGTAAAATGCATGTAAACATAGGCCAGTCAGCAGTCTGTATTTGGTGCACAAAATTCCACTGACTTTTTGTAAAAGCTGAATAAATCCACCATAAATTTCCAGTAATTTGGCTGATCAACCAACATTTTACCCATTTTCCCACCGAATAATATTTTCAATGGAGAAAAATCCCACTGACATGTTGGTGGAATTTACCACGAAATACAGACTGGAATTACATAGGAGGAAATTATAATAATTAAGGATTGTTCGCACAGAAAATGTTAAAAATGTCCCATATTTTTCAGACTGTCATTTTTGTCAGGTATCAGTAGGTACTCGGTATCGCTGTATCGGTATAGGCAAAAAAGTTCCGATACCACTAGATAGTATTAAAAAAAATTATAATATAATTTATTATTAGAGATGCACCGATACCAGCACCAATTACAGTTACTTTAAAATTCTGGTAAACATTATCAATACCAAGTCCGATACCACCTTAACGTGGTGGAGCGGCTTGCATAATCCAATGAAGCAATGGGCTATACCAGATTAGATCCTATCATGTTGGGAAGCCACTTGTGGAGGATTCAGACCAAGAATCCCTGGGTAGTCTGATTGGGGGCGAAGGCTCTGATACTGGAATCCTCGAAACTAGCAGGCTGGTTGGATGACCTCCCTGGATGGTCTCCGACTGAGTCGCCGGGATTAGAGGAGGAAGATGGACGAGCCGGAGCGTAACCATGATGCCACCCTACCTCTTAAATGAGGGCGACAAGGTATGCACCCGCCTTGGCGATATGGCGACTTTGTGCCAACCGGTGACTGGTGTTTGATCCAAAGAAAGTGTTTCTGTATTTAACCTATATATATATATTGCATGTTAATAAAGAGTTCCCTTTTAAACTATGTTTTATTTAAAATCCTATGATTAATTAATAAGCTATTGCACACCGATATATAATAGAGCTGAGGGATTCAATTCAAAGATAGCAATGACAAGATAGGAAAGGATACAGTATATCAGATTGAATGTGTATAATTATATTTACTATGTATAGTACAGAAAACCAGGCTGAAACAGAAAAGCACTGGTTAATTGGTGACAAGTCATTTACATCAACACAAAGAACAATAAAGATAATTCATTTAAGTATTTAATATTCCTTTTTATCATATAGAGTCTTATGTAGTCATGGAAATCGGCCAACCCTCCTACACTATGATTCATAGAGCTAAAAGGAGTTCCTGACGGAACTTCTGCAGCAGCTAAGAAAATGAACACGATTCCAACAGAATCGGTAAGTTACTCAAAGGAGTAAGGAAAGTACAACTGGACGTTTTACAGAAAACTGTCTTTACATACACTTCTAGCTCCAGCGATACCCTAGAGTTCATGATGTCAGTGCACTATCCCGGCAGTGTAAGGATAGACCATGACTCACCCTTTACCCTGCCAAAATTGAGCTGGTGCGACCAGCAATTCGATCACTTCATTACGGAGGAGAGAATTGCTAAGTCTATCAGTTCTTTTGACAGTTATAAATCACCTGGTGGGGATATGGTCAGTCCTGTTATGCTTCAAAGGGCGGGTCATGCTTTGGGTGAGATTCTGGTTCGACTTTTCCGAGGTAGTCTCGGCCTGAGTCATGTTCCTGATACCTGGTGCAACGCGAGGGCTGTCTTTATCCCGAAACCAGGGAAACCCTCGTATCTGAAGGCTAAGTTCTTTAGACCGATCACTCTGACCTCTTTCTTCCTGAAAGTTTTGGAGAGACTGGTCTACTGGCACCTGAGTGAGTGCATTGGCGGACTGAACCCAAAATCCACTTGAATCAGTTTGCTTTCAAACAGGGCCACTCGACCGATGCAGCCCTGCATGCCGTTGTTCAAAAGCTTGAAAAAGCAGTGTTCAAGAAACAACTAGTCTTTACCCTGTTTTTGGATATTGAAGGTGCCTTTAGCAACGTCTCTCTGGCGGCTATAAGGTCCGCTTTATTCAATGCAGGAATAGAGATACATCTGGTCACTTGGATCATGGGGATGCTGAAGAGCCAAAGGGTCACAGCTACTCTTGGTGATTATAGCATCTCGGTTCGTTTAACTAGGGGTACACCACAAGTAGGAGTTCTCTCACCACTCTTATTCAATCTGGTGATGAGTGAACTTCTCAGGAAACTGACTAATGTTTCCGGAGTTTATGCACAGGCTTATGCTGATGATGTACTCCTGCTATCAACTGGAATAGACTCCTTCACTATTAGTGAACGAGTTCAGGAAGGTTTGATGACTGTTGAGGAATGGGCCAGAGAATCTGGACTATCCTTGTGCAGCAATAAAACTTTTGCTACTATGTTTACATGGAAACACAAATGGAAGTATCGCCCCTTAAGACTTATAAAAAATTCGGCTTATGGACAGAGTAACTTACCTCGGAGTGACCCTGGACTCAAAGCTGAGCTGGATCCCCCATATAGTTGACAAGTCTGCTAAAGCCAATAGATGCCTCCTGCTGTGTAGGCGAGCAGTTGGACAGACCTTGGGGCTTTCTTTGAAGGTCATGATGTGGATTTTCACCACCATGATTCGACCTATTATGAGCTACGCTGTTACGGTTTGGGCGGCGGGGCTGGAGACTCGGACATGCGACCTGAAGCTGTCCACACTGCAGCGGAAGGCTTGTATTGCCATTTCATAGGCCTATCCTGGAACGCCCACAGCCGCACTAGAGATGCTCCTCGGCCTGCCACCCCTGACTTCCTTTCTCAAAGGGACAGCAGTGTCAGGTGCTTAACGGTTGAACACTTTGGCTCATCAGAGCCATGTGAATTGGTGTGACAGGAACTCCAGGGACATACCTGTTCTAGCCTTTCCGGGAGACCTATGCAGCCCTCGGTTAAATCTACAAGTGAGATTTAAGACGAGTACTGTGGCCCCCGACCACACAGTGGAAGATTCAACTGTGTTCTGTTTTACAAATGGCTCTAAGCTTGAATCTGGCAGAACAGGTGCAGGAGTCCACCTCCCTGGTAGGAATGATACTGACCTAGTTGAATATCTAGGTTATCACTCCTCCATTTTCCAGGCAGAGATATTGGCGATCACTCTGGCAGCAGAGAGACTGACCAGCATCATTTCCGGATAACCTGATGTGGAGAGAGTTATCATATACTCAGATAGCCAAGCGGCAATCAAAGCCGTGGTTAGTTTGAGGACCAGGAGTCAAACAGTAAACCGATGTGTAAATGCCCTGAACTCTCTGGGGCAGCTGGCTGACGTCACTCTTCAGTGGGTTAAGGCTCACGTTGGTACCATTGGTAACGAAACCGCCGACTTCCTAGCTAAGAAAGCAGCTAAGACCTCATGTGAAGGACCCGAACCCTTTCTGCCAGTGCCATATAGTGCATGTAAACTTTCAGTCTACCGGTGGATTGCGGATGACTCCAGAAGAAGATGGGCCAACCTATCTTCTTGTAGACAGACCAAAGAGCTCTTCGAGCAGCCTCTGGATAGGAGAGGCTGTCTGAGACTCTTGTCGTTGACTCGAAGGAAACTTCGTCTTACCCTTCAAATTTTAACAGGGCACAGAAACTTTGGATCCCATAACAGGACTACTGGAAAATTGACCAATGACACTTGCCGACGATGTGATCTTGCCCCAGAGACAAGGACTCGTATTGTTAAAGAATGCCCTTCTTATCACAGGACTAGGGACTCTACTCTAGATGGATTTCTAACGGACCTCCACAGAATTAGTAGGACTCTCAGCTTCTTGCATCTTACTACCTTTCTTGAAAGAATTGGGAGGCTGGAGGATTTCAACGACTAGTCTCCAGATCCGTTCAATTGAGATTTAGTACAGATGGGCCCACCTGCGGACTGAGTGCTCACCCGCTTTCACAATGGCGAGCAGGGATCCTCTCAATAATAATAATAAGTCCGATACCAGTTACTTTTTAAAAGTATAATATTGAAGCCAAAGACACCGAAAATATTAGTTCTAGGTAGGTATCTGTAGTGAAATGAACCGATAATTTATAAAGTTTTACATATAATGATGTAGCTACCTAGGTCTTTACAATATCCATAGGATAGGATTAGGTAGCTACCTAGATATTTATAACTAAGATTGTTGACTAGGTGTTTACAAGTAAACAACCTATGCAATAATATACCTTGACTTCATAATAATATAATAATGCATTGGTTAATATCAAAAGTGTGCTCCACAGGTGCCACTTGCTCAGTGTAATACCTATTAATTTCATTTATTAGATCATATTTGTGTTATTTCAATTAGGTACAGACTGTACAGTGTACCTAGTTAGGTACACTGTGTACCTATCGAAGTAGTACAGTGTATCTATCGAAGTAGTACAGTGTATCTATCAAAGTAGTCCAGTGTACCTATCGAAGTAGTACAGTGTACCTATCGAAGTAGTACAGTGTACCTATCGAAGTAGTACAGTGTACCTATCGAAGTAGTACAGTGTACCTATTGAAGTAGGTAGCACAGTGTAACTATTGAAGTAGGTAGTGCAGTGTACCTATCGAAGTAGGTAGTGCAGTGTAGCTACCTATCGAAGTAGGTAGTGCAGTGTACCTATCAAAGTAGGTAGTGCAGTGTACCTATCAAAGTAGGTAGTGCAGTGTACCTATCAAAGTAGGTAGTGCAGTGTACCTATCAAAGTAGGTAGTGCAGTGTACCTATCAAAGTAGGTAGTGCAGTGTACCTATCAAAGTAGGTAGTGCAGTGTACCTATCAAAGTAGGTAGTGCAGTGTACCTATCAAAGTAGGTAGTGCAGTGTACCCATCAAAGTAGGTAGTGCAGTGTACCCATCAAAGTAGGTAGTGCAGTGTTACTATTGAAGTAGGTAGCACAGTGTTACTATTGAAGTAGGTAGCACAGTGTTACTATTGAAGTAGGTAGCACAGTGTTACTATTGAAGTAGGTAGTGCAGTGTACCTATCAAAGTAGGTAGTGCAGTGTACCTATCAAAGTAGGTAGTGCAGTGTACCTATCAAAGTAGGTAGTCCAGTGTACCTATCAAAGTAGGTAGTGCAGTGTACCTATCAAAGTAGGTAGCACAGTGTACCTATCAAAGTAGGTAGCACAGTGTTACTATTGAAGTAGGTAGCACAGTGTTACTATTGAAGTAGGTAGCACAGTGTTACTATTTAAGTAGGTAGCACAGTGTTACTATTTAAGTAGGTAGCACAGTGTAACTATCAAAGTAGGTAGCACAGTGTTACTATTTAAGTAGGTAGCACAGTGTAACTATCAAAGTAGGTAACACAGTGTAACTATCAAAGTAGCTAGCACAGTGCACCTATCGAAGTGGGTATCATAATGAAACTAAATATGAATAGAGACTACCTAATTCAGGTACGAAAGTATTACTTAAATTGTATCTTGATTTCTTCCAATCGTATATCGGATGAACATAGGTAGCTATATGCTGTTAATGTTCAATTTAAAACTAATACCAATATATACTACCCAACTGGAAAAAGTAATTGGTATCGGCAATATTTGAACTATGTTTGGGGATCCGATACCAATTATCCGATAATCATATAAATACCGATACTATCAGATACTTTATCCGATACCGAGAGTATCGTTGCATCTCTATTTATTATCTATTATTTTTCTATTACAATGAAAATTTTCAATTTAAATTGATGTTACAATGATTTCATATAGATAGGTAATCTTAATTTTCAAAATTATTAATCTCGTTTCAATAGTATTGGTGAGAAACTGAGGTATCGGTATCGGTGAAAATCTTGGTATTTTCCCATGATCTCATCCCTACTCTGAGGCTGAGTACTCTCCAGCTCTCTCCAAAATTCACCAAATTTCTCTCCAAAATGATCAAATTATCATAAATTCTCTCTAAAATAATATTATAGGCTTATAACATACGAGAAAATTAGATATTTCTCTACATTTGCAATTGAAGGGCTCAAAAAAACTGACATGCTTTATTACTTTACAATTATTTATTATATATGAGAGAATTGCCGCTTGCAGTTGTGAAGGCGGGTGAGCACTCAGGCCGCAGGTGGTTCTATATGTACTGAATCCCCATTGAACCGATCTAGATACTAGTCGTTGAAATCCTCCAGTCTCCCAATTCTTTCAAGAGAAGTAGAAAGATGCGAGTAGCTGAGAGTCCTGGTAATTCTGTGGATGTCTGTTAGAAATCCATCCAGAGTAGAGTCCCCAGTCCTGTGATAAGAAGGGTATTCTTCAACAATGCGAGTCCTTGTCTCTGGGCCAAGACCACATCGTCGGCAAGTGTCATTGGTCCATTTTCCAGGAATCCTGTTATGGAATCCAATGTTTCCGTGCCCTGTTAAAATTTGCTGGGTAGACCAAGATAATGGAGTTGCCTTGGGGGACTTTTGAGTTCTTTCTCTGGCAGGGAGGAAATGCTCCCTTTTTTTATATATTTTTTTTGTGATTTTAAAATGTCAAACTTTTTATTTGTTTACCGAGGTAATGGAGTAAACAAAAAAAAATCAAAATTATAAAAACACTAAAAAATAAAAATAAAATATGCCAGAGAACTCAAAGGTCCCTCTCCCTCAAGTCAATGATTATGCTATCTACCAAAAATAGGAGGCTTGGCCCATTTTAGCAGGGAAGGGGGGGGGAAGGGTTACTGTGGCACACCCTATCTTTCACCCCCTCCTTTATTCAATCCCCCCACACTGACTTGCAGTTGTCACACCAAAGTGAAACTTTTTGTAAGTTTTCTTTGCAATGTTTACTGGGGGTTGGGGAACTACAGTAAAAATTATTTTGGTAAACTACTGGTCTTATAGTGACATACTTTGTAAAAATTAACAGGAGATATGGCGTCAGGTTAGTTTCCATCTGACACTATAAAATATATGTGTACGATGAATGTATTTCTAACACACAACACGTTTCATTAATAAATATTAAATTTTATTCATATAACTAGCTAGCTTATTTAAAATCAATGTATACCTAATCTTCCTACATTCTTACAGTGAAAAATGTATTTAGAACCTAGAAACTACTTACTTATCTTATGTCATTACTAAAGCTTTTGTTACTTTTGTGTAAAACCTAGCTTACTCGTTAATTTCTTAGTTAATTGATAAATTTAAAATAATGATGGTTAGGCTTCAAATTATGAGACTTTGCATTGCCATCCTGTTAGCATTTGGTAGGAATTCACTAGTCTCATCTTTTGTTATTGGAAACAGAGGTGAAGCAATTCAAGGTGAGAGTAAATATCATTGGTTAACTAACTAATTGCTATAACTGCATATTCTTCAAATCTCTTTCTATTGAATTAGTTAGTCATTATCTTATGATTTATTTTTTTTAATGCCCAATTTAAATGATGAGAAAATGAAATTATTTAAATGATGTGAATACCTTGACTATTGCCAATTGTGAATAGTAGAAGACTAGTAGCTAACACATCTAAATATAATTTCTTGATATTAAGATGTGCCATCCTTATAGTATTAATCCATCATGCAAAAGCAACCCTTGTGACTTCTTGTGCTATTAGCTATTCATTTGTCATGATTATTTTCTTGTATTTTGATCTGTTTCTACAGTACCTACTGGAAATTTATTATTGGTTGTTCAAAATCGAAATTATGCTTACAAAAATGTTGATTAAATAAATTTTGTTGACTGCAATTGGATTTATTTTAATATAGTGATACGTCTTGATCATCCATAAACACTTAGTTTGACAACATTTAGTATCCGTAAGTGCTTCAATGGTTGTTTCCCCATTATCCTCACTTTCTCCAAATTCCCCCATCATTTTCTCTACAGTCACCATAATTTGTTTAAATTTCCCCATCACTTTCACCTCATTCCACATCCCATCAGTTTTCCCCAATTCCCTATCAATTTTCCCCCATTCCCCACCCATCACTTTGAATATCATCGATATTTTCAAAAAATTGAATATATTTTTACAAAAAGGCGAATTAAAAGGCAGTAAAAAGAGGTGCAGGGGTAAAAGGTTTCATTTTTCCCCTCCCCATTCAAAGTACGGAAGTTAACCTCTTCAAAGTGAGAATTGATATAACTTTTGATTTTGTTGAAGAGGGGAAAAGTGATTGGGAATGGGGAAAATTGAAGGGGAATGGGGAGAAAGTGATATGGAATTTAAAAAAAAAATTATGGTGACCTTGGAGAAAATGATGGGGAATTTGGAGAAAGTGAGGGTAATGGGGAAACAACCATTGAAGCACTTACGGATGCTAAAGGTTGTCAAACTAAGTGTTTATGGATGATCAAGACGTATCACTATATCAGTGTATCAAAATAAATCCAAATTGCATTAAACAAAATTTGTTTAATTAACCATTAGCCATATGAACAAAATTTCGATTTTGAAAAATTCATAATAATTTTTCCAGTACTGTATATCTATGAGTATCTATATATTTTTGTTTTCAGGTCTATTCTGGCAGCTAACAGACATTCACTGGGATGCAAACTACTCTCAAGATGGTGACCCATCTCTGATGTGTCACATGACTCCCTCTGACTCGTATCTAGAAGGGGAGAGTTATGGGAGGCCAAGGAGACAGGTATCTACCTAAATATTATTATAGAAAATTCCTTACATTACAACTATTTATTTTCTTTTCATTGAAAGAACTCTAAGCATATATGAATAACTGGGTCTAGGAAAAAATCCCCCGGAGGAAAAAATCCCCCGGAAGCATCAAACATAGAAGGAATATCCTCAAGTCCAAAATATAATATGTAATAAATATTTTCCTTCATTTTTTCCAAAATATACTAACAAAAGAGGAAAAAGACAATATCAGAAAGAAAAGCTTGTACTTGTAGTATTAACTGAATTTCAACGTTTTGAATAAACAAATATAAAGTTTTTAGACTGTAGCAAACTAATGTTACAAAATATGAAAATTGTAAATAGGCTGTACATTGTACAACATACAAAATTGTATGTTATGGCCTTAATATAGCTTATATATGAACTATATTCGTCATATTTTTCTACAACATAGCGCAGTCTAATAAAAAAAATTGACATTTATGATTCTTCAGAGGAGTGCTACCAGCACTAAGTTGCTCTATACAAAATTTCTGAAATGTTTGTTTTATTACAAAAAACTTTGAGGTAAAAGATTTACCCATTTAAATCAAATTACAGTCAACTATACCTTCGGTCATTGTGACATTTAATTAACCATACATACACGTAGGGCTTGATTTTTATTGATATGCAGATTGATAAATTATTGATTATTTTTCTGTTGTAAACATGATGAATCTGTATATTTTTAGATCTCAATAAATTTATCATTATCATATATTATATATATACACAGTGGAAAGAAACCATTTAACTATAGACTGATGTTAGATGATAAAAACTAGCGATATACAGTATAACTATCAAAAGACAAATAAGGCTCATACAAATTTTCAAACGATGTCATTCAGTTAACATGTATTACCATTTGAATAAACGATGCAGCAATAAACTGATTTTAATTAAACAAGTATTGAACATAAACCAAATTTCGTATAATATTATATCAAAAATTTAATTAATTTAAATATTAGCTACATATTTTCTTTTCTTCTATACTTACGAGTCTCTAGCTACAGTGACTATACATCTCATAAATTTGATGTTTCTTTTTAGGCATTCAGGTTGAGACTGATGGTCAAGGATTAAAACTAGGTATATATATATATATAACTATCAATATAGAAAAACAGGGCACAAATATGCCTTCTGGGGGGATTTTTTCCATGGGGGACTATTTCTGCCGGGGTATTTGTTCCGGATATCTGAATTCAGTTTTTTTACCATTTCAGTTTTTTTTACCATTTCTGCAATATTTTCTGATGGATTTAAATAATTTTTAGTGTTAATAAGGATATAAAATTTCAGCTTAATATGTAGGATAGAAAAAAACTTATGATGGAGTCAATTTTTTTTTCAAAATCATAGTGCCTAAAGTGTGGGACAATGTTAGATAAATACTATTTAAAGGTAGTTTAAAGTCAGTTAATCCACATTTCTCACTATGGCAATGAAGAATGAGTCGATTGCACCACTTTGTTTACATTTTAGCCGGTTACATCATAGCAATGGCACCAAAAATGACCGCCTCCTTGAAAAGAAGAATTGTACAACTTTATGAAGATAAAAATTCAATCCGGAAGATATCCGAGGACTTGCAGTTGTCCAAAAGTGTTGTGGGAAGAGACTGGGAAAGTTTCACCACTGAAGAAGAAGGGTAGACCGCGAAACACCTCTCCTAGACACGATAGGATCATGAGGAAAATGTCACTGAAGGATAGGTTTCAGACGGCAGCAGGTATTTCTCGTGAAATGAGTACCTCCTACGATGTCAATGTTACTAGTAGAACCGTGTCTAGAAGCCTCGGCGAAATTGGCCTCTTTGCAAGGTCACCCGCGAAGAAGCCTTTGATTAGCCTCAAAAACAAGAAAGTTCGATTGAGCTTCGCCGAAGATCATGTAGATACTCTGGACCGACCATCAGTGGCAAAATGTATTTTTTCCGATGAAAGTAAGTTCAATCTATTTGGATCTGACGGGAAAAAATATGTAAGAAGATCTTGTCACGAAAGATTCAATAAAAACTACACCAAGAAAACCGTCAAGTTTGGTGGGGGCAGCAAAATGGTGTTCGGCATGATTTCATGGGAAGGGACGACTGATCTCGTCCGTCTAAACACCAGAGTTAATGGAACCATCTACAAGAACTTGTTACGAGATCATGTCATCCCAATACCTAGACGTTCTGCCTGTGAATCGCCCATTTTCATGCAGGATAACGCCCCCTGCCACAAAGCTAAACACGTGATGGAGTTTCTTTGGGAGCAAAATGTGCCTGCAATGGATTGGCCCCCGCAAAGTCCGGACCTAAATCTAATAGAAAACCTGTGGTCCACTTTGGGGAAGAATGTGAGTGCCAGGAATCCCAACAACACTGAAGATCTTTGGCTCAAACTCAAAGAAGAGTGGGCGAAAGTGTCACAAGATGATTTTCGCCGTCTCATTCAATCCTGTGGTAGAAGGTGTGCTGCAGTCATCGATAACAAAGGCCTTTTCATTAAATATTAATGTTAGTCTGAAATTTTTTTGTCTATATGGAGTTATTTACATTTTTGTTCACATTGTCCCACACTTTTGGCACTGTGATTTTGAGAAAAAAATTGACTCCACCATAAGTTTTTTTCTATCCTACGTATTAAGCTGAAATTTTATATCATTATTAACACTATAAGTGGCTACATTGAGTGTAAAAATTATTTAAATCCATTGGAAATTATTGCAGAAATGGTAAAAAAACTGAATTGTCCCACATTTTTGTCCGCTAGTGTATATGTCTTATGATTATATTTTTTGGGTAGAAATTATTTACATTTTGCTAGCAACCTTTCTTTGTTGATATAAATATATTAACTGGTAAATATATTTTTCAGGTTCCATTTGCACAAATGTATTCAGTTACTGAGTTTGCCTAATCAAAATATGATTATTATTTCAAAATGGTAGCCAGTTATCTGTATTTTTTTGAAGTCTATCATTTGAATGTGCCAGACTGCCATTTGTTCAATACAGGACAAAACATATTTTTTGTCCATATCATTTTTATTTCAGTTATAAATCATATAATGCCTTTACTCTTGCAGGCCCCACCCGCACACAATAATGGCATTTACGGTAGTTTCCTCTGTGATTCACCATGGCCTTTGGTTGAAGCCTCTTTGGATGCCATGAAGGAACTCAATAGTGAACCTAATTTCATTCTGTGGACTGGGTAAGAAACACAAAGCAATTTGTTAGTTAATGAATTAGGCTATTTTAGATTATTCTGATCATCATTTCATATGAAACGCTTCAATTTTTCGGTAAGTGTTCAATTTGAAAGATCTACATGTTAAAATCATTTGATACTAATGATACAGTGCTGTGCAAATTAATTGGGACAGTGGTGAAATAATACAATTATTTGCAAAATTGCAGTTTTTTTTACAAAAAACATGTCAATGGTACGAAAGATGGTATATTTAATAGGAGATATGACCTCTGTTTGCTTTTACAAGCATCTGAACATGCTTTTGGCATGCATTTGACCACAGTTGAACATGTTTTAGTCAGTTCTTCATCATGATACCAGGCCCTAATTACAGCACTTTTTAGTTTTGCCATTGTTGAAAAGTTTTCTTTCTGGAGCCTTCGTTTCATTTTAGCCCACAGGTATTCGATGGGAATGATGTCAGGATAATTTCCAGGCCACTCTAAAACCTCCAGTTCACTTTCTTCAAAGAATGTACGCATTTTAGGTGAAGTATGGCATGGTGTGAAATTTTGATGAAAAATGCCGTCCCTTCTCCTCGTAGGAAGCAAGTGAACCAGCAAAACTTTTCAACAATGGCAAAGCTAAAAAGTGCTGTAATTAGGGCCTGGTATCATGATGAGGAACTGGTTAAATGTGTTCAACTTTGGTCAAATGCATGCCAAATCATGTTCAGCAAACAGAGGTCATATCTCCTATTAATTATACCATCTTTTGTACCATTGACATGTTTTTTTGTAAAATAAACTTCAATTTTGCAATTAATTGTATTATTTCACCACTGTCCCAATTAATTTGCAGAGCACTGTATTCAGTTTATTTACTTTACCTAATCTTTAGCCATGTTGCTTTGGTATATATTAAGGATATTGTATGCAAACAACTATTTCAAGCCCCTATATAAATTCCTGCTGTTCACAGGACCTTTTCAGGACCCCTTTAAAATTTGTTAAATCTAATTTAACAAATTGACAATTTTATATTAAATAAAAACTTATTTGAGAAGGCTATTTAAATCTAATTTCTATTCTATTTCACTATTTGAATTGGACTGAAAGGAAGTTACATTTTTAACTGAAAATTATGTAGCTAAATTATAAAAAAGGTTTGTGATGAATGAAAAATATTCTTTACTCTTGAACTAAAAATTAGTATAATAAAATTCATATCTAGTAATAATCGGAATATTAAACCAAAGAAAATGATGATGAAGAGTGTATATTGTATAGTTAGTAATTCAACCCATTACCGGGCTGTGAAACCTGTTTATGATACTTTATCTATGTGATCACATATGCAGCAATTTGTTAAACTTAAACTAAATTAACAAAGCGATTGAAAAAAAGAGTTACTGGTAATGATGATAAATAATTCTTTATCATTAATTAATATTTACATGTAATCACATTGTTTCTCTTCCTTTTCTAGAGACATGTCTCCACATGTGTCTGACCCTGAGCCTCATTGGCCATCCATTTTCTCTAGTCTGAACAATGTCACTCACGAGATAAAGAAGAGGTTCACTCTTTCTGATGGCTCAGTGGTACCTATTCTGCCTGTTCTGGGGAACCACGATGCCTACCCTAAGGTATCATCTACTCTGTGGCAATAAACTGTAGTGAATGACAGATAAATCATGTGTTAGCTAGTAACAATACAGTTCTTAATTTTTCTGATCATATTTTAACATAATATGAGAATCCTAATTGTGTTCTAGTTACCAAATAACAAAATGTTGTTATTTTAGCTTGAAATATCATAATTTCAATATTAGATTGCTACTTCATGTTGCCAATTATAACTCCAGTTGAAAGAATATCAAATCAATTCATATTAAATGTGAATGATCTGCATAACCATTTAGAATTCTTCAACAAATTATAGAAATATTATCTTACTAATTTTATGATGTAGCTACCATTTCAATTACTTATCAGTTGCACTTTGTTCTCAGGACTATTTCCCTGACTGTCCTGCTCAGTTCTTTTCCGAGTACCTTGACAAGGGAGGCTGGGGCAGTGTACTCACTGATGAACAGCAGCACTCTTTCACCAAAGGTGGCTACTATCACCATTCACTCTCCGATGGCAATTTGGTGAGTTGGCAGATATCTCTTAAGGGCCGTACTCACGCAATGTTGTTAAGTCTTTCCACCAGACTTTTTGCTAAGCTCCTCCCACTTTTTCCACGAGATTTTTGAATCATAAAAGAAAAACTATAGAATTATTATTTATTTAAATTGGTATCTATGAAACCTACAGATATCTTGGATACCAATTTTAATAAATAGTAATTAGCGTCAACGCGGTCTACAAGATGCAAAAGGAAGAGATAGTCACTTATTTTATACATACAAAACGGCTTTGCCCTATGACCAATGGGTTAATAGTTATTCAACTTTTTCAAAAAAAATTGCTACCCTAGCAAACCGGGCAATAATCCCGCACCATTCAGGGCATTATCCCGCACTGCGGGGTAATGCCCTGCACCACTTCAGGCAATATCCTGCATTGCAGGTTAATGACCTGCAGCCCTAATAACTTGTAAACTAATGGATCAATCCAAATTTGTATTACACCATCGTAAAAACACTTGGAAATAGCGTCATGTGTTTGAACAAGTAACACCTATGAAAGTTAAGAGGCTCAATATTGAGCCACCTGAAAATATAATATTGAGCCACCGCAATATTGAGCTCCTCAATATTGAGCTCCTCAATATTGAGCCACCTGAAAATATAAATCGCGCATAATTTACTATTACGAAACAGTTATGAGTTAAAATATACTTTAAATGTTGCACAGACATCAGAAAATAGTTTTCTGTGAAATCAGATTCACGTTACTGACAAGAGCTTATTTTATATTACGTTTTTTGTTGGTGCATAAATACTTCTGCATAATAAAAGTTTAGGCAGGCATCTTTTCACACATACACTACACACTGTATGTATACACCCTACACACTGTATGTATACACACTACACACTATGTTTACACGCTACACAATTATCTAAGGTTATTATATCTTATGCTGAAAATTCAACATTTTATAGTTCTGTAAAAGTGCGGAATAATGTCGGGCAAAAAACCCCGCACTACTTTGTTGCCATGTAGTCAATTTTTGGCTGAACTGAAACAAAAAAGTAGGTAGTATATTAAGTACGCTAATTAACCTATAATATGTCACAAACGTGATCAAATTTGATTGAGAATTGTGGATTCTGCAGCAAATCTTGAAAAATTATCTGATTCGACGAATGCAAATGTTTGGTGCATAATTTTATTGTGTCCTATTTAAAGAATATTTTAAAACACTTACCGAAACCTAACATGGATAATATTATTTGTCCTGATGGTTGAAAATCTGCTCTTTCCAATGCTGTAAACAGAAATTTAAATTCCAAATAGTTTTGGAGATAGGAGGGTGCGGGGTAATGCACGAACATTCCAGGTGCGTGGGAATTACCCGCGTTGATGCTGTATACTTTTTTCTCGTAATTTAAATTTCTCGTAGAAAAGTAGGAGGAACTTGGCAAAAAGTCTGGTGGAAAAACTTAAGGGGCCGTACACACTCTTTTTTTTAATATTTCCTTCAGACTTTTTGCTAAGCTCCTCCTACTTTTTCCAGAGACTCAAATTTTTCAACGAAAGTCCGAAACTTTTCAAACAACCTACATGTTCTGTTATTTTCCCCCCATTCGAGCTTTTTCACGAATTACTATTACCTTCTTTTTATTAATGACTAACACTAAAATTGATAATAGTAATGCTCTTTTTTAAATTTTAGTATATTATATTCTAGTATAATTTATATTTTTTAGTAGCTATACCTAATATATATTGGCATTTTTTTAAAGGCAGCGTTGAGAAATGCAGATGTGAAGGGGGCCTAAGTCAATCAGGGACGTGAACTAGGAAGCGAGTATTTGGATCGGTTCCTAGTTCACGTCCCTAAATGGAATAGGGACGTGAACTAGGAATTAGTGATGGAGCGATTAATCAGAATCGGGAATCAATAGAATAGTTTTTTTTTAGGATTCATACCAACAGAAATATCTACGATTTTTTATTCCGATTCTTTAGCATCGAGGCAAGCATCTCTGCTCATTTTACCGCAACTCGCGGTAGCCTAGATACGATAGTTAGCCATTCAGACCAAACTGCTTGTGTAGGGATAGATACTGTATGATAAGAATGACAGTTCAATTGGTAGAGAAACAATTTAGAATTTTTTGTGAGTGATGAATGCTTTACGCATTAAATCGTGCATAACGTAAAATATCTAATCAACTAATGTTATTAATATGCACCTACATTAACATTGTTTTTAAGGTTTCAGAAGCTACTCTTTACGTTTGAGTTATTTAAATTTTGATTAGTTTAATCCATTAGTTTATGAGTTAATAGCAGGGCAAAGACATTTTTATAATTGATGCCGAAGAGGGCAAATTGTGACCCCAAATGTTCATTATTCAACTTACAGTTCTATATCTTATATATTTGGATTCCTTTTGCAATTCTGATTCTAAATATGAATAACTTTATATATTTATGATAATTTTCATTCTAGTTATTATCCATCAAAAATATGTGACCTCAGTCATGACCTAAAAATGACCAGGTCATAACTTTTGACCAATAATTTGGATTGATCTCAAAACTTCAGAAACGTGTTTTTTGACCAATAGCTCCACATGAACCAAATATCATTCAAATCCAAGAGATGAGGGTGTTAATTTCCATTTTTTTAGGCGATCTTTCAGAAAATGCCCCACCTAGTAATTATAGTTTGCAATAGGTATTTAGTTGCAAGTAGTTAAAGCTTTACTTCATTTAAGGTATTACCATACCAACTAAATTACACCAAATTAGCTACATTACAATTGTCAGCTGTAAGTGGCTCTAGGTATCATATTAAGGGAGACATTTACCAAGTGTTCTGTTCTAGTTCTTTCTAACTAACTCTTTATACCATGAAAATATTAGTTCCCTAGTAACAAAATCAACTTTATTCTTTCTCCCCAAGGTGGTAATCCTAAACACCAACATGTACTACATGGGCAATAAACTGGGTGTGGAAGACCCTGATCCGTGTGGTCAGTTCAAGTGGCTGGAGGATGTCTTCAAGCAGGCTCGAGTCAATGGATCCAAGGTACTGAATTAAGGAAACAGATATGCTTTAACAGAGTCTGCGTCTTCAGAGAAAATAGGATCTTAAATACTTAATAGCAACTTTATTTTGTTTATATCTACTTGAAAGTATTTTTTACTATTATATAAGCTTGTGATTCACTTGTATTTTGCTTATCAATAAATATTTGACTTTGTTCTTCAGCTTTTTTAAAAAAAATTTCAGGTTATTCTGAGTGCTCACTCCCCCCCTGGCTTCTTTGAGCGTATGCCCATTGTTCCTTTTTTCAACGACACTTACAACTCTGCGTACCTCTCACTAGTCTCCACCTATGGCGATGTGGTGCACAGTCAGGTGTACGGACACCTCCACACTGACAGCTTCAGGATCTTTGGAGCTAATGATAGCGGTATGGTGGCACAGCTCTCTTGCTCTAACGTACAACTTTAGTATGATCTGTGATATTGAATGGTTCCACATTCATCGATCATCTTAAAAACAATATATATTATTTTAATTAGTAGCTATCTAAAAGCAAATTATATGATATTTTTGATCTTATAGCTATGATCGAAAATGTGAAACTGTTTGATAAGTTGGAACGTAACCTAGAATGGTTACTAGTTATTATGTAGCATAGGTGGTAGGTATTAATATCTACCTCTAGCATTATAGACACTTGTCCTCGGTGTGTAAATAGTTTTGCATATTTCGAATACTGTTGTAATTTGGATTATGGATTGTCTTTTTTCATTTTTACCATGTTTATCATTTTTTTAACGCTACTTGCAGTTTTAGAGGATAGTGCTAGGGTTATGCTCTTCAACTACGAGGTCTTAGATTTTTGTGTTCGGTAGGCTCGTAGGCTTCATTTACTATCACCTCTTCATTTTCCTCTTCCATCCGTGAGTGCAGCCACCGGTGCTTAACTCCCGTTTCGTCACATTCCTTGGTGCATTCACGGAGTAGCTTTTCTGCATCAATGAGCATTGTCACCGACTTTGTTCATGGAGCCACTTTCCTATCTGACTGCTTCTTCTAGTCCCTTGTATTTAATTTCCTTTTGACGTTAGCGAAATGGTCACGATATGACTGAAGCCCGACGTTAAACCCCTACTAAAATAAAGTAAAAATATTTCGAATAGTTGTCTATTTCCTGAAGTTGTCTGTGGTGAATGAAAGAGAAGGTGGTGGCATCTCTTGGGCCCCGATATATTGTAATTTGGATTATAGATAGCTATATTGTCTTTTTTCATTTTTACCATGTTTATTATTATAGCTACATAGGTTTCATTTACTATCACCTCTTCCATCCGTGACTGAATTCAAGGAGTAGCTTTACTTCATTCATGAGCATTGTCACAGACAGTGGTAATTAATTTTCATCTAATTTATATTCCTGCAGATTCAGACAGTGTTGCTTTTCTAGCCCCATCTTTGACACCGTGGACGCCAAGTGAGTTGACAATTACTTACATAGCTAATTGCCTACACAAATAGCTACTTATGAAATTATTTGGTTACATTTATTTCAAGTTGTTACGTAATAGTGAAATTAATGTATGGGATGAATTTGACAGTTTCACCAGGTAAAATATCTTTGTACCTACCCTACTAACTATAATTTATTTAAAATATATTTAATATAGCTACAAGGAAATATACTATTGTCAATTTTTACACTTTCCATTGGGACACTATCAAAAACTACATTAATTCTGTCCAATTTCTATGAAACACTTACGTCGTGTATTTCCCTTGGTTTAGAGTGCTAAATAATGATTCTCTACCTTCAGACAAAGTGTATGGAGGGACTGCTGTGAACCCTTCCCTTCGCCTCTACAGTTACGACAGGGAGAGTGTGTTAGGATACACTCAGTACCACTTGAACCTAACTAAAGCAAATGAAGAGGCTATTGCAACGGACAAAGCAAATAGCACTCTATTTGATAAGTACTCTGAGGGTGAAACTATTAATACAGTTCACTCTCGCGAGCTGAAAAGTTTTGAGAGCCGTGTCGAAACCGAGTTAAACAGAAATTCAAGCGGGAAACTCAAATGGGAGATTTTCTACGAGACCAGAAAAGCGTACGGACTGAAGAGACTGGACAGCACTAATATGAAGCAGTTACTCTCCAAACTACGTGATGACGATGTTCTCTTTGGTGAGTATTACTTGCGCAACTCTGCAGGATTTGACAATGGTGAGTGCAATGAAACATGCAAGAACAGACAACTGTGCTCTGTCTCTAATCTAGAGCTGAAAGGTCTCCTCAAGTGTCTATGGTACAACGTCACTGAATATAAGGAAATGCTTAGCATTTCCATGGGGCCTGAGTATGCTGAGGCAAATGCCTATGACACTTATATGAAAGCTATGGGAAATGCAAGTCTGACTTCTGAGAGTAATTCTACTGATGAGAAAGAACCTAAGGAGACAATTTCTAGCGATTCTAATGAAATTATGGATACGAATAATTCTTCTGATTCTAAAGAAACTACAGAGTCTACTTCTACTAATTCTAAAGAAACAACGGAGATTACTTCCAGTGATTCTAAAGAAAATACGGAGACAAATAATTCTAGTGATGCTAAAGTAACTACGGAGACGATTTACAGTGAAGAAACTACTATCCCTCTTGATTCTATTGAATCTGGAATTACATCAGGAACCAATTATCAAAGTGAAGAATCTTCAACTGTAGACTACTCCATAACGTCCTTCTCCAACATTTCCAAACCAGACACCGCTACCGCACCGATAGACTCAGATGAAGGGTCTAGATACCAGTATTCTGTCCACTCCCTACCAGTCTACCTCATGATAATAGTGGCAGTCTGCCTTTGGGTTCTAGTCGGAATACTGTTCATTGTGTTGAGGTGGAAGAAAAGTCGCAAGCTGAAGGCTGTTCAAGAGCAAGCAGCCTTTTCTTCTTTGCTCTCTGACAGAACTGGTGGATATAACTACGTGTCACTGCCAGATGATGATGGCAGTGATGAATAGAAACCTTAGTTCAACAATTCTAGGTTCTTAATAATTTCAAATTTGAATTGCAGTAGCTATAATCAAATTTAGAACTGTATGATTAATTTTGAAAGTAGATCATGAATGATCTGAAATTTTGTTAACTATATTTAACTACCTAGTTCCAATCACCGTTGTTTAAAAAAGGATTTTACTTTTGCTAACTATATTTTTCCATATAAGATATTTCAGATATTAGACAGGTAGCTATTTCTCTACTTTAAATTATAGTTTTACGTGCACATCGTTGTGGTTGGTGCCTTTCAAACTTTCATTTAGTAAACTCAGGTGCTGTGAATTAAGATAGCTACTTAATGATTTAGCTAATTAGTTAGTCGTGATAAAACCTACTTGATTATGGTAGCTATGATATTTAGGTACCTCTTAGTCCTTACAATACACAAATTACCAGTGTATTTTCTCAAGGCATTTTCTATCGTTATTAAGTATTGCAAAAATGCAATCTGATGTTAAGTGCCAGTTTTATCAAATATATATCACTAGTCTTAGAAAGTCTTTGGTTGGATTTAAAGGACCTGTGCAACTTTATTACACTTTGACTAAATGTGAATAAACTTATTCAGGAACATCCATAATAGTATATGTAACTATTTAACTTTTAAAAACCCTATTTTAGCAATATACCTCTTACGAATGTTTGTGTTCATAATATTTGTTAACAAACGGAACAACTGACTATTTGTCCGTTCCTACAAATCCTAATTTCTCAACTGTTTCACTTATATTAAGAATTTGTCCAAATATTGTATGTGTAATGGCTAGTTAATGTCATAAAATGAAGTATGGAGAAGAGTTGCACTGGGCCTTTAAGTCAAAAATGACAATGTTGTGAAATAATTATATATTATTATTGCAGGGAGCCGTTACTTACTGTACGATATTATGCTACTTAACATGTGTTGTTGTTAGCTACTTAACAAATGTTACATACCTCAGATCTGATATTCCCGTTAATAGTTTGTGCTTAGTGTGTTTTAACAGATTTATTATATTAATAGAACTATTTATTTATCTACGAGATAATCTTTTCCTTACAGACTGCTTCTTACAGTCCCTTGTATTTTATTTTCCTTATTTCCTTTGACAATTTGATATGTGAGCACGCTTTTGTTATCTTTATTCGAAATGAATTTTTAAAGCAATTAATCCCAATCAGTAGCTACTTATATTTAGACTAGTAGTCCTATTATCGCCAAGACAGGAGTCGATGCAGTAAAACTAATTAGCTACGTACATATTTATCTTTAGTGATTAGTAAATAAGTTTATAGGTCCTGTAACCTCCTTTAATTATAACAACTGATTATTTTACATGGTTTGTACAAGTAAAATAGGAAGGTTGTGTCCTGAACGGTTGTAATTGGGATTAGTCACTTCTGAAGTATATAACTATATCGTCCATTTTATTTTAAACCCAGTAGCTATGTAATGTCAGAGTAAAGGGTTAAGGCAGATTTAACTGCATCATTTCCAATGATTTTGGTTTCATTTTCCATGTCTAAGCAGTTACCAGTTTAAATAATGAAACATATTTAAAGTTAAATTTTTATTGCATAAAAACCTTAAAATATATGTGGCTTGTGGTAAAGGAACCTTCTTTAACAAGAAAATTAAATCAGTTATAATTCAAGAGAATCCATCCATATTAGTTAGGTTTTAATGCACTTACTTTTATTAGTAACAAAAAACTACACTTAATATTGTTTTGAATTAGTTTTAGTTTGCAATATATTTATTTATTTAATGCAAAGAAGGTTCCTCTCGACTTCCCCTAGAGTCAGTCCCTACTCTGCAGAACTCATTCATTAGTATCAGCATTTCTCTAGCCAAAGCTTTGAGAGAGACGCGTCATGAGGAATGAGTGCCCAGGGATGAGACAAAGCAAGAGGTTGTGGAGTCTGAAACGCAAAAAAAAAACAGAACAAAACTTAAAGAAAACAATTGAACTTTGTAGTCTTCAAATTTCAATAGAAGAAAACTGATTAGATAGCTAGTGTTATAAATTTAAAGTAAATTTTTTAATTCATTTATTAATCCTAAGAAATCTAAATTTGTTTTTAATTTAGCAAAAATTTGGCTCTTTCCAATGATGTAATAAGAGCTTTGTTTTTATTCTCTATTTACTATTCTACAGGACATCTTCACTCCGCAATGAGCGAATTAAAAACTTTTATCCTTTAGTTTATTTAACCAACACAAATTACAGAAAGAAAAACACCAAAAATAAGTACATTATTATAGACATTTATTTTCAACTCATAACCAGTTCTGTTGTTCATTTTGTTTCATAATGTTTACTAATTCAATTAAACCATCTTTTTATTTGAATCAACAGTTAGGGAAATTTATCAAGTAATTTTAAAGCTTGCACTCACATTCCACAGGACAAAATCACAGAGTTTCAAGGCATCATTATCATGGTAAGTTGCTTATTTCAGAGCTTCAGCAATAGCATCAGATATCTTCTGATACTTCTTCTCGTTGTCGACAAAGCCATTACCTCTCTAAAATGACAAAGCATGATCAAGTTAAAACATTAGGTAGCTAAGATGAGTTGAAATTATACTGAAAAGAGGAAATTAAAAGCCTACCTAACTTAAAAGACATTCACTTCATGTGTTAAGTGCAGAGATGGGCGGGAAAGTACTTCCCAAGTAAAAGTACTAAGTAACAAGTAAGTACTTCAAGTAATACTTGAAGTACTTTCTAAAAAGTACTTTGAATAATTACTTAGAGTACTTTTTACAAGTACTTGTTACTTCCCAAGTAAAAAGTACTTTGCAAAGTACATTTTTTCCTTTCAGTCAAGAGATTTTGAAAGACTAGTTCTAAAATCTCTACAAAATTAGTTCTTTTTCTCATGAAGAATGTATTTACAGCAACTGGATAAAAATTAGAGTTTGAAGAGGTCCATGGAAAATTGTTTGTCAAACAGTAGAATCAAAAACTAAGACATTGTATACTTTTATGTGAAGGTGAATATTTATATATTCTGACATACAATAATGTATATGAGACTGAGTTATATTGACCAATTTAAGTACATTGAATATTTATTTTGTGATACCTAGATATCACAACCAATATTTGCCAAACACATTGGAATTATAAGCGTGTGGACGTGTACAGTGAGTCACTGTGATGATGTACTATCAGAGAAAAGAGTCACTGTGATGATGTACAACCAGAGAAAAGAGTCACTGTGATGATGTACTATCAGAAAAAAGAGTCACTGTGATGATGTACTATCAGAAAAAGAGTCACTGTGATGATGTACTATCAGAGAAAAGAGTCACTGTGATGATGTACTATCAGAGAAAAGAGTCACTGTGATGATGTACTATCAGAGAAAAGAGTCACTGTGATGATGTACTATCAGAGAAAAGAGTCACTGTGATGATGTACTATCAGAGAAAAGAGTCACTGTGATGATGTACTATCAGAGAAAATAGTCACTGTGATGATGTACTATCAGAGAAAATAGTCACTGTGATGATGTACTATCAGAGAAAAGAGTCACTGTGATGATGTACTATCAGAGAAAAGAGTCACTGTGATGATGTACTATCAGGAAAAGTGTCACTGTGATGATGTACTATCAGAGAAAAGAGTCACTGTGATGATGTACTATCAGAAAAAAAGAGTCACTGTGATGATGTACTATCAGAAAAAAAGAGTCACTGTGATGATGTACTATCAGAAAAAAAGAGTCACTGTGATGATGTACTATCAGAGAAAAGAGTCACTGTGATGATGTACTATCAGAGAAAAGAGACACTGTGATGATGTACTATCAGAGAAAATAGTCACTGTGATGATGTACTATCAGAAAAAAAGAGACACTGTGATGATGTACTATCAGAGAAAATAGTCACTGTGATGATGTACTATCAGAAAAAAAGAGACACTGTGATGATGTACTATCAGAGAAAAGAGTCACTGTGATGATGTACTATCAGAGAAAAAAGTCACTTAGAAGATGTACTGTCAGAGTTAACAGTATAAATTATTAGTTTTTGAATTGTATTGTAAATGTACTTGGTACTTGAAAGTACTTTAAAAAGTACATAGTACTTGTACTTCGAAAGTACTTTTTTATTTGAGTACTTGGGCAACTACTTCAAGTACATTGATTTACGAGTACTTGTACTTAGTACTTAAGTACTTTCGATGTACTTTTCGCCCATCTCTGGTTAAGTGTACCATTGAAAAATTAAAAAGGCTCCCACTGCATCCTCCCCATAAAACTGCAGCTAGTGAAAATTATCATAGTTGCTAAGTTTGGAATGATATCACATGATGTAGCTAAAGTAAAGTAACTTAAAGGCCATCTACTTAAATTAATAATTGAACCCAAACCTAATTAAGTATTACAAGATCTTCTGGTAAATTCCTGAATCACTGCAAGTTGCCCCATTCCTATATTAGTGCAACTTGCAGTAATAAAGGAATGGTAGTATAATAAATTATTTTGTTTTTATTAATTAATACAGATTGAATATACCAATATATTGAGTTAGTTCAGATTGAAATTATTAAGAAAGTTCATGGACACTTTAAAATGGAACAACACAGCTACACTATTTGTGAAGTTAGCATCTTTAGTAAAAAGAATAGTTATTATACCTCTATTGCTATAATACTGCAAGTTGCACTTAATATATGAATTTACAAAATCTTCGATAAGAGTAACTAACTAAAATTGAACTAACCTTCTTAGAGTGAACGAGTTTGTCTCCAACTTTGACTTCAAAGAGACCAGTTATTCCAGGAGTTCCTTCAGACGTCTTCAGAAAAAGAGATTAATGACAATAATAATACTATTTAAAAATCAAATCAAATAACTACTTAGAAGAAATTACCAAGAGATATAAACAAATATATCAATCTTTAACTTCTTGCTCACCATTTCCAACTGGTTGGGGAATTCAGCCTCAAGTTCTGCAGAGAGTTTGCGGAACTTGGAGTCATACCCTCATGCACCACTTTGAAACAAAGATTAAAGATATTCAGTGATTGAAAAGAATTGGATGATAAATTGGTATTTAGATAATCAATATTTCAAATATCAATCCAAACAATGAGTTAGGTGAACTTACCAATAGAGAACATGGACCTTCAGTTTAGCCATTATGGATGAGTAGAATCTGGTGAGTAACCTTGAAGGAGTAATTATGAATAATCTTGTAGTTAAAGAATTAGAACACTGAAATTAAAGTACTCAATTAGCAGTTAGGTATATGAGAAAATTAGGTATGGAATTTTATTTTAGTGCAGCTCTACATTATAGTCCCTTAGTCAAAAAAGAAAAATGGTTAGCTGAATGATAAAAGGGTGGGATATTAACTATTTTAGTAGCCTATGCCTACCTAGCAAGCTAAAAGCTTACTAAACTAAAGAGGATATTTTTAAAATCAACAGAGAAAGGAGCAAATTAAGGATTGATAATTAACACAAAAAATATAAAGAGGTCTCGTTTTCTGCAAACTAGCAGTTACACTGTTAGCCTACTTGGATGTTGGATAAGAATTCATATATTCTAATTGTGTTACTTAACATTTTTCTCTAGTTTCTGCTGTATGGACAGTGAATTCTCTAGAATTTCGGTTTCCAAACATTAGGCAATTCACTAGAACATCTAGTCCTAGTGTCCACTCTCCTAGATAGGTAGTAGCACTGCTGCTACACTGAATCATGCTAGCAGCTAGGCTTTCTGTAGGCTGTAGCCAATTACCATAGTCAACTTAGCCAGACAATTTACCGAAGGGACGCTTATATTTTAACTGAATGGAGGGGTCCATACTTTTAACGGAACGGATCATGAATTACCGGAACGGAGAGGTTTTATTGAGAAATTGCCCTTAATATGTCAATTAGGTATGCATTTGGTCGATTTATGTTCCAATTGATATCATATTTTACCATTTTATACTCATTTCTGCTCGTATAATTGCTACCAAACATAAAAAATAGTGATAAATTTTACAAGAGTATATGCTGAAATTAGTTTTCTTTGCATAATATTTTATAGAAAATATTTTGAGTGAGAACTAAAGTAATTTTAATACTTAATACCGTATCATAATTTTAATGATAAGCATTTTTGTTTTTTTCTGTGTATCCATTACTAATATGTGTTGATATTCTATCAATCAAGATTTAAAATTTTATGCAACATATACAAATTTCCTTGAATTTTGATCGGTTAGTAGGTATGAATTCATAACTGCTATCTGTCGCATTGAAGTTGTACTATAATATTGGCATTCAAAAAAAAAAATTGTTAGCAATTAGTTCAGAGAAATCATTTGTCTGAAATAAAACTAACAACCAGAAAAGAAATATTATTACTTATTAGGTATATTCACTCGGTCCTGTCACATTGGCAGGAATGGCGCTTCGATCAGTTTGTCAATGATCAAGATCAATTATTTACTAAAATGTAAACTTAAATTTAATATAAAGTACACGAGAACATGAATAAAAACAAACAAACAAATAGTGCAAAGTTAGCAATATCATAATCATTGCACATGTGGTCTATCATTTATGGTAGCTGGAATGTTTCTCGCTAGATGGCGCTGCACTTGAGAAGTAATTGAATTTTATATCTAATTTTTAGATATAAAATAACTAATATATTATATTCTATAAGACTATAACTAATGTCCCTCAAACGATTTGATTTATCGATAGGAGAGAATATTTTGTGAAAGGTTTACTGCCTCTTTAATCTATAACTCTTCTTGAGTCTATATACACGTTAATGATTTATTTTAATTGGGGTTTAAGCTTCGGAACCAAAGGCTATTTCTTTGACGTCAAAAGGAAATTGAATACAAGGGACTGGAAGAAGCAGTCAGTCAAAAAGAACAGTGGCTCCACGAACAGTCACCTACCACCGTCAGTGACAAGCTCATGGATGCAGAAAAGCTACTCGGTGAATGCAGTCACTTACCAAGGAATGTGACGAAAAGGGACACAAGCACCGGTGGCTGCACTCACGGATGAAAGAGGAAAATGAAGAGTCGATAGTAAATGAAGCCTATCTTACACAAAAATCTAAGACCGCGTAGTTGAAGAACATAACCCTAGCACTAGGTATCTTCTAAAACTGCAAGTAATGTTAAAAAATGATAAACATGGTAAAAACGAAAAAAAGACGATCCATAATTCAAATTACAACAGTTCGGGGCCCAAGGGAAGCCACCCTCCTTCTCTTCCATTCACCACAGATACAGTTTCAGGATAGAGTCCCTGGAAGCACGTCTATGATTAAAATTAACTATTTGATATAATGTAAGATTAACTAATTATAATGTAAACTTAAGTTGGGTCTTTCCCAGAATAGTGGTGCATAATATTCATTAAAGGTCCCCTCCAAGCAAATATTTTAATTACTTTATTCAACAAGGCTGACGTTTCTAATCATTTTGCTGCAAACCGCATCAAATTTGATAGCATATTTTTAATTTTATATGCTTTTAATGATTTTTATAATCAAAACTGCCCAAAGAAAAAGAATGTACACCATTTTTTTTGTTTGTCAACTAGGTATTAGGTTTAATATATCCATTTAATATTCATGTAAAGGTATAAAATTGAATGGACTTATAATAGAAATGTTTTATACTTTAGGAAACAATATCTAAAATAATTTAAATGAAGGCCGGAAACGCATGGTTTGTTTATAAAATTCAAATTTGTAATCAAAACAAAGTGTGTACAATCTTCTTCTTGAGCATCAGATTAGTGATTCGCTCAATTGTTGCTCAGAGTATTAAAAAACTTTAAAAACAAGCTATAAAATATACATTGAAACAAATTGTATGCGGTTTGCAGAATAATTATCGTAGACCTTAGTTCTATAATATTATGTAATAAACTCATTTTTCCCCGGAGCATGGAGAGGACCTTTAATATATTTATATTTAATATCATTATTTATTAGAGGCTCAATATTTAATATGAATTATCTGTATCTGTAATACATCTAGGTTATCATCATCATATTGGTTATCATCATCATATTGGTTATCATCATCATATTGGTTATCATTAATAAATTTTAATTTCATTTTATTAACTAGGCATCTTTGATACACATTTAATGTAAATATATTAATAATAATTTTGCGCCACTATTCTGGGAAAGACCCCTTAAACTTAATATAAAGTGTACTAGAAAGTGAATATAAACATAAATTAATCCTATAAACAATGTATATCGATTCAATTTCTTTTCAATTAGCTACAGGGATATCGAATCCCAGACTGCAGGAATTGGTAAAGTGTTCACCAAGAAATCCTCCATTTTGACTTCTGTTCTCAGTAAAATGCATGTAAATATAGGAGGAAATTTAGGATTGTTTGCACAGAAAATCTTAAAAATGTCGCATATTCTGCAGACAGGATCAAATCGACAGATCGTTGTTAGTAGGGAAAATAATTAATTTAATTTAGTAGGGGGTTTAACGTCTGCTTCGGAACCAAAGGCCATATCGCTGACGTCAAAAGGAAATTAAATACAAGGGACTGGAAGAAGCAGTCAGACAGGAAAGTGGCTCCATGAACAAATTCCACCGACTTTTTCAAAAAGCTTAAAAAATCCACCATAAGTTTTCAATAATTTTGCTGATCCACCTAGATTTTCCCACTTTATCCACCAAAAATTAATGGTAACATAGGAATAAATAGCTAAAAATCCACCGACTTAAGCTGGAATATTATTTACGAAGGAGAAGAATTACATCGACATGTCTGTGGAATTTTTCATGAAATACAGACTGGCGTTCGGGGGCAGGGGGTCTGATTATCAGACTAGGGGTTTGAAACGTTATTGACGATCCCCCCTCATTGTCCCGAGGCTACATCTAGGCAAGCCTTCTTTTTATTATATTGTAGGTTTTGTTTAGTTTGGCGCCCTTTTTCTTCAGCTTCCCTTTGTATCTTTTCTCAATTTCTTCTTATTTCCTCTTCCTTCTGCCTGTCTATATCCATGGATAAGCAGATTGACTGTGTAGGTCTCTTATCCATGGGTGTCTATTCTTGCCATCCATGCGCTGGGTCAACACTGTTGCCTGTGGTAGCAGAGTAGTCGACCTAGTGCATGGAGCGTACTATCACTGTCCCCTCTTATAAGAGGCCTTCTCTTCATGTCTCTTTTGATCACCTCCTAGTGGAGAGGGACAACTGTTAAACCCCGAAAATAATAATAATAATATTAACAGACTGGCGTTCCGGTAATTCCAGTCTGCAAAGCATGCACAATAAGTCTCCGGATATTTAATTTTTGGGGCAATTTCTCTCCAAAGATTTTCAAATTTCTCTCCGAATTGGCCAAAAATCTCAATATACTCTCCAATAATTATATGTAAACATAAGAATTAATTAGAAAATTATCACCAGATATTGGATAATTCAGGAGACTAATTTCAAGTAGGGCTGTACCGATACCATAATTATTGCCGATACCGATACTAGGTTTTGGTAATCTGCCGACACTGATACACCGATACTTAAAAATCACCGATATTCCGATACTCACTATACCGATACACTGATATTTTTAATTACATATTATTATTAATTTTATTTACCTATATATTAAATGTACCTAATCTGATACGTACCGTATAATGTACAGTCAAAGAAAAGTGTATCCGTACCTAATGATTTTATGAAAATTTACTATTTTTTTATTTCCAAAATTAACAATACTAATTGTAAATTTGTAATGTTTGTAGATATTTTAAATTTGGTCTGTGCGTTCGACGACAAACATGTAAGTTTTGAAAATAATAGAAAATTAAGAAACCGTGATGCGAGATATACAGTATGTATACACATCATGCGGAGACTCTTTTCTCTGATAGTACATACTACGTAGGTATGCACAATCTAATATCTACCAATGAGCTACCAAATACTTCTATTCAATTTTGTTAAGACCATAAATGTGCACTGCTATTGGTTGGAAACATCGATGACGTATGAGTAGAGTAGTACTAAGAAACCGTATGTAATGAATTGGTATATTCGTGGCTTCGTCCAGTTTGTTTTTAAATATAATATAAATAAGTTTCAAGTATTGTAATCATTGTTTATAATCCAAAACATGATTAATTTAATTTATTCAACCAATATTCTTAATACTCTGCTTATATTCATTGAATAGCAACGACTTATTATATATAACAGTTTTAGTACAAGTTTGATACATTTCCGAATCTGTTTGGAATATACCTAGTTATAGCGCGTCATCAGACAGCCATTTGTTTACAAACTAATGTATGCCACGGTACGTGAGCTTACGATTTATATATTTAAATCCTACACTTTTAAAACTTAATAATTTCTTACTTATAACAATTTAACCAGAATCGTGATTATTATCACCTATTTAATCATTATAATACTAATATGTACGTCTGTCATAATTGGTTCAGTTGCCCGTCTGAACCTTTTTTCAGTTTATTGTTGTCTGCTGCCGTTAAATTTGAGAAGAGACTCTTTAAACGAAATTAATTAGTTACAATGATATTCATCATATATTTTCTCAACAATAGAAACTAAAGCAACAAAAGATGTTATAAGTGAATTTTTGCAAAAAATAAAAAAAAGACTTTAATAGTATCTGTGGTATCGGCATTTTTGAATTCATATTTGCTGATCCGATATTGAGTACAGATACTTCAAAAATAGCCAATATAACGAGTACTGATACCGATAGTATCGGTACAGTCCTAATTTAAAGGCCTCAATAGTCACCGGATAAACTTCACAACTTCATGCATCTTTTGTAGACTGGCGGTAATTCATGGTCCGTTCCGGTAATTCATGCCAGTTTGCAAAGCATGCATAATCAGTCTCCATTTATTTAATTTTTAGAGTAATTTGTCTCCAAAGATTTTCAAATTTCTCTTCAAAATGGCCAAAAATCTCAAAATACTCTCCAATAATTACATGTAATTTGCCACTCTGGAAAAAGTGGTCTTTTCTGATGAATTAATTACTCTGTTGGAGTTTAGCAAACCTTAAAATACAGTAATAAATTAATGGGGACTCTAATCCGCAGCATTTAGCCTCTGAAATTCATCTGTTAGCCTAAGGTATTTTCCAGAGTGGGTAATTTGTAAACATAGGAATTTAATAGAAAATTGTCGCCGGATAATTCAGGAGACTAATTTCATGGTATCATTAGTTGCCGAATAAAGTATAAACTTCACAACTTCATGCATCTTTTGCAGACTGGAATTCCAGTCTGTATTTCATGGTAAATACTAAATTCCACCGACATGTCTGTGGAATTTTTTCCTCTTGAAAATAATATTCTGGCAAAGTCGGTGGATTTTTAGCTTTTTATTCCTATGTTACCATTAATTTTCGGTGGAAAAATGGGTAAAAGGTTGGTGTATAAGCCAAAATTCTGGAAATTTATGGTGGAATTTTTCAGCTAGGTATTTCAAAAAGTCAGTGGAATTTTTTGTACCAAATACAGACTGGCTGGAATTCATGGTCCGTTCCAGCCAGTTTGTATTTGGTGCACTGAAATCCTCTGACTTTTCCAAATATCTGAGAAATAGCTGCCAACATTTTTCATCAATTTGTCTAGTCCTCCCAATATTTTTCCAGTTTCTCCTCCAAAAAATAATGGTAAAATAGGAATTGATAGCTAAATATCCTCCAACATTGCAGGAATTTTTTTATTAGAGAAATTGAATATCTCCTGATATATCATTGGAATTTACCACCAAATACAATCTGGCGTTCCGGTAATTGTATAAACAGCTGAATGGAGTGGGTAATATTACTGTTTAAAGCCTTAAAGGGTAGCCAGTCTGCAGAATGTGTGTTTTATCCCGCAGAGACTTTAATTTGAGAGAGAGAGCTACTCTCTGAATCTCACTATCTCAGCAGCAGATTCAGAATCTCCCGCAGCTAAATTAATGGTAACATAGGAATTAATTCAAAATCTCCCGCAAAGATCTCCAATTTCTAAAATTTCATTCAAAAACTCACGCAGAGAGTCTTGGAAAAATGTTCCATATTCTGCAGACTGGAAGGGTAGGTGGTAAAATCAAACTATTGGTTGCCTAATATGTATTTTAACGGAACCAGTATATTTAATTATATAATGATACTTACTTTGTTCATCTAAACAATGCTTAATAAAGAATTATTTTATTTTTCATAGCGACTTTCGGTTAGAAATAGATCATCTTTTTAACTAATTAACGATATTTTCACCACGTCTACATGTGTACATCCACATCAGTATTCCTCATTTGGTTAAAATAAGCCTCCATTATTCCATAAGGTATAGCGTTCGGACGGTTCGGTAAATAGTACTAGGTACCCACCCCATTACATAACACGTCTTATCAACACTGTAACCAGTAACTGGAATGGTCAAGCGATTTAAGCCAAGGCTAAGAAGACCTAGGTATATACTATTTACCTATAGCCCAAGTAAAATAGTATGTTTCCTAAACTCACCATTTGTCTCATAAGTATCTAAAAGCTGAGCGGCGCACCACATTACGGCGCACTACAATACGGCGCACCACTGTACTTTCTATTAATGACCTCAATGTGAAAAACTGTTATGTAGTTTGTTGTATCCGCTAGTTTGTTGTTCTGCACACTTCATGATCGTTTAATGACCTGGCAGGGGGGTTCGGGGGGCGGCACGCCCCCCGATACATCTACCTAACGGCTAACTGATAAGTTTTTATTTACATCTCAGACTGTAAGTTTACAATAGCTACCCCATAA
The DNA here is from genome assembly GCA_947561585.1 of Caprella mutica. Lineage (NCBI taxonomy): Eukaryota > Metazoa > Arthropoda > Malacostraca > Amphipoda > Caprellidae > Caprella > Caprella mutica. The sequence continues at coordinate 77,468 of CANNZV010001314.1, read as the reverse complement.
AATTACAATTACAGTTTTCTATGATGAATTTTATTTTCTATTCCAAATTAAACATCTCAATCAAATAATTAAACTGTGTAGTATAAACATTGGATTCAGGTATCGTCAGGTGTCAGACATAAATTTGATACGACAATTACCTATCAAATTCACAATTTCACTCCATTTGTCATTAATCTGTATTCAAATTACCTATCTAATAGAATGTACAGTGGTGCGCCGTAATCTGGTGCGCCGTACTGGTGTGCGCCGCTCAGCTTTTAGATACGTATCATTTGTCTCTCCAGCTCTCTCCAAAATTCAACAAATTCTCTCCAAAATGATCAAATTTTCATAAATTCTCTCCAAAATAACATTGTAGCATAGGAGAAAAATAGATAAAACTCACCATTTGCAATTGGAGGGCTATAAATAACTGTCACAAACTCGCCAATAAAATGGCGAGTTTGGACATGCTTTATTACTTGGCCTATAGCTACTAATATACTTAATAATTAGTATAGGTAAATTTATATATATATAAACCTTAAATATAGTAATATACTATATTAACCTACTATAAAAAGGTTGATAGAAACCAGTCACCGGTGAACCTATACATAAATATACCTAAACCTTGGAAATGGTACCAAGTTCCTGATAACATAGCAGCGCAGCAACTTGATAAGGAACTTAATACATAATGGAATTTATATGCACAATCGTCACTCTTATAGCGGCAGATGTTGAGCTAGTCTGTTAATAAGGTAGCTACCTAGTTAGGGTTAGTTCCTAGTTCATAAAGGCCTCCATGGCCAGTTCTATAACTAGTCAGAATTTCCGAGTTCGCTGGTTTAAAATAATTAGTGGAGAAAATTAATATCCCTCAAAATACCACTTCTATCATAAATTGTACATTTTTTTCCCGAACAAAATGTTAGTTTATCGAATCATAGTTTTTATCAAATGAATCTTCATCTCTTATATCTATTTGAGAACATACGAATTTCCAGCACCAAAAATAATGCACAGTCATGATTAACACAATGCAGTGAATGTAGGTACGTACGTAACTAGTTGTATTGTACATGAAGGAGAGGTTCACTGCTTGGTTTTTCCAAGGCTAATACAGTGAAACTCCTGAGTTATGAAGTAATGGTTTCTTCATAACTCAGAGCCACTTCATAATTGGTGTACTTAATTGATGACACTCCACCTTCCAGAGACTGTCCTTCTGACAGAGTGTCTTTTCAGGATAATGGCATTCGCAACGCCTCCCTACAGATTAGGGAGGCGTTGCGAATGCCATTATCCTGAAAAGACACTCTGTCAGAAGGACAGTCTCTGGAAGGTGGAGTGTCATCAAGTATAAGTGATAGTTTTCTGTGATTAAAATCATAGAGAATTTTTGTCATTGAGGGATAACTATGGTATAATTCTTATATGGATGTGCACTAATATTTTATACAAAATTGAGGTAATTAAACAAATATTAGGTTAATGTTGTGGGAAATAAATATAGCACTCATTATTATACAAAAATTAATATATATTATGGTAGTAGTCATTTATGCCTAAATTTAAATCAGTAACAAAAATACACATAATTTAAACCTCAAACAATAAAAAAAAACACAGTTTATACTCAATATATCCAATTTATTGATAACCTAATCTGTTATAGTAAATCTTTGCCTTCCTGATTTACATTTTCATATATAATACTCCATTATAGGATAATACACAATTATAGGTGGTATCCTATATTTGAGTATCATCCTATAATGGGCTATTACCCTATAATTGGGTATTATCCTATAATAGAGTATTATTCTATAATGGAGTATTATCCTTTAATAGAGTAATATCCTATAATAGAGAATCATTCTATAATAGAGTATTATACTATAATACTCTATCTTATTCTAGTGGGGAAGATTGCAATAGCCCACTATTGTAATGAAGTTGTAATTTTCATAAAAAACACTTAATTTTGTAATTGCTCGTCATACTTGCATTTTTCATTTTTACGTCTGCAATATGATTTTCACTTGTGCCAATTCATTATTCACTTCTGCCAACATGACTTGGAAAAAGTATAGTTATACCTCAAGAACTATAGTTCTCTATGATTTAAACAAAGAAAACTACTTCATAATTCAGGTCCTTCATTACTCGGGTGCTTCATAAAAAAAAAAAATTCATAACTCAGGAGTTTTACTGTAATTTAAATTAAATCTGGTGGGGCTCGTCAAATGGGAAAGATCCAAAGGAAATATCCCTATATTATAATTTCCTTTCCACCACCAAGATTATTCTTAATATTTTCCAAAAGAGGCACCACCAAATCTGCAAAGATATACTACAACTAGATGATGTGATCTCTTAGAGCGCATACCTTCGCTGTCTCTTATAAATTTAATTGACCATTCAATAATCCACGAGTTATAAATGACCTTGTCCTTTGGTCTGTTCACTCCCAAAATCTAATAAAATGGTTAGGTACTGGACAATGAAGAATCGTCCCACCAACTTTCAGGCAATTTGGTTAAATACTTTTTGAGTTACGCAAATAAAGAGATGATAAATAAATATATCCTGCCTAAAATATAACCTTCCGCATTCTGTGAAGGTAAATAAGATTCACCAGTAAAGTCCAAATTTATAGATATTTTGTCTATTTATTTTAATCGTTATCCATGAAATCATTATAACCAGAAAAAAATGTTAGCTTGTGTAGTATTTTAACCATATGATCGAAAATGTGGGACTATCTGATAACTCAGAACTTACCCTATATATTATATTCCATTGCATGTCAAGGAATGAGAAACATATTCTATTTCAATCTCTTACAAAATGTTATCATAAAAAATATTGCAAGAGTGTTACATATTGAAGGGTCCAATAATATTAAAATTTATGAATAATTATTTAAATTTGAACTCAACGTTTTATAAGCAATGTGTAGCAAAGATATTTTGATTTCAGGTATTTATTATTCAGAACACCCGATTCCTAGTTGAATGCACAATGGGAACAGGGTTTTAGGACCCAATTCCCAGTTGAGTACAACGTTATAATTAACTAACTAGGACTTATCTCCAAAATGACCAAAAAATCATAATTTTTCCCAAAATAACTTTGTAGCATAGGAGAAAATTAGCTTTTCTCTCCATTTGTAATTGAGTGGCTTAAATTCTGGTTTAGTTTAAAAAAATGTATAGTGCTGCCACCTGTGTTTCCAAGTGACTACTTAACACAATAAAAAGAACGGCACAGCAACACTCTAAATCAAATTTAAGGCAATTGAAGTGTGTAAAATGATATATTTAAAAAACAAATAAAAGGTACAATTATCAGAAATAATATTCTGAACATTAAACCAATAAAAAAGATATTTACAATGCTTCAATACACAATGTGCAGCAACGGCTAGTACCCATTTTGAAAGAGGTGGCAGCATTGAGTATTTTTGAAGCCAGAATTTCCAAGAGTGGTGTATTTTACTGTAGTTTTAACATCTTTGATAACAATGCATCGATCACATTTTAGCAAATAATGTATAGGTTATTTGGCCTACTGACATGTTGATGAATGGCAAATAAAAAACAGGAGTAACTCATGACTTCATATATAGCTATAGTTGACCTGAATATAGCCATTCATTTAGGTACATTAAAAAGTCATTTATTCATTCCGACTGATACAATTGAACAGGTATCCCAACAGAGAAAAAACACTAGGTAGCTAATATGCAGACGGCACACACTAGGTAGCTAATATGCAGACGGCACACACTAGGTAGCTAATATGCAGACGGAGCACACTAGGTAGCTACTATGCAGACGGCACACACTAGGTAGCTACTATGCAGACGGCACACACTAGGTAGCTACTATGCAGACGGCACACACAAGGTAGCTACTATGTAGACAGCACACACTAGGTAGCTACTATGCAGACAGCACACACTAGGTAGCTACTATGCAGACGGCACACACTAGGTAGCTACTATGCAGACGGCACACACTAGGTAGCTACTATGTAGATAGCACACACTAGGTAGCTACTATGTAGACAGCACACACTAGGTAGCTACTATGTAGACAGCACACACTAGGTAGCTACTATGTAGACAGCACACACTAGGTAGCTAATATGCAGACGGCACACACTAGGTAGCTACTATGCAGACGGCACACACTAGTTAACTAATATGCAGATAGCACACACTAGGTAGCTACTAGGCAGATTTTACACTCTACCCTAATTTGCAACGAGAAGATCATTTCTAATGAATATTGTGCAGAGCATTAATATCAAATGATTATATTTGGAAAGTAGATAACCTACTCTACCCTAACAATTAACTTTAAGTAGTGTCTACATCGGAGTCCACCTATTTACGTATTAACAGAATATAAGAATGGGAATGACCAGCTTATCCGAAATTGGTAGAATATCTTTTTCATAGAGTATCCAAATTTGCAAATATTAAAATCAATAAATGTAGCTACTATTAATTATAAATCACGTGAAAATTAAATATAAATATAGTTCAAATAAACAAAATCCACTTTTATATTTCTGAAAATAAATGATTTACATAAATAATTAAGAACTCCTAGAATATAAATAAATATTACAAAACAACCCAACAAGTTTGTTCCCTGGCAGAGAATTATGAATGAATTCCCAATTTACAAAAAGTGCTTAAATTACTAAATGTAATGATGGCTTAGCCAATAGTCACTATCTACATAATTAGTTCAGTAGAGATCAATTTCTCTACATCTAAATAAATATCTCTAACTAGACAAAAGTGAATAAGAACTGAGCATCAACATAGAAAATTGGGGACAAATTGACCTTTGTGTGAAGAAAACTCGAACTCCAAATAGTTATGAAATTACTACGTCATTTGAGATGAGAATAAATAGAATAAGATGTAAATGTGAGCCTTATTGCTGTCAATAACACCATCTACAACACCCTTATTGTGTTTTCTTCTTTCCCTTGGTAACAGACTTCACATTCCAATAGTAGACTATTTGAGAGAAGAGGCAGAGGTTGGAGAAAGAAGCAACGCAGTAAGTGAGAATGATGATCTGGTCACCCGTCTCCTGGATGCTGGTGAATATCCTGGCAAGAGAACCTGCCAGCAGCAGACTCACCATTACAGCTGACAACTGACCTGTGCTGCCCTGTGAGTAATTCGAATAAACCTGCATCATCTGCGGAGATGAAAGGAGAAAAAATTAGACAATGACAAATAGGTTAGACAATCACTTTTTAAGAGAGAACTATCTGACACTACAGTGGCGTGCAAAAGTTAAGGAACAGTAAGAAAAATTGAGAAAATTGTTTAATGTGAAAAAAGTAGACTTCATACACAGTTGTGAATCTGAATATAACTTCTTCTATAACTTGACATTCATTATTCAAAATTTGGGAACATTTGACCCACTTACTGAAGAATAAATTAATAATAAAATAAATGAACGAATTTTGCCCCTGTGTAAAAGTAAAGGAACACCTTAAATTCTACATCTAATTATCTATCTTACTGCGCTTTCAAAGACTAAATTGACACTAAATAACAGTTTCTACAATATTGGAACAATACAGAACTTAAACAAACAATCATGGCGCCCGTTGTATGATGCAAGATGTCTCCTCCTGAAAGAAATCGTGTTCTGTCCTTGCATTTTGATGGAAAATCTATTTCAGAGATATCTTCTATTTTCAGAGATATCTTCTATGATAGGAAGGGTTCGCACAAATGTTCAACGTATTATTGCCAAATATAAGCAGCTTGGACACATAAAAACAGGAAAGAGAACCAGCCGACCACCTAAGACTATTCCTAGAGAAGACCGACAAATTGTCAGAATGAGTATGAGGAACCGTTTCAAACCTGCTTCTCAAATTTCACGCGAGTTAAAAGTTGGGACAAGTGGAACTGTGTCTCGATCCACTGTTACGCGTAGGCTTCAACGCGCTGGCATGAAAGCACGCGTCCCTGTCTCCAAGCCTCTGATTTAAAAAAAAAAAAAAATCAGAAACGTAGGCTTCAGTTCGCGCAGGAACATGTCATTTGGACCGATGATCAGTGGTCCAAGGTTCATTTTAGTGATGAATCAAAGTTCAACGTCATTAAATCTGATGGTAAATCATATGTACGGCGTAAAAAAGGAGAACGACTATCTGTGAACTGCATCAAGAAAACAGTGAAGCATGGTGAGGGAGTGTGATGGTCTGGGGAGTGTTCTCTGCTGATGGGCATGGACCGCTAGTTGGCTTGCATGGCAGAGTAAATGCAGAAGTGTATAAGCAGTTGTTGCAGCAGCATTTGCTTCCATATCTAGGCACCACACGTTTGCAACCCCCATTTTTCTTACAAGATAATGCTCCCCGCCACACTGCTAGAAAGGTTAAAGCATTTTTTTGAAGAGGAAAATCTGTCTTTTATGGATTGGCCACCCCAAAGCCTCGATTTGAATCTAATTGAAAACATTTGGAAGATAATTTGGGACAAAGCTCACGCTAGGAACCCCCAAAATACAGAAGAACTGTGGAGGATCCTTCAGGATGAGTGGGGCATTATCTACCTCTTTTTGTGATAATTTGATTAAATTTTGTAGTCGAAGGTGTGCAGCAGTGATAGATAACAAATGATTGTTCACCAAATATTAGTTATTTTTGTTTCCTTCAACTTTATGAAAAAAATTTAAGATGTTCCTTAACTTTAGCACAGGGATAAAATTTGTTGATTTGTTTTATTGTTAATTTATTCTTCAGTAAGTGGGTCAAATGTTCCCAAATTTTGAATAATAAATGTCAAGTTATAGATCACTGTTCCTTAACTTTTGCACGCCACTGTAGTGCTAATGAATCCATCCTTCAATCACTGTAATTCGTATATGAAAATTTTCCTTTACTTGATTTACATAATTATTAAATATAGTAGGGATTTAACATCTACTTCAGAGCCAAAGGCCATATCGCTTATGTCTTTATGTCTGAAAGAAATTAAATACAAGAGACCTATAAGCTATCAAAATGTAATATTGAGAAAAAGATAACTAGGTAGCTACTACTTAAATCTATATTTTTCAAAAATTTAAACAGGAAACAACAGTCCTATTTCATTTTCTTGAAATAAATCAAATTGTTATAAAATTACTTACAAAAAACAAATCCTTTAATTTCACTTCAATTGACAGCTAAAAATCAACTAGGTAGAAGATATAGAAAACTAAGAAAATTGGTACTAGCTATACATTATTCTTCATTATGCCAGAATTGTCAATGAGTTCATACCTTTCCAGTAAAGACTAGAGGAATATTGAACGCCTGCAGTGTCCAGAGTATCTTAATAGGTACTGAGCCTGAGGAGAGGACTGCAGTGGCGGCAGTTATGACGCTGAGGTAGAGGAGTGCTTTCTGGGGAGAGCCTCCATAGTGGAGGATGAGGGAGGCTATGATGGTGGTTTGGATGAGGAGGAATGCACTGTCACCATAGGAACTGTTGAAGTAACAAGCAAAAATTAGAGTAACAATAAAACTACATAGCTAGTAAAAAGATAATACTTTTAAAGTAGCAACTTCACAATGCAATATAAATGCTTTTCATTGATGAAATATTTCATATCAATGCACTAGGAATGGAATGAATTCTTAAATTAATAAGTTGAAAATAATTTTCTGTGTTTGAATGGCCTTTCAAATATAGGCAGACCTGCTTTTATAAGCAGAAAATTTATTTCAAATGGTAATAAGAGCGAGGTATTACTACAGTTGCATCTCCAGAAACATCACATTTTCTATGAGTTAGATTAAAAGAAAATATTTTGAAGGCATGACATGCCACTGCCATACATTGAAATGATAAAGTACAAAGTAGCTATATAATTTTCAGTCTTAAAATTCAACCCTGAGGAAAAAATCATAACATAATTCTTTCTTATGATTTTAATAAATTCTTTATACATCATTCTTCTATATCAATGAGCAAATTGGTTATTGATCAACATACAGTTGACAGCATACAGATTCATTGAGGATAGAATCTTATCAGCAGTGCTTTGGTCCAAGTTTCAGTGTGGAAAATTTCCTTTCAATCTTATAAACCGTTTTGAATTTAAAAATAAGCTGCTAATTAAGTATATGAATATTTTTTCCTGTATTCCCTTATAAAAATCTATGAACTGAACTCATTTCATGGTATCGATAAAATTTGGAAGTTATTTGATGCCTTTTGGGTAGACCAAGCATATCTACTGAAATGGGTATCTATTTATGATAAAAGTAAAACAGATAAGCTAACAATAGTATCCCAAATCTGTGTAGAACTACTAATAACGTCTTACCTGAAAGGATACTGCATCACAAAATTGTAGCTGAAGCCAGAAAGTATAGCAACCAACTCCAGAGTATTGGCAGTGAGACTCAAACCCTCTGCACTCTTTGCACTCACTATCTTTAGTATCTGAGGAACCTTCACCAGGATAGAGCCAGCAATGATGCCCAACCCTAACCCTTTAGATATTGCTGCCTTCAAGCATAGTCCTGAGTGAGTAAAGAATAGAAAGAGAATGAGATGACAGAGCTGCAACTAAATAGTATGTCATGGATCTGTGGTTGTGACAAACCACACACCTCATGAAAGCCTAATTTCCTATTCAGTTATTTTATGAATTTTCTTTATCCTGAAGCTGTTGTTCTCAGGAAACACATTCTAAAAGTTATCCATTGATTGTGTCTGTAGAATTTGAGAAAGCTAATCTTTCATTCCCCTCAAGTTTGTCTTTAGAATGGAAGGAAGAGTACTGTTCCAACCAGTAACTTAACAAACCCAATCAAATTCTGGTCTTGTCTTGAAACTCGTAAAGAAGTAAACAGTGTGAAGAAACTCAACTCAGTTTTTGATACATAGCTATCACTTAAAAACAATGTTACTCCTGTTGAGGAACAACTTAGATCTTAGAGGGTGAAAATATGAGATGAAATAAAAGAAGAGTGTAGTCTGCAAATATAAAACAGAGTATGAAATAGGCAGAAATCATTTTAATTATTAATTAATTCAGCTGATAGGGAATTGATATATTTCAACTAAATAGCATACTTTTGAAATGTGAATGCTCAACATGTACCCAATGTTGACTACTAGATATTGCCAAAATTCCCAGTTTATGTGTTTCATGATAAAGAGAGGAGCTGAGTATCTATTGATCATGTATGTATGATAAAAACCATGGAGTCAACATTGTTACAATTTTATTCAGGCTTACAATATTTGCATGATCAAGTCTATCAGCACTGAGCAGTATAGATAGCTAGTAGTACAAATGTGTACCACTAAGTGGTCAACACGTTAACTCAATATTGATTATAGCTACTGGTTATTTATAAGACTAGAGCTCAACTCTGGACAGACAGAGAGAGAATTATTAAGACTCTCGGCTTCTAAATATTTATATTTTTCTTAAAAGAATTGGAAGACTGAAGTATTTCAACAACTAGCCCCTGTATCAATTCAACTCATGGCCTGAATGCTCATCTGCCCTCACAACAGCAAGCAAAGAGACCCCCATAAAATAATAATACAAGAAACATGCAAATAAAGGATTAACATGTTGACTATGTATTGGTACAAAAATATAAATCACACAATATTTAAAACCCGAATTAAATTGTGACCATGTGTACGGTTATACCCCATTAAAAGCCTAGTTTTTATTATACAAACATGATAAATAGGTTACAGGTACACAGAGAAATACTCAGCTTATCTCACGAATGTAAGACATGATATGGAAACAATGTCATAAAACTTGGAATTATGGTAATGTCAGTCTGGCAAGACTACACTTTGAGCTAACATAGTCAACATGTTAATAAAAATATTTATAAATTTTTCCAACTTAATCATCCCAATCAAAAGATAATTAGCTATTTCTTCCATCATAAACTTACCATTTGTGAAGTCAAACTCTTCAAAGAATATTTTATAGCATTCAGGACTAATAACTAATAAAATTAAGGACTTAATAAATTGTAGAGCAGCCATAATGATAAAAATTAACAGTCTGAAAAATGATACACAATATTATTATAACATCACATGATCACAAAAAGTTCTTTTACAATTTTTATCAAACATTAAATCCTAAATATTAAGGGGACCGTCCGTGATTAAATCACTAAATTTTCAATATTTTTTTTATTGCTTAAATAGCTAGTTTATATTACTAAGATTGATCTCACAAAGAAAAATCAGCTGTTTATCACCCCCCTCCCTTTCCACAGGGGTTGGGAGCTTGGAATTTGGCGCGCCATTACATCTGGCACAGCGTGGGTGAGCCCCCTAACTCTTAGATTTGGCACATGCGCGCCTAGCTAAGTGGCTGCTAATTACATCATTTTTTCACAATTGGCTAACTGTTATTCAAAGTTAGCCTCTCAGAAGCATTCTAATAAAATAGATCTGGCAGTTAGCCAATGAGAAGCATTCTTATAAAATGGATAGGAGTGAAGTGTTTATTCTTCTGTAGGCTTGCTCTAATTGGATTGGAATAACGTAACTCTAGCCAATGAGACGCATTTATGATCAGATAATATAATTCTGAAGCGTCAGTAAGGCTTAGTTTCGCTTGACATCTCTGATAGTGAACTTCGTCGTCGGCGTGATGAGGCTGGACCCTCCCATGACTATCAACCCGGAGGATATTGATGGGTGTTCGTTTATTTTTTTTTTTCTGTAGCGGTTGTCGTTTGGCTATGTAAAACTTTACTACAGAGAGCTGGGTGGCGCCCAGTGATACCCACTACCTTTGAGTAGTAATAGCGGGGCACTTCGCCCCGCGGTGATTTAGTGCCATACATAGTCCAAATAAAAACTTTGAACTCATTTTTCTTGCAGTTGAAAAATTACTAACTTTTTGGTATTCAAACATGTACTTCTAATACAGTTTTGTAGCTACGGGTTTGTAGTTTTTTTCATTTGATTCTCCTGGTAATTCTCTACAAAAGCCCGAGGATAGATTTTTGAATTTCGAAATATAATTTTTTTTTTCAGAAATAATTTTTTTTTAAATTTTAGTTTTTTCACGAAAAATCAAATTTTTTGTAAACTAATTTGAAATTCAAAAATCGATCCTCGGGCTTTTGTAGAGAATCACCAGGAGAATCGAATGAAAAAAACCGCAAACCCGTAGCTACAAAACTGTATTAGAAGTACATGTTTGAATACCCAGTTCGAAATTCGTTCAAAATTCGAATAACTTGTTTTCTATTCGTCTAATCGAAAAAATGCCAAGAAGAAAAACATAATATTATTCAATTATATATTTAGGAACTAAGTTTCATAACCGTAGCTTTATTAATAAATTTGTTTACAAAATTTACGGACGGTCCCCTTAACAAAAGAGAAAAGCTAGCACTAAAAATTAAAATCTTAAATTCATGTTTCTATTAACCCTTCATAACTTGAATTCATTTTTAAAAAGTTAAAATCTTATGAACTACTTCTAATGTATCTAGTTAGCAATAAATAGTTAATATATGTACTAATTTTAATTAATTATTAAATTTCAATAATTTTTTTCATACATGCGAGACGATAGTCCAATTCGTCACTAGGTTCCATACATTCGCTTTATCACAGAATAGTCATCTATTTTTAATGTAACCAATTTGTCATACACAGTCATAAAGGGTTAAATATGGTTTTAGAACCTTTCAACAATAATATGAATCCAAGAACCGGACTATTCAAAAAATACAATTTATTGTTATTAAAAAAGATTGAACTGGAGAGCAAAGAAAGAAAATGATAAAGTTCTCAATTTCACAAAAAATCCTCTCAGTATTGACTGGGGTGGTCCATCATACTCATAAGATGAGGAAGGGGGGTTGATTGCACCTGCATTTTAACAGTGACATTTTTTTTTAATTTGATTACACCATTGGAAAGCTCATAATTTATTCTGTAAATCTAATAATTTTCATCTTATTTCTTTCAGTGGAAGTGTACAAAAGCTATAGTTCACATTAATCAAAAATCCCACAACTTTAATACTGGGTGAGACAATCATGCATGTAATCTCATAAAATTTTACCAATTTTCTCTAACAATATATGAGCTGGGGTCTAGATATCACTAGTCTATTGAGACAATTATCCTAAATTTGGTGCAATATGAAAAATAAATCAAATTTTATTTACTTAGGCATAAAATGATAACTTATAGTCTTTCGGATAAAGTGTTAACAAATAGCATATTAGAGTTCAAAACTATCAAGCAGTATTTTCTAAACAATTTCTCTTCCAAAGTAATTCAGAAAATTGACTATCCTTAAAAATTTCAAATTTCAATTAGCTATTTCTTTGTGAGTTTTACAGATATTGACAAATGGAAAATTACAACTTGTAATTTAAAATATTGTTTTTTGTTCAATTTTCTTATCCACTTCAAATTGTTTTTTATTTTTCAATTTTTTTCTTAATTTATATTTTTGTTTGAACTTTGAATAACAAATTTTTATACAATTCAGTAAAAATAATTTGAGAAAAACTTATATGTTAATACAGACTAATAGGAATTTCTGAATATGATTGTGAAATCAGTTTGTTTCTATTACAAAAATTGATGAGAAATAAAATAAAAATTTGAGGCATTTCCTCCGCAGGATCATTCATCAATTAAGTTTAATCACTTAAATGCCTTCAACATTGGGTGAGATAGTCTGCACTTCTCCCGCAAGAACATTAATTAATAAAGTTTAATAAACCTACTCCTGCGTTAACACTCATTAATTAAGTTTAGTTCTCAAACGTCTGAAATTTCAACTAAAAACTACCGCAGACGCAGAGATTTCAAAAGTCTAAATTTCAATCAAAAACTCCAGCAGAGAGTCTTGGAAAAATGTTCCATATTCTGCAGACTGCAGTCTGGCTAGTCTGCAAAATATGGGTCATTTTTATCTTTTTCTGTGTGAACAATCCTTAATTTCCTCTTATATTTACATGTATTTTACAACAGAAGCAAAAATAGAGGATTTTTTGGAGAACAGTTAACCAGATCCTGCAATCTGGCCACAATTTACCTGCATGACTCTAAATAAGTTTCTATATTTATGCCTTGTCAGCCAAGTAAAATAGTATGGCTCATAAACTCTCCATTTGTCTCTCCAACAATCACCAAATTCTCTCCGAAATAATATTTTAGCATAGGAGAAGAATAGATATTCCTCACCATTTGCAATTAAAGGGCTCAAAATAACTGTCACAAACTAAACTCACCATTAAAATAGTAAGTTTGGACATGCTTTATTACCTGGCTTGTCAGTGATAGTCAGTCTTGATAATGATCATTGACATCCAGTCAAAGATGCATGAAGTTGTGAAGATTATCCAGCAACTACTGAGGCCTTGAAATTAAATTAGTCTCCTGAATTATCTGGCTACAATTTTCCAATTAATTCTAATGTTTACATGTAATAAGTGGAGAGTATTTTGAGATTTTTGGCCAATTGGAGAGAAATTGCCCCTCAAAATAAAATATCTGGCAACTTATTGTGCATGCTTTGCAGACTGGATTGACATTCAAACCCCTAGGTGTACGCGCATCTACATAGGGGTTTGCGCACCGCATACTCATTGGGTACAGAGCATCACTCTTACATTACTCATGTAAGCAATATTCACTCCTATTTACTATAGAAATAAGGGTGAAAATTGTGCGTATTAGTGTGTTCAATAGGGGCAATCTGTAATGTATTCTAAATATCGCGTACCCATTGGTCTAACAGCATTTTTCAGACCAATGGATACGCACCTCGTTCTGCTCTTAATGGGGCACATTAGAATACTGAATGCACAGTGGTTTTTGCAGTTCAGAACGCATTCTTTCTTCCCTAGAACAATAACAAATGCATTTTTACCTACCAAAAATAGAAAAATTTGATGTTCTTTCTAAGAAACTTTCAAAATTTGAGAGTTATTGATTTCAACATATTACTGTATCTCACATAGGCGTCTGTTTCTTTTGTACATCATACCAAGTATACATGGGTGTTTGAAGTTTATTTTGTAACTAACGCAAATTAGATACACTCTATAGTTCAGCTGGAGGAAGTGTTTTAAGTAAGATGCGTACCCATTGTGCCTGGGGTACCTACCCTATTACATAGGTAAAATCTCTTCTCAACCACTACTTACTACTTAGGATAACTAAGTACCTACATAACTACCTAGACAGGACCCAATATGTATTTGATGCACCAAATAAGATAGTACACATGTCTCATAAACTTGCCATTTGACAGTTTGACTCTCTCCAAAATGATCAAATTATCATAAATTCTCTCCAAAATAACATAGTAACATAGGAGAGAATTAGATATTTCTCGCCATTTGCAATTGAAGGGCTCAAAATAACAGTCACAAACTCGCCATTAAAATGGCAAGTTTGGACATGCTTTATTACCTGGTTGGTGCACAAAATCCCACCGACAGGTAAGAATAGGCAGATGAGAATTAACTGAATTAAACTTATAGGAATAGACAGACAAATATATACAGTCACAATCCAGTCTGCAAAATATGCATGAAGTTGTGTAGTTTATCCGGCGACTATTGAGGCCTAGAAATTTAGTCTCCTGAATTATCTGGCGACAATTTCCTAATTTATTCCTATGTTTACATGTAATTAATAGAGTATTTTAAGATTTTTGGTCATTTTGAAGAGAAAAATTGAAAATCTTTGGAGACAAATTGCCATTAAAATTAAATATCTGGAGACTGATTGTGCATGCTTTGCAGACTGGGTCAACAGTATCTAAAAGCTGAACAGCGCACCACTGTACATTCTTCTATCAATGATTTCAACTTAATTGTCTGTTATGTAGTTTGTTGTTCTGCACACTTCATGATTGTTTAATGACCTGGCAGGGGGGCTCGACCACCCGATACATCTACAATAACTGATAGTTTTATTTACACCTCACTGACTTCAGAAGAAAGTTTACAATAGTAACCCTTTAAATAATAATTATTACAGTTTTCTATGATAAATTTTATTTTCTATTCCAAATTAAACATCTCAATCTAAGAATTAAACTGTGTAGTATAAACATTGGATTCAAGTACCATCAGTCATAAATTTGATAGCCTACAAGATAGTCAACAAGAATTATCAAATTCATTCAACAGTACCTAAAGCTGAGCGGTGCACCACATTACGGTGCACCACAGTACATTCTATCAATGATTTCAAAATAATTGTCCGTTATGTAGTTTGTTGAATCCGCTAGTTTGTTGTACTGCACACTTCATGATTGTTTAATGACCTGGCACTGGCAAGGGGGTTCGGCGGGCGACATGTCTCCCGATACTGTTGCTCAGAGCTAGGATAGGGTGTGTACTGGGAGAAGAGAAAAACAACACACACACAACCAGGTACTCTTCCACAGCACCCATCCCGCTCAGAGCTAGGATAGGGTGTGTACTGGGAGAAGAGAAAACACACACAACCAGGCAGAAGATCTCATGGTGCGTTCCCGTGCTGAAGAACTCGAAGAACGTTCCTTCAAGGTACGAAGTACGGTCCCTCGGTTAGCGTTCCCGTGCAACCACTTCAATGTGTACGATTCCGTGGTTTTGGAATTAATATCCCTAATTAATTAGGGACATTTATAATCATTAATTTGGTTCGGTGGGTTTAAAACACTTAATTAATTATCAATTAATCTCAAAACATGTAATATTATGTCAATTATTAATTTACAAATAAGAACAGGTGTTTCTCCCACCTTTTTCGTTTGTTTGTTTACGTTTGTGACGTCACGGCTGCCAAGAGGGACAGCTCGACGTACTATCTACCGTGTTGTCGAGTTCCACGAACTTGACGAACGTTCTTCGTCATGGGAACGGTTTGTTCTCGTAGAATTGAGGGACGTCCTTCGAGTTCTTCAGCACGGGAACGCATCTTTTGTAATTTGGTAATCTGGAGTAATGCTCTTTATAATAGCACCCCATATCAGATCATTAAATCATTTTATCTTAGTTTGTATCTTGGCATCTGGACCAAGACAAAGTCAGGATCCAGACAAGGAAATTGCTGCTTCTGAATTAAAAACAGTCTTAATTATTTAGACTTCAAAATAATTAATCAATATTAAAGTAAAAAAAGTTAAAATTGGCAAAAGACTCCCAGGAACCAAATAATTTGTTCTGTTCATGTTAATTTCACTGCTAGAAAAATTCAAAATTTATGTTTTTATATCTTAAAATATTAAAATAAAAAATTTATGTTTTTATATCTTAAAATATTAAAATAAAAAATTTATGTTTTTATATCTTAAAATATTCCATTCCTCTATAGTTTTCAGAAAGCCTATTCTTCTCTAGTTCATAGATGCTTTACAAGGTCAAACACCTTAAGTCTTATTCTAAATTAAAACCCCTCTCATACAATATAATAAATATTTAATATTCTAATCATATATTTAAAATTATAATCTATTACTATCTAGTATAACATATATTCTAAAATCTAAAAACTAAAAATAATAATACATTAGACTATTTATCTGCTAAAAAATATTTATGTATTTACAACTATGCAGCTACTAAAAAATACATTTATACATATATACTTACACATACCTTCACTCACACCCGTACAATCACACATATACATGCCTATCTAATCTACGTACATAGACAAAACATCATGCAACTATAAAACCCTAATTCCATCATAATCCATGCAACTATAAAACCCTAATTCCATCATAATTCATTCATCTACTGCCATCTCACTCCTTAATATCATCTCCTCCTTACAGGAGATATAAAAGAAATATAAATGACATTAAAAAAACTCTCACTCAGCTCTCTATAGAGTTTCCCTTATCTAGTAAGGGAACAGAGAGCTCTCCTAACATTCTTAAAACTGTTTCTTAATCCAATGTCCTTCTCATTTGCTGCCATCTCACTACTTAGTATCATCTCCTACTTACAGGAGACATAAAAGAAATATAGATGACATCATGCAAAACTTGTTAGAATTAGGTTAAATAACAGTGGGTTAACAACGTTAAGACATAGAGTTTATTTAAAGAGTAAATATGTTATACAATTAGAAGTCTATTAAGAGAGATGAGAAAATCACATCTCTCTCTGAGTAATGTTAAAGACAGACTACCTTAGGGTTCTACAAACAGTGGTATTTAACCCTCGACGGAAGTGTGATAGACTTTAGACCTTAAGTCCGTTTCTCATTAAAAGTAATACATGGTTATTTAAACAATAGGTAATTTAATATAGCTGAGCTAGTCTAACAGGAAATTAATATTAAACATATAACGAGTGTGTAATACATTTAACTAAAATTTCAACACTCCTCCTCACACGACATTATATATTTTTCATGCCTATTAATTCAACTAATTTGGTAAATCTATCAATAGGCAACGGTTTAGTGAATATGTCAGCAAGCATAGTTTCACTGGGGCAATACACAAGTTTAATTGTGTTTGAAGCAACAAGATCTCTAATGTAATGAAATTTAATATCAATGTGTTTCGATCTAGGATGATTTTTAGAATTTTTAGCAATACAAATAGCTGACTGATTATCCTCAAACAAAACTATAGGATTCTTATTTGGTACTTTAAGATCTAATAGTAATTTATTTAGGAATACAGCTTCTTGGGAGGCTCCAGAGAGGGAAACATATTCAGCTTCAGCCGTTGATAAAGCAACACATGACTGTTTCACAGAGCGCCAAGAAATAATGGAATTATTTAACATAAAGCATTGGCCAGAAGTACTTTTCCTATCAACTCTGTTTCCTGCCCAGTCGGCATCAGAATAACCTATCAACTCAGAATCTTCATTACCATATGTAATGCCAAGATCCGGTGTGCCCTTAGGTATCTAAATATTCTCTTAATTGCAGACCAGTGCTTAGTGTTTGGATTTGAACAAAATTTAGAGACATTTCCAACTGCATAAGTTATGTCCGGTCTAGTTTTAGTAGATAGATACAGTAAGGCACCTACAGCTGACTGATATTTAGTTTTATCTAATAGTTCACAATCATCAGTAGTTGGTTCCAAATGGGAATTAACATCAGCAGGGGTTGATACCGGTTTGCAATTATTGAATTCAAATCTATCTAATAACTCGTTGACAAATGAAGATTGATTTAGGGCTATTTTATTTTCGTCTTGTACGATTTTTATGCCTAAGAAATAGGATAATTTTCCTAAGTCTTTCATCTCAAATTTAGCACTTAAATCAATCTTGATTTTAGTCAGATAATCATAGTTCTTACATGCTACAATAATATCATCTACATACACAGAAATGAAGCATGGAGAGTTATTGATTAATTTAACATATATACATGAGTCACAAGAGGACTGAATAAATCCTAAGGATTTAAGATATGCATCCAACGCATCATTCCAACATTTGGGTGATTGTTTTAATCCATACATAGATTTATTAAGTTTACATACTAAATCTTCTTTTCCTGGAATAGCATAGCCAGGAGGCTGTCTAATATAAACATTTTCTTTAAGATCCCCATTCAAAAAAGCAGAATTGACATCCAAGTGATGCACAAATAATTTTTGGTTAGCTGCTAAAGATAACATGGTTCGCACCGATTCAAATCTCACTACAGGAGCAAAAATTTCATCATAGTCGATTCCAGGTCTGTAAAAAACCCTGAGCGACTAATCTAGCTTTATATGAAACCACTCTACCATCATATCCCTTTTTTCTTTTAAACACCCATTTAGATTTAATTATGTTTAAATCTGAGGTAGGTTTTACGAGTTCAAAAACTTTATGTTTCTCAAAAGCATTTAATTCCCTCTCCATGGCATGTTTCCATTTAGAGGATTCAGAACCGCTATTAAGAGCCTCAGATACCGACCTAGGTTCGATATTGATATTCCCATTGACTAATAAACCCTCCTCCTCAAACTGATCATACTCCCAACTACCATATCTAATAGGAGCTCAACGAATTCTAGACGATCGTCTAAGATCCTCATTAGGACTGATAGCTGGTACAGGTTGCACCTCAGGGAGGATTATTGGAGGATCATCGTCAGGAGTTTGATTCTCAGGTCCAGCAGGTTCTGAATCTTCTGAATGGAACACCAGTGGAGAGGTAGGAGTCTCACTCAGTTGAGGGCTCTCAATCTTAGATGAAATTGATTCATCAAAGGTTACATTCCTGGAAAAGAAGATTCTTTTAGATTCAACATCATACATCTTATACCCTTTAGTAACTCTGCCATAGCCAATAAACAGACATTTGGTAGCTTTATTTTCTAACTTTGATCTTTCCTCTCGAGAAATATGTGCGTACCCTGTGCATCCAAAAACTTTTATATGGCTAATGTTGGGTTTTCTCAGATTTAAAGCTTCATATGGAGTTTTATTTACTAAAAATGAATTAATGCATCTATTATTTAGATAATTTGCAGTATATAGTGCTTCACCCCAGAATTCCTTATCAATTCCTGAATCAGATAACATACATCTAACTTTTTCCATAATAGTTCTATTAAATCTTTCAGCTAATCCATTTTGTTCAGGAGTTTTAGGAATGGATTTCTGGTGAATTATACCTTCATTTTTGTAAATATGATTCAAACTTATTTGAGGTATATTCTCCTCCATTATCTGACTGCAAGGTTTTAATTTTCCTTTCATAAATATTTTCAACCATAGCTTTCCATTCCAAAAACTTCTGAAACACATCACTCTTATGTGAAATAACATATATCCAGGAGTATCGAGTAGCATGATCAATAAAGGTCAGAAAATATGAATTATTACCCCTGGAAGTGGGAGTAATTTTCCCACAGACATCTGTGTGGATTAAATCAAGAGGTTTACAATTTTTCTTAATGCTTGTAGAAAAAGGTATTTTATGCATTTTCCCATTACAGCAGTGTTCACACACGCCTTCTATAGCTTTTAATTTACTATCCAGACCATTTACTGATTTAGTTCGGATCATTTTAGTCAAGTTGTCGTTACCTATATGACCGAGCCTTCTGTGCCATAGAATGTTTACTTTATTTTGATCAACAGTTACTGCAGCTTTATGAACTAAAGTATTAAGATAATAGAGTTGACCAACACAGTTAGCCTCAGCCATTAACTCTTTATTTTCGTTCAAAATTTTACATTTATCATCTTCAAAAATAATAGATTTATTATTACTTGTCATTTTTGACACTGATAGTAGATTAAAAGCTAGATTTGGCACATATAGTACATCATTTATTTTACATGTTCTACTTCCACCACCTGGTATATTCACAATAACAGAAACATTTCCTAGTGAAATAGCTTGTAAGACATCTCCATTTCCTACTTTAACATTGATAGGTTTGCTAATATTTGCAAAATCTTTACACACATTTTTATCACCACTCATGTGTGATGAAGAGCCTGAATCTATTATCCAAATATTACTGTCGGCATATTTGTTACAAAGAGCGGTATCATTAGCATACATTGTGTGATTTAGTTCTATATGAATTACATTTACAACATTTGGCTGGTTTTGAGTTCTGTTAGTTTGAGAAGACCGTTTAAATTTAAAGCAGTCTTTTTTCAGGTGTCCCATCTTTTTGAAGAAATGGCAAATGATGGACTGTTTATTTACTCCAGAATAATTCTGAGTATTGGATAATGCTAATGCATTATTGGATTTAATACTCAACTTTTCAGCTTCTCTCCGGAGTGTGTCAGCTACGGTAATCCAGTTAGGGATGTCTGTCTGAGCTTCAAGTGCGGTGACAAGCACTTCGAACGGCCCTGGTAGTGATGACAGGAGACAAATAACTTTATCCTCTTCACTGATCACTTGATTTAACAAGGCAAGCTCTTGAAAGACTTCAGTTAGTTCCTTCAAATGAAAGTCGCGTAGTTCGGGAGACTTCAATTTTAGATTGTAGAGCTTTTTCTTCAGACGAAATTTGTTAGCCCACGTGTTTTTCTGAAACGTTTCTTGAAGGGTGGTCCAGACAGCGTGTGGATCCGTCGGTTGTCCAACTAAGTACAATTGATCCGGTGAAATAGATAGTACTATATCTGCCAGAGCCTTATTATAATTATTAGCATAGGCATTCTTCGCCTCAGTTGAAGCTGAATCAATTGGAACTGGTTTAGATCCATCAGCAAAATCCATCAGTTTCTCTCGTAAGAGATACATCTTCATTTGTATCCTCCATGTAGGGTAATTATTTCCGTCTAGGGGAACAATCCCCTGTAATTTATTTGAAGACATGTTTTCAAAGTATTTATTATCATTCAATACTTAACAAACATAAACAACCAAATCAGTTAAATTGATTTACTGTTTCACTGAATTGATGTTTTAACATTATTCTAATTCATAAGAATAACTGAATATAATTATTAATTTTCAATTGGAACAGCAACACAAGTCTTAGTTCGCAAGACCTTTTGTTGAAAGTATTTATTATCATTCAATACTTAACAAACATAAACAAACAAAGCAGTTAAATTGATTTACTGTTTAACTGAATTTGATGTTTTAAAATTATTCTAATTCATAAGAATAACTTCACTGAATATAATTATTAATATTTAATTGGAACAGCAACACAAGTCTTAGTTCGCAAGAACCTTTTTGTTGAAAGACTGTTTACCAAAGGATAAGGTCACAGATTTAAAGGTAATTTGTGACCTCTCTTGACACCTCTTCCGCACAAATACTAAATAATTATATTATAAAATAAGTACATTTTTCGCTAGAGCAATCATTATAATTGACCTCATTAGCGCGTTAACACGATATGCTTACACAAGCGTTTTTCATATAGGTTAACACTTTTTCACTGCACTTCGTTTTTATATTTATTACTGTTATAAACTTCTAATTTGTTTAAACATAATTTGATTTATAAACTCTTATCGTTCACTGGGCCCTTAACCTGTTAGAATTAGGTTAAATAACAGTGGGTTAACAACGTTAGGACAGAGTTTATTGAAAGAGTAAATATGTTATACAATTAGAAGTCTATTAAGAGAGATGAGAGAATCACATCTCTCTCTGAGTAATGTTAAAGACAGACTACCTTAGGGTTCTACAAACAGTGGTATTTAACCCTCGACGGAAGTGTGATAGACTTTAGACCTTACGTCCGTTTCTCATTAAAAGTAATACATGGTTATTTAAACAATAGGTAATTTAATATAGCTGAGCTAGTCTAACAGGAAATTAATATTAAACATATAACGAGTGTGTAATACATTTAACTAAAATTTCAACAAAACTTTCACTCGGCTCTCCATAGAGATTTCCTTATCTAGTAAGGGAACAGAAAACCCTACTTACATACTGTTTCTTAATCCAATGTCCTTTCTTAACACTATCAAGAAAGTCTTGGATATCCCTCCACACTTTTCCTCCCTAAGTACCTGTATCCTTTTGTTCAATTTGTTATACCAGTTCTGTTCAATCTATTCTATTTACTCTAGCCATGGAATTCTTTCTTTTTAACCAAATTTTCTTTAAAAATCTATTATAATTTCTTATCTCATTATTTTCGAACCCCAACATTCTCCCTATTCCCACATCAGTCATATTGAATTCAATCCTTTCCTCTCTGTGACCTGGACAATCTAAGAGAAAATGTTCCAAGGTTTCTTCCTGCTCCCCACATACTTTACAGCTTACATCTCCTCCCTGGAACCTACTCCTCCAGTTCAATTTCAGACAATTAGATCGAGCCTTGAAAAGAAGGACAGATTCCATGGTATTATCATAAAAGCTTTCTTCCTTTCTGCTTTGCTTAAAATTCCTATAAATCACTAATGTACTTTTCTCATTCAACTCCCTCATCCACTCTGTGTCAACCCACTCATCCACCCTCTTAGCTATTTCCCTCTCTGACATACTTCTTAACTCTATAATCTGTGAAAGGTTAACAGTTTCCATATACTGTTGAAGTTTTCTGCCATATGGGTGTCTTTTCTCCATAGCATCTATGAGTATTTTCTCCAGAAGATCATTTTCACTACCTTCATATGGCAGAAATGTAGAACCGTCCTATAATTCGGAACTTACATAAATTGGGTTCGACGCGTTTAGTAATTCTTATAATTTTTTATGATTTCAGGCTTGAGGAGAATACTGATTTTTTGGTAATTTCTCTTGTTTCAGTGACGTTCACTGTAAAAGACCTAAAAGCTGTTGGAGTAACCATTTGGTTTAGATATTTCTGAGTGATGCAGCGCTGCACTCTCTCAGTTTTAGCGCCAGACTCTTAGCCCCGTCACAGACACGTGTCCAGGGAGTTGATAGTTGATACATAATAAGTATAGAAAACTAGTGTATTTTCCCATCAAAATTAACGGGTCATCATCAATACCAATTTATTACTTGTTATTAGGTTACTTTTGATCAACTCAAATTAAATTGTCTGAAATCTAATTTATTTTTATAGATAAAACACATTTAAAAATTGCATAAAAACAAAAGGAATTTAAATATCAAGTTAATATATTTAATGCCCGTCGTGCAAAAGCGGACACTTAATAAATAAACGCACTACCTATTTTTAAGATGGTATACATTAAATATATCCAGACTTGTATTTACTTTGACCCCAGAAATAAAATCAGGTATTTGATCAGGCATGCTCCACAATTAAAAATTAAATCAATATTGCATGATGCATATCATCATATGTTTATATTTGAATACTTTATTATTATTTTTATCAAAGTATGCAAACAAATTTGATTGAAGTAAGAGGAATTATCAGCGGCAAATCATGATAAAAAAATACCGATCAAAACATAACCTTCCGCAATTGTTCGAAGATAAAGACATTTTCAACATAATATTTAAACTAGTTATGTTACTAAAACTGATGTTAATTCTAGCTACCTATCTGTACTAGTTTATTATTAACTAAGAAGTTACTTTCTTATTATAAAATTTTGAAAAGGAAAACATTTATTAGCTGATATGTATTTAAAGGTTATTTTAGTTATATTTATGTAGTAAATATAATACGTACGAGTTAATCCTTCAAAATAAGAAATGATGCTTGCAGAGTAGTCAAAATAAATTATTTTCATATATTCTATTTTATTATTCTTTAGGAGAGTAAATTAAGCAGACGGGAATATAATGGATTCCAATGAGGACTCTCAGATCATTCGTCGAGAATCAAAAACAATTAATATGATCATTATGTATTCATTTATATTACGATTGTAATAATATTTATATATATAATACAAATTGATGTTCACATATAAGTAAAAACAGCTTCGATGAATTTATTCTAAATGAGTAGCATGAAGAAATGTGCATCGAGGCAAAAGATCATAGATGGAATTAGTCGTAATTTAGTATTAAATTACTAAAAAGCCAATTAAAATAACCTAATAAGATTAACTCCTAGTTTGCGATGGGAACTAATATTAATTAGTTCATAGTTTTCCAACCATTTAGTCACACTATTTGTGATTAGATGATAGAGAATATTATCGTAAATTTATATAGAATTATTACAGAGTTATGTAAACTGCTATGACATCTAATTATTAAATTCAGTGTCTGTTATTTAAGATAAAAAGTGTTTACAAATTTCACGAGCTCATTTTCGAATATGAAATGATCGAGAGAAAGAGATTATAATAGACAAATAGTTTGTTACTAGACACAATTTCAGACTAGTTTGATGGTATTGTCGGTGAATGAAAGTGAGGATGTAATTAGAGGTAGAACACTGTTCACATTCCTCTCTTCCTCTTCTCAGCGAGGGTGAAGTCTGTCATGGGTTTGCCTCCAATACCGCAAGTACCAATACCAACCCTACCGTTAGTGCTCTCTGGAGTGGCGAAGATACTCTTCTTGGTCACACCTCTCATTTTCTTGCTCTAAGGGGAGAAAAAACACTTAAATTGCAACTGATAAAGAACTTCACAACAAAACTCTTTAACGAGTTCCTCACATCTAGCAATAATAAGCCAATGCATAGGCTAGGAATTACTTTTGTACCTATATTATAAACTATATTAGCTATAGAAAGGAAATGGTTATTAAAGAGTCGAAGACTAAAGTGAACAGATTTACCCAGAAATTAACTCAATTGATTAGGAAGAAGATAATATTTGGTATTGGGAAAAGTAAATGACAGGGTTAATAAACAAGGTGCGAAGGTATAAGATGCATCAAATAAACTATGAGTAGCACAATGAGTTTCTCTCAGCCTATATGTGAAAGTAATTAGTTATTTTGGTAGAAATTGTTCTAGCAGCCACCCAATAGTTCGTAGCAACATAGCTATCATTCTATGAATTCTTTAATTCGATATAATTAATAGTAAAATAGAGAAAAAAGCAATTGGTACAAACTGTTACATAAATTAAAGAGCAATCTTATAAATTGATAACGAAGAAGCCTCTAAAGCTATTTGAAAGATAAATAATTATTTGAAGTTAACCAAAAAGAATATGCAGCAATCATAAAGCATTACTTTTATACAACAAAATCAAATATGAATAATGATAAGTCGATAGAAACTTTACATTCAAATATTTAGCCTTATAGAATAGCTAGATCATAATAAAAATTAGGGAGAAAATGGTTTAGGCCTTTTAGCCTGCCAAGATACTTTATGTAACTACTAGTTACAGGTGCACTATACCAGTAGACAAGAGTTATAAGTGTACAAGTTGCTCACCTTAGTGGCGAATGACAGCCACTTCATTTTGTCCTGCTCATGCGCCTCCTCAATGAGCTTCTGTCTGTCGAATTTCTTTTTCTTTCTCACTTTGAAGCGTTCAGAGTCTTTGCCCTGCGGTTGCTGTCTTTTCCTGAAAAGAGGCAATTTGAATATTTTAGAAAGGAGGAGAGGAGGAGTGAAGAGACACAAGGAATGGTTAGAAAGTCCTGAGGAATATTCAAATAAAGACTGCAGAGCAATAAAGTTTTGAAGAGTTTGATGCCATGGACTCTTACCTCCTCCTCTCGATGAAGGGTTAAGGAGATTCAAAGCGTTTGGACTAGCCACAGATAGTGGTGCCGAATAACCTAAAACAGAAGAGGTTACATCTACCAAGGTTAGTTTTGTTCACAAACACCAATGAGTTGAGCCCTGTCAATGTAGTTCATTCAATCTATTTCGATAATAGTTAGTTAACTGCCATATATTTGGAAATAGCTTTCATTATAATTCACCATTGAGAGGGCTAAAATATATAACATATTAAATCTATCAGGAGTTGGAGAGGCTTATATATTTCATAATTAGATATAGTTAAGGTAGGTTGCTATCTTGTAGCTACTAATTGTTAATTTATAACTTGGGTGTTAAATTATATTAATGAAAAATAAATTGATAGCTATAATAATTGTTATCCATTTCTTTCTCTATTAATATTAGTTTAATAAATATTAGAGTACAGAGCTTGAAGTTTTTACCATTAGATGTCGTAATTAGCTACATAATTAGGTAATGCCTCCAAAATTGATTACTTCCAATATTATTCCATTATATCATTATACTCAATTAATGATACTAATACCTCTATATGAGTTTACAGTGGGTAAGTATTTTTAATACTTCCATAATAAAAGTTTTTCAGATTTAGCTAGCAAATAGTATGGAACTCTTATAAGTTAAAATATAAAAAAAATGGAGAGAATTAATCTGCACCGAAATACAGTAAAACTCCTGAGTTATGAATTTTTTTATGAATAACTCGAGTAATGAAGTCCTGAATTATGAAATGCTCCTGTGTTATGGAGTTCTTTGTTTAAATCATAGAAAATGCTAATTCTTGAGGTATAACTATACCTTTTCCAAGTCAAGTTGGCAGAAGTGAATAATGAATTAGCACAAGTGAAAGTCAGATTGCAGAAGTGAAAATGCAAGTATGACAAGCCATTAAAATTTAGAAGTTTTTTTAATGAAAAGTACAACTTCAATCCAATAGTGGGTTTTTGCAATCTTTTCCACCAGACACTACCATATTATAAAATAATTGGGGCATTCCAGAACAAGTGGACCAAGGGCACCACACCCCCTCAGATTTGCATGAAAGTTGGTACAAAGGGTTCTTGAGCCAAAAAAACTATTTTGAGAATCTCAGCTCTCTAGCTCTTATAGGTCAAAAATTATGACCTTGTGAACTTTTGAAAAAAAAGGGCAAAATGCATTGATATCACCATTTTTGAAAGTTCATAATTTTCTTATTATTAGACCTAGAACTAAAAGTTTAGCATGTTTTTCGTTAAAAGGAGCTAAACAATCTTTCTAGGTGTACAAAATTTTATTATTTAAATTTTTTGACCGAAAAATGGCACTTATCCTCTTTGACTTTAACCTATACCCTCAAAGGCCCCACCTGACAAAAAATTATTAGAACAAAAAATGTAGATTGACTAATTTGCTATAGGTTGGAAAGTTAATATTCACTACTATTATTAGGGATATATTTTAGCTCAAAAAGGTGCATTAGACAAAAAAATATAAAGTACACTACTATTAACTTTTCTTTCTTTTCTTTTCTTTCTCTTTACTAATAGTTACTATTATTTACTAATAGTTACTATTGTTTTTAATATTTACTATTATTTATAAATTGTTATTCTCATTTATTAATAACTACTATTATTTATTGATAATCACTCTTATTTATTAATAATTACTAATATTTACCAATATTAAATTCACTAATGTTGAATATATACTATGTTATATAATAGTAAATATTAATAACTATATTAATGAAAGTTAGTAAATATTAATTAATATTAGTAAACATTACTTGATATTAGTAAATATTAATAAATATTAGTAAATGTTGATAAACACTAGTAAATATTAATAAATATAGGTAAATATTAATACATTTGATATTGGTAATTATTAATATTAGTAAATTCATAATTTGTGAAACTCTACTTCAATTTAACTTTCCAAAATGATGATCGTTTCTTGTACTTTTATATTTTTTTGTCTAACGCACCTGTTTGAGCTCAAATATATCCCTAATCCCTATTAATAGTAGTAAATATTAACTTTCCAACCTATAGCAAAGTAGTCAATCTACATTTTTTGTTCTAATAAATTTTTTGTCAGGTGGGGCCTTTGAGTGTAAAGGTCAAAGTCTAAGAGGGTAATTGCCCTTATTCATTCAAAAAATAAAATAATAAAATTTTGTACACCTAGAAAAAAAAATTGCCCAGCTTATTTTGAACAAAAAACAAGCTAAACTTTTAGTTCTAGGTCTAATAATAAGAAAGTTATGACATTTCAAGAATGGTGATGTCAAGGCATTTTGCCCTTTTTTTCAAAAGTTCACAAGGTCATAACTTTTGATCTATAAGAGCTTGAGAGCTGAGATTCTCAATATAGAGTTTAATGGGCACAAGAACCTTTTGTACCAACTTTCATGCAAATCTGAGGGGGTGCAGTGTTAAATTTCATATTTTTTGGACCACTTGTCATGGAATGCCTCTATTACAGAATAATACTCTATTACAGAATAATACTCTATTACAGAATAATACTCTATTACAGAATAATACTCTATTACAGAATAATACTCTATTACAGAATAATACTCTATTACAGAATAATACTCTATTACAGAATGATACTCTATTACAGAATAATACTCGATTACAGAATAATACTCGATTACAGAATAATACTCGATTACAGAATAATACTCGATTACAGAATAATACTCGATTACAGAATAATACTCGATTACAGAATAATACTCTATTACAGAATAATACTCTATTACAGAATAATACTCTATTACAGAATAATACTCTATTACAGAATAATACTCTATTACAGAATAATACTCTATTACAGAATAATACTCTATTACAGAATAATACTCTATTATAGAATAATACTCTATTATAGAATAATACTCTATTATAGAATAATACTCTATTATAGAATAATACTCTATTATAGAATAATATTCGATTATAGAATAATATTCGATTATAGAATAATATTCGATTATAGAATAATATTCTATTATAGAATAATACTCTATTATAGAATAATATTCTATTATAGAATAATATTCGATTATAGAATAATATTCGATTATAGAATAATATTCTATTATAGAATAATACTCTATTATAGGATAATACCTATAATTGTGTATTATCCTTTAATAGAGTATTATATATGAAAATGTAAATCAGGAAGGTAAAGAAGATTAAAATTTAGGCATAAATGCCTACTACAATGATATATATACTACTATTTGTAATAATAATATTTGTCTTAGTTATCCCTCAATGTCCAGAATTCTCTATGATTTTAATCATAGAAAACTACACTGCACACTAGTTATGAAGTGGCTCTGAGTTATGGAGAAACATTTACTTCATAACTCAGGAGTTTCACTGTACAATAATATTAAAGTTACACTAGTGCTATTCAAAGTCTCACGACAATGTCATTCACTCACTTTTGTTGGTTGTTAGTTTTCTTTTCTGCTGCACTAGTGATGAGAGCAGAGGCATCATTCACATCTTTCAGTGACGATAAACTGAGGTACTCTGTAGAACTGAAGTCAACAAATGTTACAGCAGCCATGGAGTTGCTGGTAATTGTATCGATGGTGGCTTTGTACCTGAAATATGTGAAAACACTTACAATAGTATTCTATAATAATTTATTACCCTATTAATTATTATTTCACTTAGCTTTTCTACATAGCTAATTCAGGGAACAGCATTTCACTATTCACCAAATTATTTCAACAATGAATTATTTCTTTATATTAATTATTACAGAGGCTTGATTTGTAATATCTGAAATATTTTTCAATTACAAAATAATCATGATAAATTGTTGTATCTTAGTCTTATAGCTACTACAGTGCTCATAGATAGCTACTACAGTGCTCATAGATAGCTACTACAGTGCTCATAGATAGCTACTACAGTGCTCTTAGCTACTACAGTGCTCTTAGCAACTACAGTGCTCTTAGCTACTACAGTGCTCATAGCTACTACAGTGCTCATAGCTACTACAGTGCTCATAGCTACTACAGTGCTCATAGCTACTACAGTGCTCATAGCTACTATAGTAAAAGCACTGTTTTGTATTGACTTCATTAATACTAATAGTAGGAGAACACCTGCTTGCAACAGGAAATGATTATTTTAAATTAAATGCAGTTCTACCTGACAACAGTCTATCCTCACCACTGATTGTCTTCAGACCATTGCACTAGACATTTATCACCAACACTCCAACTGGTTTGTTGGGAGGAGGAGGTACTAGCAGCTGCATCGGCAGAGTCAACATTGGGCAGAGGGAGCTGTGCCGCCTGCTCTGTCTCTAAATCAACTGTCAACTTAATGACCTCTGTCAGATCTGCCTTCAGTTTCAGTAACTCTTCATTTTCTGGGTCAGAAAGGAGAGCAGATTCAACCTGAAGAAAATAAACCATTATTATTAACTGAGCTAACCTAATTAATAATACAAGAAATGAATTTGGTTGCTACATGCGTATACTATCTAATTAACTTGTCCCATTTTCAAAACTAGTTTAGAGAAAATTAGGCAAATACTCAATAGTTAATGAAATTTCAAATGATCTTAGGAGAAAATAATAAAGATATTAAATAATATTTTTAACCATAATTCACTGAACATGGGTCCAATACATCATAACAGAGTCACATGATGTGCAAAACTTCATGTTGAAGTACAGCTCAGCTGTGTGGTTCCCAATAGCTTCATGTGTTGAGACATGGTGAGCGAGGGTAGTGAAAGTTTGCTCCGTTGGCTCGTTGTGGTGTTCGGGTAATGTGAACCCATGTTCAGTGACGCCGGCAGTTTATTTTTTGGGTGCAATAGACCCAAGAGGAGTGACTGTGCAATATGGTGTAATAACAAGTGCATATAATTATATGTAATTAGTGGTGATTGGGAAACTAATGCTTGAGCTATAGACCAGCAAACATCCATCTATAGTTTGTTTACCAAAAGCTGTAACTATTAGTGATCCCAGTGCATGTTTATTGTTTTATTAAGTATTTATATTCATTTATTGCATAATTAATTATATTTTATTCTTGTTTCAGCATAAATAAAGTTAGTTATTTGATTAACAAAATGTCACTTAAATCAAAATTGTTCAGCTTGATGTAAGCGATGTAGAAGGTGATTTGCTAGAGTTTGATGTTAGGTATGACAGAGAAGACGATCAAGAATATCTTCCTGGGGAAATTGAAGAAGACACAAACGAATATCAGTTGGAGGGCCTTCAGCAGCTGAGACGCCCCAACTGCGTGTAAATTACGAATACTTTATTTACCACTGATCCACAGAACATGGGTACGTTAAACCCAAGCAAATACTCTAACAGTGAACATGGATCTATTGGACCCATTTTTTACAAGTCTGTTTCCTATACTCTGACATTAATTTTTCAGGTGATTGACCCGTGGGAGGCAAGTCACAGTATTCAAGATCATCTATGAAGACCGTTAAAGAAATCGGCAGTCCAGTTTTCTTTTTATGAATTGGAAAATAAAAGAATTTCAAATAATCTGTTTTCTCAGTTACCTATTTGCATAACAAAATAGATAACTATATAATGATCATATTTATGTGGCAATTAGATCAATTACTCGAAGAAACTTTGGATTTATATCCTGTACTAAAATTATATTGAAAAGTGAATATTTGAAATTTTCAATGAATTTTTAAATCGCAGGTGCAGCAGACCCATGTTCAGTGGATCAAGGACACGGATTGATGTTCAGTGAATTAGGGTTGAATAAATATAAGAAATAAAAAGTACTCAACCTAATCAAGTGGAGGGTTGAGTTTCTACCCAGGTAGAAAATTAAACTCACCTGTTGCAGATGAATCTTGTAAGTTTGAAGGTCAGCATTAGCATCCATATTAACCTTATTGGATCCCTCTCTTAACTAATAATAGAGGATAAAAGGTAGTAGTTTATTCTTACTGAATGGCAATAGCAATTATGAATGAAAAATAACAATCAGCCTGCAGAAACTGAAAAAGTAATTCAACAATATAAATGTCTAATGAAATCCTATTAATAAATTAGTATCTATTTAGCTATTTGATGCATAGATATCAGCTGATCAGCCACTCATTCTCCGACATTAATAAGGATCTTTTTATTTCAACCACCCAAAATTGATGGTATAAGAAAGAATATATCCAAATGTCAGTCGATGTTGCAAGAATATTCCATTTTGAGTGAGAAAAGCCAGCCAAGATTTAGGGTAAATTTACCACAAATACAATCATCAAAAATTCAAATTACAGATAAGGTAAGTTCTTAATTATCAGTCAGTACTACATCTTTGGTCATATAAGAAAAAAAGATATAAAAATTATTATTACAAAGAGTTAATACTTCTGCAAAACCGGAATTGCGGAAGTGGCCAAATAATTATTTAAGTAAGAGCGTATCAGCCAATCAGAGAGAGGCATACCGTATCGTCATATATTAAATAGGGTCATCACTCAATTACTGTTTAGAAAACATACAGTTGTGAATAAGCTTGATATTAAGTCTTGAGAACACTGTACATGTATACACAGATGTTTGACAAGACTGAGAGATGATATTGTACTATTATTTCATAGTGAAATGTTGTTCTTCTGTTATTCTTCTTCACATTACCTCATCCTCATAAGGCGTCTCTTTCCTGTTTTTCAATTGTATTATTTTTAACGCTACCTTCAAATTTTCAATAGCTATATCCCTCTAACATGCAGCACAATCGTGAATCGATTGATAGTAGCACTATCCATCAAAAACATCAATCTAGAATGCTATATATCTGAATAAGAATGTTATACGTTTAATTTATATATTTGCATGGGAAATTCAATCTCTGTAGCGTCAGACCGGGTGGCTTTGCACATTTTCAGCATACTTGATTTTACGAAAAAACTAGAGAAGTCAGCAATCTGATTTTTTGTGTGCAGATAGATGAAGGATAGACCTAGGTGCTCACCAAGTTTCAACTCTAAGAGTTCAATAGAAAAAAAGTTATAAAAAAACTGTGCGCAAAGATATTGGGGATAAACCGGGTGAATTTTGCGCAATTACCGGGTGTACTTGCGCACAGCGCAAATTCACCCAATGTGAAACTGCGCAGTGCGCAAGTTCATCCTATGTATAAACTGTGCATAGAAAATCTAACCCCGATATGCTATGCAACTGCCGTGAATCTGCCCCAATCTGCTGTGCAATTGCAGTGAGGCTGCTGTGGAATTGCCGTGAGGCTGCTGTGGAATTGCCGTGAGGCTGCTGTGGAATTGCCGTGAGGCTGCTGTGGAATTGCCGTGAGGCTGCTGTGGAATTGCCGTGAGTCTGCTGTGGAATTGTCGTGAGTCTGCTGTGGAATTGCCGTGAGTCTGCTGCGGAATTGCCATGAGTCTGCTGCGGAATTGCCATGAGTCTGCTGTGGAATTGCCGTGAGTCTGCTGTGGAATTGCCGTGAGTCTGCTGTGGAATTGCCGTGAGTCTGCTGTGGAATTGCCGTGAGTCTGCTGTGGAATTGCCGTGAGTCTGCTGTGGAATTGCCGTGAGGCTGCTGTGGAATTGCCGTGAGGGCGAGGCTGCTGTGCAATTGCCGTGAGGGCGAGGCTGTTGTGCAATTGCCGTGAGGGCGAGGCTGCTGTGCAATTGCCGTGAGGGCGAGGCTGCTGTGCAACTGCCGTGAGGGCGAGGCTGCTGTGCAATTGCCGTGAGGGCGAGGCTGCTGTGCAATTGCCGTGAGAGCGAGGCTGCAGTGCAATTGCCGTAAGTGCGAGGCTGCTGTGCAACTGCCGTGAGGCTGCTGTGGAATGGCCGTGATATAGGAGTATTGTGGATGAATATCACAGGTTTATTAATGAATAAGAGCTCTTTAACTTTATTAATAAATGAGCGCAAGTCCACCCGTGAATTAAAATATTCCCAGGGTGATCTAGCGATTCATCTAGTATATTGGTTATATCTCAATAATTTATAATTATTATTAAAATCATCTTACATGACGTTAATCTGCAGTAAATTATGCGTATCCAACGTAAATTGCAATCAAATTGGAGCATAATTATCAACACTACAGCATAGTTCGCGGAGATTCGATTCTAGTCCAAAATAATTATTTTGCCATAAAAAACATAGGTCTCTGTTTGAACACTTAGTATCTATAGCTAATCTCTTACGATTTTCGTGAAATTTATACACTAGGGGGTTTAAGAGCTGCTCTTTCCAATGGTGTTGTCAGATTTGAAATATTTTAACGCATTCAACGTCAATTACCGATGCGCAACTTCACCTGGAATATTGAAGTGCGCAAAGCCACCCGGTCTGACGCTATGTCCTTTTTTAACATTCGCATTATTGAAAATTCAAATTCGGTCGTACGAAAAAAATGTATCCTTTACAGAATGGAGCTTATCAAATAATTTGATTACTTACATCTTACAATAACTGAAAATACATCAATTTTTCTATCATGTATGAATTGCCGAATGTTTAATTGAAATGCTAATCTAATCAAAAATTTATAATTTACGCAACGGAATACACATACAAAATACAATAGAAGTCTTGAAGCATTGAACTGATGGTTGGTTTTAGGTGATGGTGGTAATTTATTTATGCCATAACGTTTTTTAATGACATAACGTTTGAATATTTGAGAAATTCTCTCCAAACAATTTTGAATTGATTCCTATATTTACATTAATTTTGTTACAAACACTTCTTAATTAATCCCTATATTCACAATAATTTTGCTACAAACAGAATAAGAGATCTCCACTAACACTTTTGCCAGATTCTGCAGACTGGTCTTACTGTAGTATAATATCCAGTGCAACGGCGACTTGGAACATTCTTTTAAACTAGGTGAAAATATAGTCACTTAATTGAAATTTGAATTAGTAAAGATCATTTTTATGTCAAGAAAATTGTAGGCTAACACTAACTGTCACCAACACCATGTTACACTGTTTTGTTACAGAGCCACCATGTTTCAATCTTTCAAAGTGTGGCAGGAAAGTCGCTACTTTAGTGAGAAAATGGATCCAGGTCGCCACATTTAGGATGCTTTAAAGAAGAAATTTGACTTCCTAGTTAAGATTTTAAACTTGAAAATATCCTCATGTTTCATGCCTGATGAATGTGCATCTCTTAAGACTATTTTACAATTGATTTACTTGTTATATGCATGTTTTTTAACTTATTTCACCACTCAAAAGTCGCCAATATACTGGCGACTTTGTTCATACTTTGAAATATGGCATGAGCCAGTCTGCTGAAACCGGTCCTGCTAAACACCGCCCGGAGCCACCTGAGGACAAAATTTTATTGCCCGGCCACATTAAATCATGCAAATGGTCATGATTGACCTTTGTACGAATTTTGGAGACAAAAAAATGATTCACTAATAAGTGAATCGCTTTAAAAGTGACACCATTATGTCTTACTTTTTCGGCACCGCCCAGAGCCGTTGGGGCACATAACTGTTCATTATTTAGCCAGACGCCTCTCAAGTCCAACTCACACTTTACTTGACGCCCCATTAGTGCAACACCCCAACCCCACCCCATTAGTCAGAGATCAACGAATCATTAATGACTTTGAAAATCGTGACATTCTAGATTATTTGAGAGGACTTTCTCACAATTTTTCTTCTTGGGAATAATTTAGATATATATTATTTGGCTTATTTCGCATATGCTCGTAAGAATTTGCTTATACTTTTTTGAAGCATATGCATATTGTAAGTGCTTTAAGCAAAATCATTTGAGCATATGCTTTTTATTAGAGCTTTAAGCAAAATCATTTGAGCATATGCTTTTTATTAGACCTTTAGGCAAAATCATTCGAGCATATGCTTTTTGTTAGGGCTTAAGCAAAATGTTTCGAGCATATGCTTTATCAAAGAGCTTATCTAATTTCAAGGCATAATATAGTTTCGTTGAGGTTTTCGTGAACAGAAAACATTTTTAACTGTTCATCAAGGGGACCGTCACATAAGAAATCTCAAAATTTTATCTTTCTAAAAACCATCTCTCAGCCAATTATAATTCGTAATAATTAATCATATCGCTATATCTGGTATCTAACATACCAGAATAGCACGCTCACACCAATGAATGCAAAGAGAGATTAGTCAGTTGTCCCCAAACCTTCGAAGTTGATGGATGCTGCGTGTCAGATCATCAAACTTTGAAAGGAAATTCCTACTAATTCTGATATCTACAAATCTTGTAATTCAAAACTCTACCCCTGTTTTTTGGTTGAAGCTAGAGCATTGCGGTTTATTGCATTCGATACTCCATAATGATATCTACAATATAATTGTCTTAGATTTATGATTTTCAAATTTGTTGTAGAAAATTTTTCCCGACAAATTTTTTTTCTTCAAAATTTTTGGATTACTTTTTATGAAAAAGTCGAAATTTAGAAAAACCCATTCGAAAATCAAAAATCGAAGGCGAACATATTGTAGATATCAGTATGGAGAATCGAATGCAAAAAACCGCAATGCTCTAGCCTCAACCAAAAACCAGAGGTAGAGTTTATGAAAATGGTTCGAAATTCGAATAACTCTTTTTCTATGGGTCTAATCGAAAAAATGTAAAGAACAAAAACGATAGATAATTTAATTTTATATATACATACAAGGTTTCAGAACCATAACTTCAATAATAAATGTTTTTTCAAAATTTTGGGGGCGGTCCCCTTAAAAGGTTGATATACACACAGAGAAAGGATTAGTTGAATCAAATTTGATCTGTTTTGACTTATATGAATGGGTTATTTTTGCGCCTACCTACGTGGTGAGTTGCAGGTACTACTTAAAAGTAGTTAAATTGACGTGGGTTATAACAAAACAGTTGTTTTGACTCACTCCTAAACTTAAAAAAAAGTTGCGCCAACTGTCATAGTAAGTTAATTTATACACCAGATACATTGGATTAACAGTCTTTGTGAGTTCCTACAATACGCTCTGTCATAATTGTTTCAACATACATTAAAATTCTCAAAACAAAAAAGTAATTTTAAACTCTCATAGTAAGTTGATTCAATCTATAACATGAATTGAATTAACTAATGTTTGATGACACACCACGTAATAGTTGTTTTAAAACACATGAAAACATGAATAAAGTCCAACCAACTCACGTAATATATTGATTCAAAGCATAAATTGTTGACCCATTATATATGAGTAAACTTTTTTCTCCGTGTATGATGTTGGATTTTTCATACTTTTCTGCTCTATATTATAAATACACGTTATGTCAAACATGAGCTCACCCAATTTTTTTTTTGCAAATCTTATTTTCAGATTCGTAATTGCAGTAAGTTTGAAATTTTGACGTAGCAAATTCTATTCCAATAGAATTGAAATATAGTAAGGACAATCGAGGTATGTTGTGTGCGTGACGTTATAACAGCAACACTCTAAAATCATATTTGATTTTTAAAGTAAATTTGTAAAAAATAGCTATTAATTTGCATAATATAATAAATAAATATATATTTAATCAATTATTTAACCTGCCAAACCCCTAATTTTCTTTTTAAATTTGTTCCCTTGCTTACGTCACGTCACAAATCACTCAATTGTCGCTACTTATCAATATTAGTATTCCTGCTAGGGATTAGGGAAGGCACCATAGAGTAAAGCTTTGTGAGCTGTGGTTACAAATCGAGTGATTTGTGACCGTGACGTCAAAAAGGCAACACACATAAATAGAAAATTAAGGTTAAGCAGAGTGAATAACATGAATGGATTCATCTCTGTTTTTATAATAGAACGTTCTTCAATTGCATTGAATATTATTCTAGAGTGTTGCTGTTATGATATCACGAAATCAACATACCTAGATTGTCCTTACAATATTTCAATTCTATTTCCCGGTTTTAAAACCAGATGGCGCCACAACACACTTTTAAAATAGAAGTTGTCAACAGTAGTGTATCTTATTGTAGCATAATATCTTTGGCGTAACTCTTTACATTTTTAGAAAAAAAATTAATTTGATAGCTTGCACGAGCTACCATGCAGGCCAGGATAACTAAAGTTGCTAAATCAGTCAATAATTTTTTTTTGTGTATTCATAACTAAATCCAATGCTCTAGAAATGTTAACTGACAAGATTTTTCAAAAGTTCTGTAAAGTTGAAGTGATAGTATAATTTTATCTATTTCAATGTGTTGTGTAGGCTCTGGGAAATTTCTTTCTTGGAAAATTCGGTCCCTGTTTATAATGGTGTTATGAAAGAATAATAACATAAAAAGTTGAAATTATTATTTCTTAAATGTGTAGTTTATTTATTAAAATAGGATAACATTAACCGTTTTTAACTGATACATAACATTAGAAATTTGACATGTCTTGACATTTATTTAACATGAAATTTGACCGGAAAATTCAGTCTCGGAAATATCGGTCTCGGAATATTCGATCTCAGGTATAAATGAAGCTTATGAATTAGATGAAGCTTACCCCCCTGCTACGTCATTAAACAATCAGGATATGTGCAATACAACAAACTCATTAATGTTAAGAGGTCATTTATAAATTTGAGACCGAAACATTAAAACCAATACCCTAAATAACTTATCCGCAATTAACAATATTTTTAAAACTATATTCTAAGTGGTAGTAACCTTTTATTTTTTAACCATAGAGGTGCCACCCGGAATATACTTATAGTGCAGCCAACTAATAAAATTTAACTTCATTGACAGGGTGCTAACGCGCCCCTTACCATGGAAAATGAATTATCGTGATGAATTTTTCTAATGTAAAATCTACATTTGTTAAATCAGGTGTTGCTATAATTATTTATTTAAATAGTTTTCCTTGAAGATGAAAGTATCTTTTATACATAATCACTAAATTACTAATCAGTTCATTTTATTTTCCCTGAAATACCTAGTAAAAGACACCTATTTAGTTGAATAATAATAGGGTTCCCCTTGATTATTGCTTGTTTTCTTCAATCAAAAGAAAATTTTGAACTATATATACTATTGTATATTTGAAGGCATATCTATTAATAAAAGCTTATAAAGCATAATCTGAAACGTTTCTACAGCCTTATTTTTGGAGCTTATAAAGCATATTTTTAGAGCTTATAGAGCATATCTTGTAAGGCCTTACAGTCACAGCCCTAGTCATTATTATGTCTTTTTATAAAAAAAACATTAACTTATAGTTTTCTATTATTTACCTTTCCATTATTTGTATTTACCCCCAAGGGCCTTATCCTGAAACTGTGGTGAATTGTAGAGAAGGGGGTGGCGTCCATTCAGTGCAGAACAGTTGTAAATTGGATTAAATATATTTTTTCATTGTTACCAGGTTTATCATTTCTTTAAAACTAATTGCAGATTTATAGAGGATATCGCTAGGATCAACTACGAGGTATTAGATTTTGTAGTTAGGTAGGCCATATTCTTCATTTACTTTCACAGTATCACCTCTTCATTTTCCTCTTCCATTCGTGATTGCAGCCATTGATGCCTGTGTTCCTTTTTCGTCTCTTTCCTGTGTCCATGAGCCCTGTCATTGACGGTGGTAGGTGACTTTGTTCATGGATCCACTTTCCTTACTGACCGTTTCTTCCAGTCTCTTGTATTTAATTTCCTTTTGACGTCAGTGATATAGCTATCAGTTCCAAAGCAGACGTTAAGCCAATACTAATTCAATTAATTATTATTTGTATTATGTTTATGTTTAACGATGATTTGCTCTGCAATGAATTCACCATGCAATGAATTTACCATGCGATGAATTTACCATGCGATGAATTTACCATGCGATGAATTTACCATGCAATGAATTTACCATGCAATGAATTTACCATGCAATGAATTTACCATGCAATGAATTTACCATGCAATGAATTTACCATGCAATGAATTTACCATGCAATGAATTTACCATGCGATGAATTTACCATGCGATGAATTTACCATGCGATGAATTTACCATGCGATGAATTTACCATGCGATGAATTTACCATGTGATGAATTTACCATGTGATGAATTTACCATGTGATGAATTTACCATGTGATAATTTACCATGTGATGAATTTACCATGCGAAGAATTTACCATGCGAAGAATTTACCATTCGATGAATTTACCATGCGAAGAATTTACCATTCGATGAATTTACCATGCGAAGAATTTACCATTTGATGAATTTACCATGCGATGAATTTACCATGCGATTAATTTACCATGTGATGAATTTACCATGTGATGAATGGGGAGGGGGGGGTGATGGACTAAGGGGGTGGGGTGTTGGACTAATACTGCGTTGAGTAAAGTGCGAG
Source organism: Caprella mutica (assembly GCA_947561585.1). NCBI lineage: Eukaryota > Metazoa > Arthropoda > Malacostraca > Amphipoda > Caprellidae > Caprella > Caprella mutica. The sequence continues at coordinate 37,057 of CANNZV010001314.1, read as the reverse complement.
TCGGACCAATGAGGCGTCTGGCTAAATAAAATTATGAATAGTATCCAATGATAACATATGTATGATATAATGTGCCCGATTGGATCAGGGTGGTGCTGAAAAAGTAAGACATAATGGTGTCACTTATAAAGCGATTTTACTTAGTAACGAATCATTTTTTGTCTCCAAAATTCGTACGAAGGTCAATCATAACCAATTGTATGATGTAATGTGGTCGGGCGGTAGAATTTTGTCCTCAGGTGGTCCCAGGCGATGTTTAGCAGGACCCTGCATAAACTGGTTGTGTTTGTAGAGATCTCTTTCTGTTTGTAGCAAATTAATGTAAATATAGGAATTAATTCAGATCCAGTGTGCCTGAGGGTGGGAAATTAACTCACTTAAGATTTACTGGTAACTCTGTTGGAAGTTCAGAATTAACTCTGTGAAATCAAATCCTAAAGACAACTCCGCGAAAAATTACTTTTAACTGCTGTTAAGCTCTTATTATTCATTTTTATTGTGTTCCTGGGTAAATTTGTGCTTTAGGTCCCCTACCAATTTTCGATAATTTGATACTTAATATAGGTGGAAGGAGCCATTTTAAGACGTTTTTCATGAATACCATTTGTTGTGTATATGCTTCGTTTTCGAGATATAGCGCAATTAAGTTTTTGGTAGGAATAACATTGAGTTTGTAGAAAACACAATGCTTTCTGCCTTTTAGGTTTTTGTGACACTGACATGAAACCTTTGAAAATAATATTCCATCAAAGTCGGTGGATTCTTAGCTATTTATTCCTTATGTTACCATTAATTTTCGGTAGATAGCTAAAAGGGGAAAATGTTGGTGGATCTGCCAAATTAATAGAAATTTATGGTGGATTTTTTCAGCTTTTTGTAAGTCAGTGTAATTTTGTCCCCAAATATTTGCCTCTCCAGCTCTCTCCAAAAATAGCCAAATTTTTCTAATTATCATAAATAATCTCCAAAATAACATTGCAGCATAGGAGAAAAATAGATATTTCTTACCATTTGCAATTGAAGGGCTTAAAATAATTGCCACAAACTCGCCATTAAAATGGCGAGTTTGGACACGCTTTATTATCTGGCAACAAACACAGACTGGTCTGGTCCACTAGTTTGTTGTACTGCACACATCATGATTGTTTAATGACCTGGCAGGCCAGTCTGAAAAGTGCAGCAGGATTTGTGGATTAACCCTTTAGTGAGCAAGGTATTGAATTTATTAAAATTTGAAAAACTAACTATTAATTCATATAGTTTAAACAATTTTAAGAACGAATTATTCATGACATTTTTTTGAATTTCTGCTTTAAAGTATGCGAAAAAGTGGTCTGAATTAGAGTCACTCGAGTGATATTCGCCAGCTTCCCCGTCACATTTGACCTTATTCATTTTTGGTCTATAGCGTCAGACCAGGTGGCCTTGCGCACCTCAACATTCCGGGTGAAGTTGCGCATCGGTAATTGATAGCGATTGCGTGAAAAAGTTTAAAATCTGACAATATCATTGGAAAAAGCAGCTTTTAAACCCCCTAGTCCGTAAATTTCACAAAAATCGTAAGAGATTAAGTATAGATACTAAATGTTCAAACAGAGACCTATGTTTTTTATAGCAAAATAATTATTTTGAACTAGAATCGAATCTGCGCGAGCTTTGCTGTAGTGTTGATAATTATGCTCAAATTTAATTGCAATTTACGTTTGATGCACATAATTTACTGCAGATTAACCTCGTGTAAATTGATTTCGATAATAATTATAAATTATTGAGATATAACCAATATACTAGATGCGCAAGAACACCCGGGGAATATTTTAGTTCAGGGGTGGACTTGCGCACATTTATTAGTAAAGTTAAAGAGCTCTTATTCATTAATAAACCTGCGATATTCATCCCCGATACTCCAATAGTGCGCCAGTGCTAAAGTAAAGTAACCAAAGTTTCTGTGTGACCAAGGTTCGGAATAGTAAACAAGCCAATCTGCTGCTATGCAACTGCAGTGAATCTGCCATGATCTGCAACTATGCAACTGCTGTTAATCACGGCAATTGCACAGCAGACTCACGGCAATTGCACAGCAGACTCACGGCAATTCCACAGCAGACTCACGGCAATTGCACAGCAGACTCACGGCAATTCCACAGCAGACTCACGGCAATTGCACAGCAGCCTCACGGCAATTGCACAGCAGCCTCAAGGCAATTGCACAGCAGCCTCAAGGCAATTGCACAGCAGCCTCAAGGCAATTGCACAGCAGACTTACGGCAATTGCACAGCAGACTAACGGCAATTGCACAGCAGACTAACGGCAGTTGCACAGCAGACTAACGGCAATTGCACAGCAGATTCACGGCAATTGCACAGCAGACTCACGGCAATTGCACAGCAGATTGGGGCAGTTGCATAGTAGATTGGGGCAGTTGCATAGTAGATTGGGGCAGTTGCATAGTAAATTGGGGCAGATTCACGGCAGTTGCATAGCATATCAGGGTTAGATTTTCTATGTACAGTTTATACATAGGGTGAACTTGTGCGGTGCGCAAGTACACCCGGTAAGTGCACAAAATTCACCCGGATTATCCCCACAATCTTTGCGCACAGTTTTTTGATAACTTTTTTTCTATTGAACTTAAAGAGTTGAAACTTGGTGTGCACCTAGGTCTACCCTTCATCTATCTGCACACCATTGCTGACTTCTCTAGTTTTTTTGTAAAATCTAAGTATGCGGAAAATGCGCAAATCCACCCGGTCCGACGCTATTAGGTATACAAGATACCTGAAGCCTGGTTACTGTATATAACCTGGTACCTAAGTGGTAACTGGTAGGTATAAGGTTAAACTGGTTGTATTTACTTTTATTTTTATTGATCAAATATGTGGAATTTGTCCAAATAACCAAATTGTTAGGTAGCCTATCATCATTATCAGTAAACTTAAATGTACATTAGATATCTGAAACTTTTATTTAAGAGAGATTTAGCATATATATTACATTCTTAATAATATAATAACACAGATACCGATTTCACATTACATACCTATGTAATTTGTAAATAGCCTCACAATAGGCTGGCAAATTGGAGGGAAAACATGAGAGCAAGTTCTGATATTTAGAACTTGTTCCATGTTTCAGAGGCTGGAAAATTGTAAGCCAATTTTTGGGTCCAAACAATTACCGGAACGGGACATGAATTACCGGAACGGAGCATGAATTACCGGAACAGAGTTGTTTTATTGAGAAATATTCCTATTTATGTAATTTAGTTATACAAATAGTCGATATATGGTCTAAATGATATCATATCTAACTCGTTTCGTCCCGTAATCGTTACAAAACGTATGATAGCTACATAGACAAACATTTTACAAGAGTATATGCTGAAATTAGTTTTCTTTATAAGATATTTCATAGAAAATACTTTAAGGAGAGAATAAAGTAATTTTAGTGTGAATATAATTTTATTGAGAAATAACGCTAGTTATGTAATTTAGGTATATATTTGGTCCAAATATGATATCATATTCAACCATTTTATACTAATTTCTGCTCGCTCGTAATCGCTACCCAACATCTGAAATAGACACCGTGATTCTGCATTATAGTATTATTGAGTTCTATATTTTCAGTACCTACAAATTTCTCTATATAGTTAGGTACCATGGTTCTTAATTAGGCTGGTAATATGAAGCAATAGTTAACAAATTTTATAGGTAGCTTAAATAGTTCCTCTAATTTTCTACCTTGAAGCTGCTTCTTTTGAAATTAATTCCGAATTTCACAATAAAAGATTTACCTATGTAATAATTAATCCAAGTATGTCTCGAAATAAATACCGTACATAGACTTAGAAAACGGATGCAAGTTTTTGTGATTAATTCACGGTAACTAAAAAAACATCAGAATTATAATCCAGATGAGGTTATTAGAAGCAATTGGTACTGCAATTCAACATGTCCCATTTTAGGGCAAGTTCCGTGTTATCGCACGGTTTCATATTTTCGAACACGAAAAAATATCTGCATAATTATTATTATTTAACTTTTATTTCAATTATTCATGATACCAATTAGAATAGAAGTTAAATAACAATTATTATATTTTCATTTCTGATGTGTATGAAAATGTAGAACCAATTAATAACTTGGATCGAACTTGGTAGATATGTACCCTACTACCAAATATATTTCATGGAGCATAAAATTGCTGTTGGTTCAATGTAACACAATAATTATAGAAATCTAAGTAGTATAAGCCACTATAATAGGCTTATATATTGTACTCTAACTCTAAAAAACAAATTTAATATAGAAAAAGAGATGCATGATGAAGGAGTGACAATTATATTTCTCTTGTTACTTTTCCTCACTTTAATTACCGTTTGGTAATTAAACTGAGTCGTAATTCGGTAATTAAAGCGAGGTCTGCCTTTAAATACAATATACTATACATATGATTTGATACAACCGTGCAATATAACTGTTGCAATAAAAATAATTATTAGGTAGTTAATATAATTACGATTGAAATTAGCGCATATATTTGTTGATTGTATAATTAATGTTGCATAATTACTGAGGTAGCCGGTAAATTGCTCGAAAACAATTGCTCGAAAGACAATTGCTCGAAAACAATTGCTCGAAAAACAATTGCTCGAATGAACAATTGCTCGAAAGACAATTGCTCGAAAAACAATTGCTCAAACGAACAATTGTTTAGCTCGAAATTACTTTTTTTTAGCTCGAATTACTAAAAAGAAACAAGGATTGTTTGGTGCAGCTCCACTTCATGAATAACTGACTTTTATAAAATCAAAAACTGTGCAATTTTATAATTCGAGCAATTTTGTTCATTCGAGCAATTTGATAATTCGAGCAATTGTTCATTCGAGCAATTGTTCGTTCGAGCAATTGTTTTTCGAGCAATTGTCTTTCGAGCAATTGTTCTTTCAAGCAATTGTTCATTCGAGCAATTGTCTTTCGAGCAATTTACCTAGAACCAATTACTGAATATATAGTAAGTATGAAATATGTATGTAGTGGAATAGCTATGATCACTACTGTTTTTACTAGTTAGATCAATTATTACGTAGGTAATTCTTTTATTGTGAAATTCGGAATTAATTTCAAAAGAAGCAGCTTCAAGGTAAAAAATTAGAGGAACTATTTAAGCTACATATAAAATTTGTTAACTATAGCATCATATTACCAGCCTAATTAAGAACCATGGTACCTAACTATATAGAGAAATTTGTAGGTACTGAAAATATAGAACTCAATAATACTATAATGCAGAATCACGGTGTCTATTTCAGACGTTGGGTAGAGATTACGAGCGAGCAGAAATTAGTTGAATATGATATCACATTTGGACCAAATATATACCTAAATTACATAACTAGCATTATTTCTCAATAAAATTATAATCACACTAAAATTACTTTAGTCTCTCCTTAAAGTATTTTCTATGAAATATCTTATAAAGAAAACTAATATCAGCATATACTCTTGTAAAATGTCTATGTATCATACGATTTGTAACGATTACGGGATGAAACGAGCTAGATATGATACCATATATCGACTATTTGTATAACTAAATTACATAAATAGGAATATTTCTCAATAAAACAACTCCGTTCCATAATTCATGCTCCGTTCCGGTAATTCATGTCCCGTTCCAGTAATTCATGTCCCGTTCCGGTAATTCATGTCCCGTTCCAGTAATTCATGTCCCGTTCCAGTAATTCATGTCCCGTTCCAGTAATTCATGTCCCGTTCCAGTAATTCATGTCCCGTTCCGGTAATTGTATGAACCGCCAATTTTTGAGCCAAAATTTCTTAGCCTAGCCAATTTGGCTCATTTTTTGAAGATTTCAAGCCAAATTAACATGGGAACATAGGAATTAATTCAAAATTTAAAGCCAATTAGACATACCTGAGTCTGAGATTTGACCATTTCAAATCTAAGCCAATTAATTGGCTTTAACCGACATACTCTTATACATGGAACTTGTTCAGTAACTTCAGTGATGGTATTGTGACGTATTGGTATATATTATGATTAATGCGATTTGATGAAGTCACAGTGAAGCTATGTAATGATGTTTGCTTACGTACATACTGTTTTGACCGTTCAGAGTGTTTCAGAAGTAATTTAATAACAATTCAGCCAGTCTGTATTTGGTGCACAAAATTCCACTGACTTTTTGAAAAAGCTGAAAAATTGTTGTAAGATGGGTTGGAATAGGAATAGTAGAAACACTTGGTATGGTACTCCAAGCTTTAATGTACTGAGAGAACGTAAGTAACATACCTGAAACAAAAGAATAACTAAAATGTAATGAACAATAATGAGATATGTTACATTAACTGCAATGCATAACAAATATTCCTTAAATAGTAAACAAATAAAGATTAGTAGTTAAACTTACATCAAACGGGACATGCACGGTGCACCAACGCATAGGGAGATACAAGTGAATTTAACTAAAACCCGGAACATAGATGAATTAGAATGTTAAGGAACATATAAGTAGACAATAATATAACATTCTTCCCTTGTACAAAATAAAGCTAACAAGTTTATAATAGGTAAATAATAAAATATAATAGCCAATCAAGTTTAAATCTAATCCCATCCATATCGAACTGGCGCCTTGGTCTGTCGAGAAGATTTACGTTGCTCTGAACTTCAGTCTGAAGGGTGAAAACTTCATCTTGATTTTCGGTGGTAGTTTGTTCAGGAAACGTCAGAGGAATATTAGAATCCGCAGTACTTGAGGTTTCATTCTGAGGTTGATTACGCTCTTCAATGGTCGTTGTAGATTCTGGACATGGGGCCAAGTCTCTAACAGACACAGTTGATTCTCGTCCATTTGGATACCTGATGTTTGCGAACATGGGATTTGCTTCTAAAAGTTCAATCTGGTCCACCAGGGGTTCATTCAAATTTGTCCTTACAAAACGTCGTAGCATTATTGGCCCTGGTGGCATAAGCCACGCGGGTAGAGAGTTTCCGTGAGTTGTTTGTCGCTGGAAGCCAAAGAAGCGTTCATGTGGTGTTGTATTAGTTGAAGTAGAAAGGAGAGATCTGGTTGAGTGGACTCAGTGGAGCGCTTCGAAGAGAGCCAGCTCCCATTGGTTTTCAGGAAGATTGTGATATTTCAAGTTTAGACGAATTGACTTCCAAATGATACCGTTATATCGTTCACATTGCCCATTACCAATGGGGTCGTAAGGTGTTGTTCTGCTAGTTGCTATTCCTTTTTGAGACAAGAATGTCTTCAATTCTGAGACATAAAAGATGATCCTCTATCAGAATGGATGTAACTAGGCATTCCACAAAGACCAAATATTACTTCCAGACACTGGGTGTGCCTAGAAAGCGTCCGGTAGTATGTAATGACGCCCTGTACAGTGTACATTATTATTTATCTCATATGATGAATAATAATTTACATATTTAAAGGTTACTGTTATATATTTGATAGTAAACGCTCCCAGACGCTTTAAAAGGCACAAAAGCGTCCGGTAATATGAAGTACCGTCCCGTACACTGTATATGATTATTTATATCATATGATGAATGTTAATCTAAATATTTAAAGGTTACGGTTACCTATTTGATAGTAAATGCTCCCGGACGCTTTAAAATGCACAAAAACGTCCGGGAGCGTTTACTATCAAATAGGTAACCGTAACATTTAAATATTTAGATTAACATTCATCATATGATATAAATAATCATGTACAGTGTACAGAACGGTACTTCATATTACCGGACGCTTCTAAACGCTTAAGGACGCGTGCGTTTTAAAGCGTCAAGGAGCGTTTTAAAGCGTCAAGGAGCGTTTACTTTCAAATAGGTAACCGTAACCTTTAAATATGTAAATTAACATTCATCATATGAGATAAATAATAATGTACACTGTACAGGGCATCATTACATACTACCGGACGCTTTTTAGGCACACCGCAGACACTTGATTACAGTTTGCGCATTCATGTTAGGGCAAGGAAAGCGAGAGTATTCAATATTCATCTAGACATCTACTACTGTTAACAAATAGCGATTTTGAGTTGTAGATGGAAGAGGGCCCTTGAAGTCCAGTCTGAAAAGAAGGTCTCATCAGACTCAGGATTTTTTACAGAAATTGGGATTTTGGCGCAGCAAATAACATGGGAACATAGGAATTAAATAGGTATTGGGTGCAGGATTAATCCACAAATCCTGCTTTACTTTTCACACTGGCTTGAAGTCAATACTCAGTTTGTCCATTGGTCTCATAGATTTTATCAGAGTCTCTCCAACAGGTCTATGAAACTGAGGTTTCAATTCAGCACAAATGTTAGAATTAGGTTAAATTACAGTGGGTTAACAACGTTAAGACATAAGAGTTTATTTAAAGAGTAATATGTTATACAGAGAGAAGAATATTAGAGAGATGAGAGAATCACATCTCTCTCTGAGTAATGCAAAAACAGACTGACTTAAGAATTTACATGCGGTGTTATTTAACACACGCCGGAACTGTAATGGACTTTAGACCTTAAGTCCGTTTCTCATAAAAGTAATACATTGTTATTTAAACAATAGGTAATTTAATATAGCTGAGCTAGTCTAACAGGAAGTTAACATTAAACATATTACATATAAAGAGTGTGTAATACATTTAAACTAAAATTTCAACAACAAACTCTACAAGATGCACAAGCTTTCTTAACGTCTTCAGTTGACAAAGGTAGATTTCTTGATTGTACAATATGAAGGAGACTGGTTACTCAAGGATGACAAAGTCCATCATGTAAATCGTTTAATGTAGATGTTGAAACTGTTGAGCAACAGTATGTTCTAGTGAATGACCAGTTTGTAGGGTGTTTGTGCCAGTAATCGGTCACTTAAGGATAAATTACAAACAAATACCAATAACGAGTCACTTATAAACGCTACCAACACGATGCAACTATCATTAGAAAGCTGGAATTTTTATCTTTCAAATCGCTTTACACATAAACACATTTATATCATTACTTATGCAATTAAAAGTAAAAATGTCCCATTAGTCTAAAATGCTAGTAATCGTCATAGCAATATCTATGTTCGGTCACTTCCAATTCTATTATCGTCAGGTGGCCAATCATAAGGAACTAATGTTCTTCATACTTGTTGATTAGTGACTGATTAATATAATAGTATATAGTATAATTATTCTCCCGCTTCTAATTACTAGTAATAGATTTAGTCATAACCTAATATCTATACAATAAATATGTATTTTTTATTAACGTAATTCCTACTGTACTAAGTAATGGTAAGTATTATGTTTATATTATTATTACCTACCCATACACACAATCAAAGACTTCGTCAATGGTTAAAAATACGTTATATTTTAGTGTTGTCATTTCATTCGAAAGTTTGAACAAGTTATACATTGTTGTTTGCCATACATCAGAATTGAAAACTAAGTTATTTTATATAAATATGATTATTTATTTACATAAGCTGAAGCTCCTACAACTGCTACCTTCTACATGCAAGAGGAAATAATTACCCGACCGCTTTGAGAATCAACGGATACTTTAAATTAAGGTTTATTATATATTTGATTCGTCTGCCAAGTATACATAGATTATATTCAGATGTTTTAAAATTGACAATCGATGCTTATTTTATTCATTTCTCAGAAGACTCAGATTGGTATTTAGTAATATCAATTAATTTAGTTTTAGCCTCTATATGTTTTCTTTGATTATAATAGTTCTGAAAAAAGGGGTAACTATCTTAAATAAAAGCAAGCCGTAATTGTCATGTGCATTTCTTGTCTATTTAGTTGCAGATATCTTAGCCTTATTATAATGCTAACTATAAGTCTATAACACATTTTATTTACTAATAAAAATTATTTTGAAATTGCTTTACCTCAATTAGATTTTCATTGAAAAAGTAATTTTCGGCCCCTAAATAACTGTTGCTTTGTTTAAGTTTAAACGGGACATAATTCGAATGTCCCCTTATAAAATAAATGCCGATATATATGCCGTCTACATTCCCTCTAGTTTGCCCTCTTCCACTATTATGATGTAGATTCAACCATTCTTTGTCGCTATTAATGACGTCACAACCTAGAGTGGAAGTCCGGTTTTCTGTTGATTCTAAATCCTTCTGATTGAATTTTACGTATTTTGGTTATTGACAAACGCCATATATAATTCACACGTGACACTATATAAGTGGGTATGATTATGTAAAATATTTATATATTTGACGTTAAAGGTCCTCTCCAGGCTCCGTGAAAAAAAATGAGTTTATTACATAATATTATAGAACTAAGGTCTACGATCATTATTCCGCAAACCGCATACAATTCGGTTCAGTATATATTTTATTATTTGCTTTCAAAGTTTTTTAACACTCTGTGAGCAACAATAGAGCGAATCTCCAACCTGACGCTGAGGAAAAAGATTGTACACTCTTTGTTTTGATTTTAAATTTAGATTTTTAAACAAACAATGCGTTTTTGGCCTTCTTTTAAGATAATAATTGTTTCTAAAAGTATATAAACGTTTCTATAATTTTATTCAAATTTAAACTTTTAAACGAATAATAAATAGATTTATTAAACCAAATACCTAGTTGACAATCAAAACAAATGGTGTACATTCTTCTTCTTCAGACTGAAAACTAGAAAGTCGGAAGTAAAGTAGGTTTTGTAGAGTTTGGATTATAAAAATCTTCAAAGGCATATAAAATTAAAAATATGCTATCAAATTTTATGAGGTTTGCAGTAAAATGATAAGAAACATTAGCCTCGTTGATTTAAGCAATAAAAAAATTTGCTTGGAGGGGACCTTTAAAGTAATCATATATTGTTATCATATGTAATAACGTACTTTATTCGGAGAATATACAAGCAATTAACTATCTCAAAATTTATTCATTCATGTTATTGGTCAATGTAACGATATAAATTAATGAGTTAAAATACCAGTTTGTTATCGGACGCATGACGGGAAGTTTTTCCAGTAATCGTCAGGGTGGACGGATGGATTCTATGTTTAATCGGCCAGTCTGTCCGAACATTAAAATTAGATGTTCTGATAATCTAGTGATCGGACTACCATTTTAAATAAAAAGTAAGTATTTGTTTGCTTAAATTTTAAAATGCACTGATAGACCGTAAATTGTACATCTAGAAAAACATACACCTGGTACATTAAAAGCTACTGAAACACACTCAGGAGTTTCAAAGAGGAACTGTTCTCTTACGAAAAATACAACGAACTGACCTATAACTTGACTTTCCGACAATGATTGGAAGCTACCTGTTAATTTGTGTGGTAAAATGATTAGAAAGAATTACTAATCAATTATAGTGCTTGATTCTTTAATAATTTAGTACGTATGCCTCTATTCCTTAATATATTATATAGAAAATTAAGCTCAATGTGTCTGCTATTCCGATTACTAGAGGTATGCCGATTACTGGCACAAACACCCTATTTGGTGCACTGAACTCCTCTTGACTTTTTCAAAAATCTGAGAAATAGCTGCCAACATTTTTCATCAATTTGTCTAGTCCTCCAACATTTTTCCAGTTTCTCCTCCAAAAATTAATGGTAATATAGGAATTAATAGCAAAATATCCTCCGACATTGCAGGATTTTTTTCATTAGATAATTAGTGAAATTGAATATCTCCCAAAATATCATTGGAATTTACCACCAAATACAATCTGGGTGAATGCCAGTCTGTATTTGGTGCACAAAATCCCACTGACTTTCTCAAAAAGCTGAAAAAATCCACCATAAATTTCCAGTATTTTTGCTGATCCACCAATATTTTCCCAATTTATCTACCGAAAATTAATGGTAACATAGGAATAAATAGCTAAAATTCCACCGACCTTGCCAGAATATTATATTCAAAGGTGTAAAAATTCCACCGACATGTCGGTGGAATTTACCACGAAATACAGACTGGGGTGAATGGATACGTATCTAAAAGCTGAGCGGCGCACACCAGTACGGCGCACCACTGTACATTCTATTAGATAGGTAATTTGAATACAGATTAATGATAAATGGAGTGAAATTGATAGGTACCTAATTGTCATATCAAATTCATGTCTGACGCCTGACGGTACCTGAATCCAATGTTTATAACTACACAGTTTAATTATTCGATTGAGATGTTAAATTTGGAATAGAAAATAAAATTCATCATAGAAAACTGTAATTGTAATTTTATGGGGTAACTATTGTAAACTTTCAGTCTGAGGTGTAAATAAAAACTTATCAGTTAGCCGTTAAGTAGATGTATCGGGGAGCGTGCCGCCCCCAGAACCCCCCTGCCAGGTCATTAAACAATCATGAAGTGTGCAGAACAACAAACTAGCGGATACAACACACTACATAACAGTTTTTCACATTGAAGTCATTAATAGTAAGTACAGTGGTGCGCCGTATTGTAGTGCGCCGTTATGTGGTGCGCCGCTCAGGTTTTAGATACTTATGGGTGAATGAATCTGGAGCAACATTATCTTTACCTGGTCTGTATCGAATATCAATAGTGTAACACTGTAACTATATGAAGAAAGTTCAACTCTCCACTCTTGTATTTTAGGGGTTATGGAGACTGATTGTGCATGCTTTGCAGACTGGGAGCCCTTATCAAACAGGCTAGGGTAAGACGTAACTCGTTAAGTTACGAATTATCGGTCAATTCCACAATCCACATCTTTGGTCATATAAGAAAACAGATATACCTATATGTACCTACCTACTACCTAGACCTAATAATTATTATTTTAAATGGTATCTATGATACCTGCAGATATCTTGGATACCAATTAAAATGATTATTATTAAGAAGCCTATATCTTCACAAAAGGTACAGAAATACTTTTCAAGCTCAGTTCTGAAAATCTTGGATTCTAAAATAGACATATGAAATAGATATCTCTACAGAGACCTATGATAGATCGGTACCAGATTAGATGCTGCATAAAATATTCTTTAAAGGGACAGTGCACTTATTTTAATAATGAGAAAAGATATTCCCTTCTTTTTCTTTTCAGTTTTGATGACTTTGAACCACCTAAAGCTGTTGGATAACCAGAATGATTATTCTGTTCTGCCTGGAACAGGGGCGCATCTAGGATTCGGTCAAGGGGGGGGGGGGGCACTTTTCAAATTTTTAAATGTTTATGAAAAAAGTCTACGGATAAATCCTCAGACTTGAAGAAATGTTAGTTTTTTGGTTATTTTAATTATTTTGAACATGCTTAAGCTTGTCGCCCACCTGATCGGAAACGACGCATCGGAACGGACACGAAGCATCAGACAAAAATCTAAACCATACATTTCAACGTGCTAACGCCCACCTGCTCGAATCGGAAACGAAACGACGCGTCGGATCGGAACGGAAACGACGCGGATATGTTTGAAAGAATATTTTTCTGATAGTTCTGATGTGTCCGAGAGATTGCGCATGCGCAGAACTGTGTTTGGAGAGACTGGGATGGAGATGGAAGATTGGAATAGCTTTGAATATTCTACTGCGTGATGAATATGTTGATAATAATACACAATCAATTAGTTTAATTCAATTAACTTTAATGATTATAAATCAGATCACGAATAGTTATTGAAATAACTAAGAAGAATAACATTTTATTTACATTAATTTTATTTACATGAATTTTATTTACATCAACTTTATTTACATCAACTTTATTTACATACATTTCATTTCATTTACATACATTTCATTTGCATACATTTCATTTACATACATTTCATTTACATACATTTCATTTACATACATTTCATTTACATACATTTCATTTACATACATTTCATTTACATACATTTCATTTACATACATTTCATTTACATACATTTCATTTACATACATTTCATTTACATACATTTCATTTACATACATTTCATTTACATACATTTCATTTACAAACATTTCATTTACATACATTTCATTTACAAACATTTCATTTCCATACATTTCATTTACATACATTTTATTTCCATACATTTTATTTGCATACATATGTTTATACATAATTTTTTATATAATTTTTTTTATATATTAATAACTAATTTTTTGTAAATAATTTTTTTTCGCTTATATATTTTCAACATATTTTTGTATTTTTTGGGGAAAAAACATTAATTTCAATGGGGAAGTACACTAGTATGATAATAAATTAGAGAGATTCGAACAGAAAATTAAAAATAACAACGATGCTACCGATTTTTTTTTATCAAATACCTATCGTATAAAATAGTTGTCATGATCGATAAATTTTAACTTTTAATTGTTATATTCTTATAAGTATTGTGATGTCGGCATCGTTTCTCTTCCGAAGTCATCTGAACTGGTGTGCGTACGAACTTCGTGTCGTGCCCGTTCCAAGGCTTCGTGAGCTTCCGCGTCGTTTCCGATCCGATCAGGTGGGCGACAAGCTTTACACTGTGACTGTGTTCCATCAGAAGCGTCATTTTTAAATTGCGAATTGGGAGTACTTAAAGCTTGTCGCCCACCTGATCGGATCGGTATTAACAATAGAAAGATTGTTAATACGCTGAACTTGTATCTTTACTTAATCTTTCAATTTCTATAATTTGATAATCATTTAATCAGACATAATCTTTTTAATCTTGTACACTGTTCATTAGAAGGAAATGCTATTTAAATTTATGGTCATGTTATTCTCGCTAGGAGCTCGAATATAATTATAAATGAATAGCTTTGATGTAAGCCGCTAATATAACTTGTAACTTCAGAACATAACTTTATAACTTGTAACCCAGAGCTATAACTTGTAACTCAGAATATAACTTTATAATTTGTACTAAGTTATATAACTTCATGAACTTTGTAAATCAGTTATACAACTTAGAATATTGAGTTCTTTTTCTATAGATAGAATTGAAATTAATACTTAATTAATTTAAAAAGAATTAAGTAAGTACTTCAATTATTCTAAATGAAATACTTAATTAATAGTTAGGAACTTGTAACATTTCTGATCATGTATAGGTTAAACAGGACTCTGAAATAGTATGCTTAAATTAGGATGTTTATTAGTAAATCAGGTTTCACTAAAATGAACTATTAGTAAATCTGATCGATCTATATGTTAATCGTATAGAAAGCCATTACCACTAGCGTGTTAAATTTGAATAATGCATTGTGTGTTATTTCTATCTGCAGTGAGTAGAAAAACATCTTTGAAAAGTACTATCAGTACCTTAACAGAAGTTTATTCACTCACTGGAAGGTTGGACTCTCCAGTTCATCCTTTAAATACCATTGGCACCTAACTAAAGTGTTCATAGTTCGCGATGGTCTCTTGAAGACTGGTTGGTCGGACCAAGTCCGGTCGGACTTGTCCATCCACGGGTTTCGTGAGTTGGCAACTCAAACCCTTGTTTATTTAAAACCCTTAAGTTTACTCAACCGCTAGTTTATTTAAAACTTGTGTTGTGTTATTTAAAGACTTGTGCGTAAGTCTTAGAACTCTGTACTATTCGAACTTTAATATAAGTACACCCATTTAAAACTTCCTTGTGTTTAATTTACTTCCTAAAAACTTTTACCGTTTAGTCATTTGTCAGTTTAATAGAATTCAATCAATTACCTCCAAGTCTCTTCAAGTTAAGAAATACAAATAATTGTTAAAGAACCCGGAGACTTATTTTGCCCTATGGGATAAGTTTATTAACAAGCCTCATCTACTTAGAAAATAGGTGATAATTTACTATCAATCCCATAGGAAAAGGGCAATTTAATATTGGCATCTTCAAACGGTCTTGAAGAAAAGAGGGAGGAAAAAAGAGGTTAGAATCTATTAACGAAAAGAACTGACTTAATATAAATGGTTTAAAGAATTTAGAGAAGTAAAAGGAAAGTTGGAAAGACAGTGTCAGTGATAAAGAGGGTACAAAACCAGAACTATGAAACCCTAGTGTTATACAGTGTTAATCACTAGGTAAGCATTGAATGTAATGCGAGTGAACTAGCCAATCACACTCCTTCCGATACAAGGACATTACGGGAGCAACTCTACAATGCCGATGGGAGAACACACTCTTCCATCACATATGGGAGAACACACCCTTTCAACTCACATACGGAAGTCCTGCAGCACTTCATAAAAAAGGAAGGAAAAGCAACAGAAAAGATTCACATGACATGTGAAAGGATACTTTTCAAGTTAACAGCAGTTAACTATAAAAACTGTTCTAGAATACCATTGATATTCTAAAGACCAGTGAGAAAATTCGAGCTGAGTATAAAACGAGCGGCGCGCATAAATAAACTTAATCATCCAAGCTGCAACACAAACTTCGAGCTGAGCATGGATACGCCAAATTAAGTGAAGGTGGCTAGGCACTAGAGTCAAAGTACTAACAGCGACAAAGTACTATCAGCTCTTCGGGTACTAGTGGCAAGAAAAACTGTTACGGCGACAAAGCTACTTTTGTCGTGATAAACTCACTCTTAAATAAAAAACGAATTAAAGTAAATTAAATCGTCTCATCACTTTCGGAGTAAGTGACTGAAATTACTTTAACTGAGTGACGAGTTATTTTCTTCTTCATCAAATAAAGTTGGGAGCCCTACTCCATATACTGAATAATAGTATAATAGTGACATCGCGACAGAAACTCACTTTTACCTGGCGGTAATCACCCAAGGGATTACGATGGAAAAGGCAGAAAAAAACGAGGACTTTAACACCGACAGGAAAACAGCGAATCGCAGCAGATCCAAAGCTGAGAAGAGGACAAGAAATAGCGTACAGCTGTTGACCTGCAACAGGACAACGGGAGAATAGAAGAATCGAATGACTCCAGAAAAAAGGAAAGCTATGAGTCAACCCTACATGAGATTTATAATCTACACTACCATCTGGTAAACAGGCAGCTAAACAACGAGAGGCAAATTAGGTGATGCTATTTAACTATTTAACCTAAAGTTAATATACTGTAATGAATTTTGTGTCTGGAATATAATAATGTCTACTTATATTTTTGTATTGTGAATTTTTATATTGTCTTTATTAATCTTTACTAATTATTAATCTTTACAGTGTATATTGAAAGGTCTTGTTAGATAAGGTAGTATGTAATAAGGAATGGCTTCACCAAAATACGACACAAATAGTTACAACCTGCCGCAAAGCTTCCTAGTAATATAAAGTGTAGTTATGACACTACATTCCTGGGGGAATGATAGATTTATATCATAGTCTCAAATAGTGGATTAAAAAGTAGTGTCAAAGACCAGTAGCCTCAAATAGCGCAGTTAGTAAAAAGCAAGATGATATGACAATTTTAGTCAATGCGTATCATTTAAAGGTAATAAACTTTTAACAGATATAATTGAATCTGGGAATATATTAATTGCATAGAATATTTTAGATGTGTCGGGATAGTGAAAACTATTTACATTTTGATAGGCTAATAATACCATGTATTTCAGTACTTTTATAATCATCTGACTGAGAACGACATTTAAATCTAATTTATTTTGCATAATTATTCTATAAGTAAAATCATTGAAAACTAATGGAACGTGTGTTTCAGAAAGTGAAAGTTGTATAAATAACTATTAACTTTCTCAGTAAATTAATTAGGTCGATTGTTATAATTAGATCGATTGTTATAATCAGATCGATTGTTAATAATAACAAAATAACTGTTGATGGCCTATAAAAGGCGAAGTATAATTATAATAAATAATTATAAAGGAATTCAGAAAATCGTATATAAGAATTTCGAAGAAGCTTAGAGAGAAAGTTCAAATGATGAGAACGAACTTAAAATACTATTTTGAAAGTATGAATTTTGAAAGTATTAAGTAAAAAACATTAGAACAATGTTTAAATGAGCTAATATAGTTGCAAATATATTAGTAGTAACCTGTGTACTCATAAATAGAGATACAGATGGAATATGTAACTGTATATTCACAGATAAGGAGAATAAAAATATTCCAAGTTGATGATAAATTAAATGGGTCTTATAACCTGTGAATTTGTCATGTAAATAACCAAAGGTGAATTTGGTAAAGTAACGATATACCTATTTTATATTAACGAGGTAATTTTCCATATTTTTAGTACTGGAATGGAAGTAATTAACCCATTCTCGTATTTCATTAATTTTGCATATTTTAATGAAATGATATTTATTGTTTGTGGCTTAAAAAAGCAATAACGTCGATAAAAATCTTTGGAAATTATAAATTACGCTGTTTTATTTAGTAGGTAATATCAAGAGAAAGTGATATCGAGAGAAGTTGATATCATAAAAACGGTTATATCATATAGAAATATACCAAAAGTACAGTCACGAATGTGAATATCTGACTATAGGGTCAAAACATCCTTTAAGTCAGTGAAAGTCAAATGAGTTGTCATATTATGAAATATAGACGAGGTTTCAGGTAAAACCGTAAATACCTAAGATACAACATTGAGTTGTGATATTATAAAATATAAAAAGGGTTTCAGGTAAAACCGCAAATACCTAAGATACAACATTGAGTTGTGATATTATAAAATATAAAAAGGGTTTCAGGTAAAACCGCAAATACCTAAGATGTGCACGTATTGTACATATATGACGAAATAATACCTAATTTTCAGGGATGAGGTCAATAGATAATTATAATGTTAATTTATATTTATAAAAATAAACAAGGTTTCAGGTAAACCGGAAATACCTATGATATGCACGTAACGTACATATGTAACGAATCATACCTAATTTTCAGGGATGAAGTCAATTGATAATTATGATGTATTCCTATTCAAATAGTAATAATCGCAGTGTTTGAAAAAGAACCTGTCAATCGTTTCAGTGATTAATGATAATCGAGTCAGATTAAGATATAACGTAAATATCAAACTCAGAGGTATGACTCAGTATAAAAAGAGTGAAACATTTTAGAGGATTGACAAGGAATGATATAGATATATAGATATATATCTTGAATATTTAAATGACTATTTTGATATTAATATTGTATATTAAATATTTTTGAAGAGATTTAAAGTTACCTAGAGGTTAATACTGCTTAACCATAGTTAATGTAATATCGGATAATATGTGGTAACATAGAGGGGAAAAGTAGGTTTGATACTAAATAATCAATATGTGATCTAGTTTCAAACTATATTCCTGTAATAATTAAAAGTAAGAAATAATTGATTTGATTAAGGGTTACTGTTTAACGTAATTAAATAATTATATTCTTTAACGTAAAATCTCCAGTAACTCAATAATGAACGAAATAACGATATAAGAAAGATTCAATGCAGTTTACGTATATTGAATATATATCGAGTATAAATAATTATCCGTTAAATAAGAAGTTGTTGTAATTATTCCAGTGACGAATAATAACTTATAATAATCGCCAATGGTGATTAGTTCATATGAACGAAATAATCGTATGAAAAACGATGTGAATTCAGACAATTGTATTTGTCAGACGATAATTCTGAGAAAGAAAATACTATAAGAGCAAAGATTTGCTGAATTTTATAATTAAATTGTAAGACTTGATTTGAATAGTGAATTAAATGCAAGCAATCGAACATAAATGTATAAGAGATAAAACAATTATCGTAAGACTATTTTTCTATTAATAAAGTATTAAATATAGCAAACGTTATATATATATTAATATAACTTAACGTAAAAATAACTTAACGTAAAAATATAACGCAACTTTATTTTATAATACTTGACTAGTAAAAAGTCAAGACTAAACGTAATCTTGAAGGAAGCGATGTAAATTCTCAAGTGGGAAGTTATTGTCAACAGAGCTATTAAAATTTGTCACGCATTGAAGGTGGTACAGTCAGTAACACTATAGTTGACTATAGCAAGGATATAATATTAATAAAATAATGAGTATTATATGGAAAATAAAACATCTAGGAATTAATGTGATTATTCCAGTAGGTTACTCAGAAATAATAATTAATTATTTAATTAATTATTTGATAAAATAAATGAGTTTGAAAGAGAGCTCTTGATGATTCCTTTTAATGATAATTGTAATGTTTGATTATTTAAATGAGTTACAGGTTCTTCGTCGAAATAAAATCATGGAATTAATGTCATGAAATAAGTGTAATATCATAATTTAATAATATGATAAATTTGAGGAACTGCAGTAATATAAGTTATTACTTGTGTGGGAATTAGAACCTGAAAGAACAATGTATGAATAAGAATAAATAGTTATTTATAATTAAATGACATGAAGTAATTCAATCTACTGTTCTCTATGAACTATATTGTAATACAATCCAAGATGTAGCAGGAACTAATATTTGAAACACCATAACAAATGGAGGGTTTAACGAATGATTTGAATGATAACAAGATACGAAGCAAATATTTCAATTAATATTATTTCACATTTAATTTGAATTCTTTTATTTATAATAGAAGTGTAATATTTTATGTTGAATTTTTGATTTTCAAGATGATAAATAAAAATGTTTGTACTTGTTAATTAAAATAAAGATACTGAATTCTTGATATATAAATTTAGGAATGAATTCTAAATAAATAGTCGAATATTATTGAATGTATAATGAACAATGAAAACATGCAATATAATATACATGTACTTGAATTCTAATGCTTATGTACAATGATATATAAAATAATTGCTGAAAAAGATAGTTCGTTAAAACTTTTATATATGATAATATATAAATATATAACCAAGGAAATGTTTGATCCAATCTTAAGGGGAACATTCTAATTATTCCTCTCAGAATGAAGAATAAAATAGACCCTAAAGAATTTCCAAACATAAGTTAGGCGAACATTCTATTTATTCCTCTCAGAACGAAGAATAAAATAGACTCTAAAGAATTTCCAAATATAAGTTAGGCGAACATTCTATTTATTCCTCTCAGAACGAAGAATAAAATAGACCCTAAAGAATTTCCAAATATAAGTTAGGCGAACATTCTATTTATTCCTCTCAGAATGAAGAATAAAGTAGACCCTAAAGAATTTTCAAATATAAGTTAGGCGAACATTCTATTTATTCCTCTCAGAACGAAGAATAAAATAGACTCTAAAGAATTTCAGAATAATCTCAGGGGAACATTCTATTTATTCCTCTCAGAGTGAAGAATGAAATTAGACCCCAAAAAGATTACAATAATGGATTGAAGTGTAATTAAGTGTGATTATACATGGAATTGTGAGATAAATATATTAGAAAGTTATAAATCAAGATGTATAATAATTATATGTTGATATTTGAAAAAAGGGAATATTCCTAATGCATAAAGAATATTCATTCTAAACTATAAGGGTAAATATTACTAAGAGAAAACAGTAATTGCAGGTTCAAAGGTCAACCAGAGTATAGTAAATACCCTGAAAAGAAAATCTTCTTCTAAAGAAAAATTTCAAGGGGGAACCGTAATATTTCAAGATTTATAAAAGAATGAATGTAGTTGATTTTACATGAGTATAAAAAGGATTAAAATGAAATCGTAAATAATAAAAGCGATCGAATAGAACGGATTTATTTCATAAAAATAAATGTAACGAGAATTGTAAAATACGTTCATGTTACGTATATGAATTTATTAATTAAACTCAGTATAGCAGTTTAAATGTAATTAAAAAGTTTGAGTTTAAAAGGGACAGTTATATAATTTAATAAATAATGTATGGATTCAAATAAAGAAAACGTTTGAAAAGTTTAATGATACTGAAATAAGAGTAAAAGGCTCTTTAGTGATAAATGGGAATTACGAAAATATTTTTGAGTATTGAGTTTAATGATAACAAGAATCTTGATGATATTTAAATTATTACTTGAAAAAGTAAATGAATACATTAAACCTGAGTTAAAGCAAATGAAAAAAAAAATAATGAAATTTAATTCTGTACAAGAATTTATGATTATAAAAGGAACATAACGAAATATAATGAATAGCTAAAAAACGACATAGTTTGTGTTCAATTAATTTCTTTCAATGGTTAGATCAATAACATTAACTCTTCAGGGTAACTACAATATACACTGATGTTTAAAGAAATGTAAATTATATATATAATGCATTGATGTTTAGTGAAACATAAAATATATATAAATAACCGTGTGTTTGTAAGTTAAGAGTAATTAAGAAAATTATGTTGACTAACACTTATAATTATTGATGAAATGTAATTTAATAGATGTAAGTTTCTTGTATAAGCTAGTAAAGTTCACCTGTAATTGCAGAAACACACGTAAAGGAGGCTAACCAAAAGCAATGAACCCCATCCATCTGACGATCTGACGTTATGGGCAAGACATCGGTTGAAGGTGAATTACTTGATTTTACTATGAATTTATCACTATAAGTGAAAATCTTGTAAAGTAACGTAACAATAAAAAGAAACATAACAGTTTTGATTGTGTCCAAGATTTTCATGAACCTAGTTTTAAGTGAAAAATATGTTATATATATAAACTAACCCCTTCTTTACAGTTTTATAATAATAGGAATGTGTATTGTAAACTGAATGAGGTATATTTTGAAATAAATGTTATGTGAGATATATATTATCAAACTATAATATTACTTGAAGGATTATAACAATACTATAATATTAAAGAATTTTGTAGAATCATTGTACAAAATTTTGGAAATAATTAAAACAATCATGTTTTAGCAATGGTAAAATAGTAATATTATCCTTCAACTGTAAGTCTAAAAGTAATAGTTAGGTAAAAATATAATCCTAATTATACTTAAATTAATGCTGATTTATTTTATTCCCAAAACTTGAAAAACATCTCTCGAGAAACTGGAGCAGAGCAATAACAAACCAGATGTTGGAACAATCCAACACCAGTAACTTGTTGATCCGAAAAGGATAAGCCGAGCTACGCCTGGTGACGAGAAGGCTGATCAGTGGAGCATACTTGGTGACGACTTCAGTCATATTTGGTGACGACTTCCCTTTCATATTTGTTGATGTCTTCACAGTCATACTGGATGATGACTTCACAGTCATACTTGATGATGACTTCACAGTCATACTTGGTGACGACTTCGCAGTCATATTTGGTGACGTCACAAACCAATGCCCGGTAACCTGAGGGAACCATTCATTCTGAAGGAGGAGAATGAACATGGGGGCTTCAACTCTCATGTACCTACTTTGAGAAGTCTTCTCTGATGGTACCGACACATTTAGATCATTTCACCTTGATCTTATTATTCTAAATTTTGGATTATTACTTTAGTCCAATTATCTTAGATTTCTATACTTTGAATTTACTTTAAAGAAAGTTTATATATTAATTGCTTATTGAAACATTCAGGTTATGAGCATTTAATCATTGATGTTTATTTGAAAATTAATTCTTTAAA
The DNA here is from genome assembly GCA_947561585.1 of Caprella mutica. Lineage (NCBI taxonomy): Eukaryota > Metazoa > Arthropoda > Malacostraca > Amphipoda > Caprellidae > Caprella > Caprella mutica. The sequence goes on along the minus strand of CANNZV010001314.1, from coordinate 13,616 downwards.
GGATTACTTAAGATTTCATTTGATAGTTTACAGATTTCGAAGTTGAACATTTGATTTAAAGTAACTTTTAATTTCATTGAATATTTTAAACGAAATCTGAATATGTTTATTCACTACGAATAAAAATAAGTTATGTAAAGCTAACAATAGTATAGATGAATACTAACCAATAATATAGCTCATATGATATTACATAACATATATAACCATAGTTTAAGAAAAGAGAAGTTTAAGATAAGTAATAACGAATTTAGTTATACTCATATATTTTGAAATGAATATTTTGGAATTAGAATAAACTATAATGAAGTTTCGATTTTGATGTAAGATTATATTCATTTGAGATATAAAAGTTAATTAAGTTCTATTGACTATAGCTTATATTCATTTGAGATATAAAAGTAAACTATTGACTATAGCTTATATTCATTTGAGATATAAAAGTTAACTAAGTTCTATTGATTATAGATTATATTCATTGGAAATATGAAAAGTAATTAATCTCTATTGATTTTGAAATTAATTTCATTTGCAAATTACTTAACTTTATTTCCAACGTTTCAAATTACGATGCTTGAAGTAGAAGATATAATAATAGTAGATATATTATAATCGTATGCTTAGATTTTATTGATAATCTTATTTGTAGGCATTATAATTTTGGTTCTTGAATGAAAGTAAGATGTTTATAGTTGGACTATATTGCAGTAAAGTATTAAACGAACTTTATATTTTGAAGAAAAACTTTAAGGGTGTTTTCAATGACTAGACATTCACCTGGATACTATTTCCATTTAAGTGTTTAAGAATTGAGAACATACATATTTAATTTTTAGAAAGGTAATGGTTACTTTTATTTAAAAAATTAAAATATAAATTTAGCAGTTATAGATTGAAGTTTTATGATTGTTCAACTTGAATTTGAGATTCATAATTTGATGTTTCATGTTTTGAAATTTTAGAACTGGATGAAATGGGATTTCAGGTTCAATTTTGAATAATTATAAACAAGGTTAGATATTTGAATATCTTTATTAGTTAAATAAATTCCATAAAATGAAAATATATTTTTGATGTATGTTTCTGAATATGAGTAGAATAACTTATAAATTTTTACTCTATTTTGATTTAATATCTTGACCAGAGGTAGAATTCATGATTACATATATGATAGGAATTGTCTTGTCATCATATTTTTGTACACACAAATTTTATGATGAAAAGACTGATCTATTTAGCAGATCAAATTTTAATCTGAAATTCATAATACATGAATCGAGTGATTAAATTTCTTTTGTTTTAATAGATATAATTTGTGTTTCGGACTTAGAAATTTTAAGAAATTTCATAGGATGTTTTCCGAGTGTTGTTCGAAATTTCTTAGGATATTTTTCGATTGGATTTCGATAATAAGGGTTTAGAAATTGAAATTCAACCGACAAGTCGGTTGAAACATGAAGGCGGGAGTGATATTAACAATAGAAAGATTGTTAATACGCTGAACTTGTATCTTTACTTAATCTTTCAATTTCTATAATTTGATAATCATTTAATCAGACATAATCTTTTTAATCTTGTACACTGTTCATTAGAAGGAAATGCTATTTAAATTTATGGTCATGTTATTCTCGCTAGGAGCTCGAATATAATTATAAATGAATAGCTTTGATGTAAGCCGCTAATATAACTTGTAACTTCAGAACATAACTTTATAACTTGTAACCCAGAGCTATAACTTGTAACTCAGAATATAACTTTATAATTTGTACTAAGTTATATAACTTCATGAACTTTGTAAATCAGTTATACAACTTAGAATATTGAGTTCTTTTTCTATAGATAGAATTGAAATTAATACTTAATTAATTTAAAAAGAATTAAGTAAGTACTTCAATTATTCTAATTGAAATACTTAATTAATAGTTAGGAACTTGTAACATTTCTGATCATGTATAGGTTAAACAGGACTCTGAAATAGTATGCTTAAATTAGGATGTTTATTAGTAAATCAGGTTTCACTAAAATGAACTATTAGTAAATCTGATCGATCTATATGTTAATCGTATAGAAAGCCATTACCACTAGCGTGTTAAATTTGAATAATGCATTGTGTGTTATTTCTATCTGCAGTGAGTAGAAAAACATCTTTGAAAAGTACTATCAGTACCTTAACAGAAGTTTATTCACTCACTGGAAGGTTGGACTCTCCAGTTCATCCTTTAAATACCATTGGCACCTAACTAAAGTGTTCATAGTTCGCGATGGTCTCTTGAAGACTGGTTGGTCGGACCAAGTCCGGTCGGACTTGTCCATCCACGGGTTTCGTGAGTTGGCAACTCAAACCCTTGTTTATTTAAAACCCTTAAGTTTACTCAACCGCTAGTTTATTTAAAACTTGTGTTGTGTTATTTAAAGACTTGTGCGTAAGTCTTAGAACTCTGTACTATTCGAACTTTAATATAAGTACACCCATTTAAAACTTCCTTGTGTTTAATTTACTTCCTAAAAACTTTTACCGTTTAGTCATTTGTCAGTTTAATAGAATTCAATCAATTACCTCCAAGTCTCTTCAAGTTAAGAAATACAAATAATTGTTAAAGAACCCGGAGACTTATTTTGCCCTATGGGATAAGTTTATTAACAAGCCTCATCTACTTAGAAAATAGGTGATAATTTACTATCAATCCCATAGGAAAAGGGCAATTTAATAATCGGAAACGACGCGGAAGCTCACGAAGCCTCGGAACGGACACGACACGACGTTCGTAAGCACACCAGTTCAGATGACTTCGGAAGAGAAACGATGCCGACTTCACAATACTTATAAGAATATAACAATTAAAAGTTAAAATTTATCGATCATGACAACTATTTCATACGATAGGTATTTGATAAAAAAAAATTCGGTAGCATCGTTGTTGTTTTTAATTTTCAGTTCGAATCTCTCTAATTTATTATCATACTAGTGTACTTCCCCATTAAAATTAATGTTTTTTTCCCCAAAAAAAATACAAAAAAATATCTGTTGAAAACAATATATATATAAAAAGTATGTTGAAAATATATAAGCGAAAAAAAATTATTTACAAAAAATTAGTTAGAAATATATAAAAAAAATTATATAAAAAATTATGTATAAACAAATGTATGCAAGTAAAATTTATATAAATGAAATGTATGCAAATAAAATGTATGCAAATAAAATGTATGCAAATAAAATGTATGCAAATAAAATGTATGCAAATAAAATGTATGCAAATAAAATGTATGCAAATAAAAAGTATGCAAATAAAATGTATGCAAATAAAAAGTATGCAAATAAAAAGTATGCAAATAAAATGTATGCAAATAAAAAGTATGCAAATAAAATGTATGCAAATAAAATGTATGCAAATAAAAAGTATGCAAATAAAATGTATGCAAATAAAATGTATGCAAATAAAAAGTATGCAAATAAAATTTATGCAAATAAAATGTATGCAAATGAAATGTATGTAAATGAAATGTATGTAAATGAAATGTTTGTAAATAAAATGTATGTAAATGATATGTATGTAAATGAAATGTATGTAAATGAAATGTATGTAAATGAAATGTATGTAAATGAAATGTATTTAAATGAAATGTATGTAAATGAAATATATGTAAATGAAATTGATGTAAATGAAATTCATGTAAATAAAATTGATGTAAATAAAATTCATGTAAATAAAATGTTATTCTTCTTAGTTATTTCAATAGCTTTTCGTGATCTGATTTATAATCATTAAAGTTAATTGAATTAAACTAATTGATTATGTATTAATATCAACGTATTCATCACGCAGTAGGATATTCACAGCTATTCCAATCTTCCATATCCATCACAGCCTTTCCAAACACTGTTCTGCGCATGCGCAATCTCTCGGACGCATCAGAACTATCAGAAAAATATTCTTTCAAACATATCCGCGTCGTTTCCGTTCCGATCCGACGCGTCGTTTCGTTTCCGATTCGAGCAGGTGGGCGTTAGCACGTTCAAATGTATGGTTTAGATTTTTGTCTGATGCTTCGTGTCCGTTCCGATGCGTCGTTTCCGATCAGGTGGGCGACAAGCTTAAAGGTCCCCTCCAAGCAAATATTTTTATTGCTTTATTCAACGAGGCTAATGTTCCTTATCATTTTGCTGCAAATCGCATCAAATTTGGTAGCGTATTTTTAATTTTATATGCTTTTAAAGAGTTTTAAAATCAAAACTCTACAAAACCTATTTTACTTCCGACTTACTAATTTAAGAAATTTTCAGCCTGAAGAAAAAGAATGTACACCATTTGTTTTGATTGTCAACTAGGTATTAGGTTTAATAAATCCATTTAATATTCGTGTAAAGGTATAAAATTGAATGAACTTATAATAGAAACGTTTATATACTTTAGGAAACAATTAATATCTAGAATAATTTAAATAAAGGCCGAAAACGCTTGGTTTGTTTATAAAATTCAAATTTGTAATCAAAACAAAGAGTGTACAATCTTCTTCTTGAGCATCAGATTAGTGATTCGCTCAATTGTTGCTCACAGAGTATTAAAAAACTTTAAAAGTAAATTATAAAATATATACTGAACCCAATTGTATGCAGTTTGCAGAATAATGATCGTAGACCTTAGTTCTATTATATTATCTAATAAACTCATTTTTTTCCCGGAGCCTGGAGAGGACCTTTAATACGATTCAAGTTGTATTATGTATAAGTCACTTCGTTCATAAAGAATGGATTTTAACATCCCATTATTAGTAGCATTGATCTTCAACCTTAAAAATGTTTCTGAATTTGAGAAGAAATGGATCGTCGTGTACCTACTCTGTAGCTTGCCAAACACGTTCTCCTTCAACAATACGCCGAAAATTCATGCTTCACTCCTAGATAAATGGAAAGGCGGCTAAATCCTACCACCTGAAAAAGTTTACAAGAATTCGTGGTTTTCTATAATCTATCCACAAGAAAAAGCAAATGAAAATAAAACTTAAATGAGCAGAAGCAGTGATTCAGCTAGGAGGCGAAAAGTTTCTTAGAAGAAACCCTTAGTTGTTCTCTCAGAAAAGATTCTCAGCAGCTAGATTTCACCCACCAAAGCTTCGTTGTGGAGCATCGTCAGACATGATCCTCGTGTCTGTTTTTTATCATTACACTTCATTTCAATCATTAAATGATGTGCACGAAGCACAAAGAAATCAGTTTTGTCAGTGGATTTTGCAGCAATCATCCAACGAGAGTTTCCTTTTCCTACATCAAAAAAAACATCGAAAAAACAATGGAGTTTAGACTAATGATAATCCTCGAAATACCAATAGAATATAAATGATAGGTATGATGCTAAGATAATATCTTTGTTGCCATTATTAATGGAATGGATCTAACCTTTCATGCATTCCTTGCCGATGAAGGCAACTTGTCATCGGTTAATGGTGTTTCATATCTCAGATTGCACCAGGGCATTATTTGGCCAGGACTGCACCATTCTGCAACCCATTCTTCACTTTGGTGGATGCAAGACGGAGCTCCACCACATTGCACAAATACAGCTCTAGAATTTCTCAATGAAAAGTATCGAGGTCGATTCATTAGCAGAAGAACGGAAAATCTCTGGACAGCACACAGTCAATATCTCAACCCTTTGGATTTTCACTTCTTGGCTGCTGCACAAACTCGAGCTTATACAGTATGGGCCACAAAAATATTTCCGCTTTTTCAAATACTTGTAAATCGTTAGTCAATGGACGAAAAACATGAATCTTGGTCTCTTTTTCTCTTTCTCTTATTGTACTAATAACAGGTAGAACAGTTTTAAACTGATGCACATAGTTTAATAACAGGTAGGCAAAGAGTGAGGGTGATTATTTTTGTCATTGCACAAAGGTTATTCTTAGAGCTAACTCTGTGAATTTACTTACTAAAAGGCAGTGAATAAAAGGAAAAAATATTATAATGGTAGACGTTTCAATACAGGGTGCTTAATCTTCTTCCTTTAGAAACTATTTGAAAATAGAACAACTTCAGTGACATTTTGATCTTATTAAAGTTTTCACTCTGAATATTCGTTCTTCGCTTGTTCATTGCATGGTAGAGGCCCGTTTCACACTTGCATTTTTAACCGCGCAAAAAAAAAACTCTTTAAAATGTGTTATTTTTATTGCTGATGGAAAAATCACATTAAATTTTTACTTCAGCGATGAAAAACGCAAGTGTGATGTTGTGAACACATTTTAAGAGCTTTTTTCCGCGCTGTTAAAAATGCAAGGCTGAAGCGGGCCTTTACCATGCAATGAACAAGCGAAGATTGAATATTCAGAGTGAAAACTTCAATGAAATCAAAATGTCACTGAAGTTGTTCCATTTCCAAATAGTTTCTAAGGAAGAAGTGTGAGCACCCTGTATTATAATGTATACCATTATAATTTTTTTCCTTTTATTTACTGCCCTTTAGTAAGTAAAATCACAGTGTTAGCTCTAAGAATGGCCTTCGCGCAAAGACAAAAATAATCACCCTCACTCTTTGCTTAACTGTTCTTAAAGGTCCCCTCCAAACAAATATTTTTATTGCCGTAATCAACGAGGCTATTGTTTTTTTTTTATCATTTTGCTGCAAACCGCATCGAATTTGGTTGCATGTTTTTAATTTTATACACAGAGAAAAATGTTTACTCATATTTAATGGGTCAACAATTTATGCTATGAATCAATTTATTACGTGAGTTAGTTGGACTACACTCCTGTTTTCACGTGTGTCAAAACAACTATGACGTGGTGTGTCACCAAACATAGTTAATTCAAATCATTTTATGGATTGAATCAACTTACTATGAGAGTTAGAGTTAGATTTTGGGAGTTTGAACAAATGTTAAAACAACTAGTACATAGTGTGTTGAAGTAACTCAAAAAGATTGTTAATCTGGTGTATGAATTAACATAATATGAGAGTTGACGCTACTTTTTTGAAGTTTAGGTGAGAGTTAAATCAACTATGACATAGTGTGTTATAGTAACCTACAAAGACTGTTAATCCAATGTATTCTGCAGTGTATGAATTAACTTACTATGAGAGTTGTTGCTACTTTTTTGTAATTTTAGGTGTGAGTTAAAACAACTATGACATAGTGTAACAAAGTAACCCACAAAGACTGTTAATCCTATGTATCCGGTGTATAAATTAACTTACTATGACAGTTGGCGCTACCTTTTTTAAGTTTAGGTGTGAGTTAAATCAAATGAGTATGTGGCAACTTATGCTTTCCTCAAAGCCAATCAATCGGCTGACACTTTACAGTTCAAATCACTGAGTGTATATAAAGATCATCAACTTACTAGGTATGCTACGCCTTGATACGAATTGTAGACTCTTCTGCGCATAAAGAAATACGCACATACGAACGCACAGATGTGCCCTGCAAGCTGCAATATTACATTACATACTTTATATACTAAACAGCGGGTTAAACTTTTTTTTCACAACATCCATACATTGCACAAGCAACCTTTGACAAATCCTTATATACTATTTACCCAGCAAATCCTTATATACCATTTAACAACTATTCAACCAGATGTATAATATATAGAGTATGTAATGTATTATTGCAGGGCACATCTGTGCATTCGTATGTTTGTATTTGTTTATGCGCTGAAGAGTCTAAAACTCGTAGCAAGACATTTACCATACCTTCTAAGTTAATATATCTTGAGGATAATCAAAATAATGCTGAATTCAGCCAGTTTAGTCAAATAAAACGAAGTTAAAGCATTAGATTTAAAAACGAATGAATAACATACCTTGTTTCTATGTAACAATAATTATCCCCGGGTCATCGAAGCATCTTTCACAACAAAACTGTAATCATCTTGATATGAACCTGCGCAATACTCTACCTTCTAGTTAATATACCTTGATAAAGATGGAGGTAGCATAGCACAGGCAAAAGTGATGCCAAAAAGTGGCGCCATGGGCGTGTCTTAACCCCAGTATATAGAATATGTAGTGACAATCGAGACGTTTAGTGTACGTGACGTCATCACAGCAACACTCTAAACGAAAATTGTCACTACTTACCACTCTATTGTCATTACTAGGGCTGTGACTGTAAGGCCTTACAAGATATGCTCTATAAGCTCTAAAAATATGCTTTATAAGCTCCAAAAATAAGGCTGTAAAAACGTTTCAGATTATGCTTTATAAGCTTTAAGAGCTGAATACTATGATGCATAAGCTTTTATTAATAGATATGCCTTCAAATATACAATAGTATAAATAGTTCAAAATTTTCTTTTGATTGAAGAAAAGAAGCAATAATCAAGGGGAACCCTATTATTATTCAACTAAATAGGTGTTTTTTACTAGGTATTTCAGGGAAAATAAAATGAACTGATTAGTAATTTAGTGATTATGTATAAAAGATACTTTCATCTTCAAAGAAAACTATTTAAATAAATAAATATAGCAACTCCCGATTTAACAAATGTAGATTTTACATTAGAAAAATTCATCACTAGAATTCATTTTCCATGGTAAGGGGCGCGTTAGCACCCTGTCAATGAAGTTAAATTTTATTAGTTGGCTGCACTATAAGTATATTCCGGGTGGCACCTCTATGGTTAAAAAATAAAAGGTTACTACCACTTAGAATATAGTTTTGAAAATATTGTTAATTGCGGATAAGTTATTTAGGGTATTGGTTTTAATGTTTCGGTCTCAAAATTATAAATGACCTTTTAACATTAATGAGTTTGTTGTATTGCACATATCCTGATTGTTTAGTGACGTAGCAGGGGGGTTCGGGGGCGACACGCCCCCCGATTCATCTAATTCATAAGCTTCATTTATACCTGAGACCGAGGCTGAATTTTCCGGTCAAATTTCATGTTAAATAAATGTTAAAACATGTCTCAAATTTCTAATGTTACGAATCAGTTTAAACGGTTAATGTTTAACCAATTTGCACTAAATACTAAATAGTATTTTTAGCTGCTGATCGATTATTAATTAATGCCATTAATACATAGATAAATGTCTGCCTAAATATTCTTAAATTTTCGGGATTGATAGACTGGCAGCTAGGCAGTTATTTGAAGAGCTGATTATTAGTATATAACTTTTCATAAAAATAAATTTTGATTACTTCCTTCCAGTTTGTATAATGATATTCAAACTAATTTTCTTAGATTATTATATGTTAACTTATTTAAGTATCATACCTATACCTAGCTGTTTTTTTTTCAGTGTCATTACCTTCTACATAGGCTAGGCAGTTACTGCGCTGTCTTCAGATAGGGTAAGTTCCAAATTATCAGGCGATTTCACATTTTCGGTCACGTATGAAATATAGTATACTGTATATAGCTCCCTAATAGCTAATTAAAATAAAAAATGATTAATTATTTTATATAGTTTTTTTTAGGCGACCGAAAATGTGGAACCGTCCGATAATTCGGAACTAATCCTAGTATCTCAAGTTAAGTATTCTGATAATTTATATATTTTAAAACTAGTTAGTGCACCTATATATATAGGTAGGGTTAGACAGGTAAATTTGGTTCTTTAATTTCTAATTGCGGCCCTATTAAGAAAGTCTCAAAATCCTTCTGAAATTAGTTTAGCTATATATTGAATTGTTGAATATCATAATAAGCTCAATTTATCATAGGTTCTATTTATTTCACGAGTGATTTGAAGCCATGATGGTTATTAATGTTTCTGAGATAAGAGACCGCAGTTAGTTAAAGTGCCGCAATTTACCTACTTGACCCTGGTTTTCTAGGACCGGGAGAACTCCGGCCAGGGAGGTAGTCGGCAGAACTCCTTCCTGGAAGCAAATAAGGAGAACGCCGTTCAGGGATTTTGCAGTGAGAGCTCCAACCAGAGGTGAGCTTTTTGATATATTATACTTTTTGGTATTTAATGAAATAAGTCTAAATTAAGAGTGAATAATTAATGAACAAAATTATGAGGATTAGCAAGGAGAATCCATTGCATTTATTAGAGCTAAATTTATACTACGTCTGAAGATTTATAAATAGTTCAACATTTCATACAAATAAATTAACTATTTAAAACATTTCTCAGTTAATAATTCTCATTTCTGTACTATATGGTTCTCTACATTTTCTGAATCTACTTTCAGATCTTTATGAAGAATTGATGGAGTAGATCAACGTCATCAACCATTGGAGTCCTCTTCAATTCCTTTGAATGATTCAGGAACAATTAGGCTAGGTCAAAGTAAGTATTTGAAAATTTAAGATGATTTTTAAATATGTATTTGCGATATGATTAGCTCCTACTTTTTCATATGTTTTTTGGGATTCCAGAAATGAAAAGAATATTTAAGCTGTCGCTATCTCATCACAAAAGGAAAAAGAGTATATGATGTTATTGATAATGTATATAAACGATAGGTACAAAAAATTTCTATTCAATATATATTAATATACGAATCTCTCATTTCAGGAATTGGCAACTTATAGTCGTGACAGACAGTGACGAGGATTCCAATTGTACTTCTAAATAATAAATCAAAAACTTAAATATTCATATTTCGTTTCCAATTTGACCTTGGTAATTTTATCAGCATATTTCTACATCAGTGCCTATGAGTAAGATGAATTGTACTAAAATTTGGTTTAGAAGATAAATGCTTTATTATTATTCATTAAGTTATAGTATAATTGCAGCATATCAAAGATTTATTTTATCAACATTTGTTTTTGTAATTTAGCCTGGTTATTTCATTTATCTAGCCTACCTATTTATTACTACGTAAAGTTATTTACGACATCTAATTTCTTATTTATAAACTGACATGAAGTTATTTATTCAATCTAATCTATTAATTTACAACTAATTACCATATATCAATTCAACGGATCGAAAACATTTCAAAAAGCAAAGATTAGTCTAGGTGATCAATTATTAAAAAAAAAATCAAAATAGTATGCATATCACAGAAGCAAAAGTATAAAATAAATGAAAATGTTAGATTTGGTCGTAGAGAATAAATAGTCTAATCTAATTGATATAGGAACCTATATCCAGAGATGGGCGGGAAAGTACTTCCCAAGTACCAAGTGAAAGTACTAAGTATCAAGTAAGTACTTGAAGTACTTTCTAAAAAGTACTTAGAAGTACTTTTTACAATTACTTGTTACTTTCCAAGTAAAAAGTACTTTGCAAAGTACATTTTTTCCTTTCAATCAAGAGATTTTAAAAGATTAGTTCTAAAATCTCTACAAAATTAATTATTTCTCATCAAAACTGTATTTACAGCAACTGGATAAAAACTAGAGTTTGTTTGTCAGGCAGTAAAATTGAAAACTTTGTCAAACAGTAGAATCGAAAACTAAGACTGTAAGACAATTGTATACTTTTATGTGACTGTGAATATTTATATATTCTGACATACAATCATGTATAGAGACTATGAGTTATATTGACCAATCTAAGTACATTGAATATAATTATTTTGTGATATCTAGATATCACAACCAATATTTACCAAACACATTGACGAATTATAAGCGTGTGGACGTGTACAGTGAGTCACTGTGATGATGTACTATCAGAGAAAAGAGTCACTGTGATGATGTACTATCAGAGAAAAGAGTTATTGTGATGATGTACTATCAGAGAAAAGAGTCACTGTGATGATGTACTATCAGAGAAAAAAGTCATTGTGATGATGTACTATCAGAGAAAAGAGTCACTGTGATGATGTACTATCACAGAAAAGAGTCACTGTGATGATGTACTATCAGAGAAAAAGTCATTGTGATGATGTACTATCAGAGAAAAGAGTCACTGTGATGATGTACTATCAGAGAAAAGAGTCACTGTGATGATGTAATATCAGAGAAAAGAGTCACTGTGATGATGTACTATCAGAGAAAAGAGTCACTGTGATGATGTAATATTAGAGAAAAGAGTCACTGTGATGATGTACTATCAGAGAAAAGAGTCACTGTGATGATGTACTATCAGAGAAAAAGTCACTGAGAAGATGTACTATCAAAGAAAATAGTCACTGCGATGATGTACTATCAGAGAAAATAGTCACTGCGATGATGTACTATCAGAGAAAAGAGTCACTATGATGATGTACTATCAGAGAAAAAAGTCATTGTGATGATGTACTATCAGAGAAAAGAGTCACTGTGATGAAGTACTATCAGAGAAAAAAGTCATTGTGATGATGTACTATCAGAGAAAAGAGTCACTGTGATGATGTGCTATCAGAGAAAAGAGTCACTGTGATGATGTACTATCAAAGAAAAGAGTCACTGTGATGATGTACTATCAGAGAAAAGAGTCACTGTGATGATGTACTATCAGAGAATAGAGTCACTGTGATGATGTACTATCAGAGAAAAAGTCACTGAGAAGATGTACTATCAGAGAAAGAAGTCACTGTGATGATGTACTATCAGAGAAAAGAGGCACTGTGATGATATACTATCAGAGAAAGGAGTCACTGTGATGATGTACTATCAGAGAAAAGAGTCACTGTGATGATATACTATCAGAGAATAGAGTCACTGTGATGATGTACTATCAGAGAAAAAAGTCACTGAGAAGATGTACTATCAGAGAAAAGAGTCACTGCGATGATGTACTATCAGAGAAAAGAGTCACTGGGATGATGTACTATCAGAGAAAAGAGTCACTATGATGATGTACTATCAGAGAAAAAAGTCATTGTGATGATGTACTATCAGAGAAAAGAGTCACTGTGATGATGAACTATCAGAGAAAAGAGTCACTGTGATGATGTAATATCAGAGAAAAGAGTCACTGTGATGATGTACTATCAGAGAAAAGAGTCACAGTGTTGATGTACTATCAGAGAAAAGAGTCACTATGATGATGTACTATCAGAGAAAAAAGTCACTGAGAAGATGTACTATCAGAGAAAAGAGTCACTGTGATGATGTACTATCAGAGAAAAGAGTCAATGTGATGATGTACTATCAGAGAAAAAGAGTCACTGTGATGATGTACTATCAGAGAAAAGACTCTCTGTGATGATGTACTATCAGAGAAAAGAGTCACTCTGATGATGTACCATAAGAGAAAAGACTCTCTGTGATGATGTACTATCAGAGAAAAGAGTCACTGTGATGATGTACTATCAGAGAAAAGAGTCACTGTGATGATGCACTATCAGAGAAAAGAGTCACTGTGATGATGTACTATCAGAGAAAAGAGTCACTGTGATGATGTACTATCAGAGAAAAGAGTCTCTGTGATGATGTACTATCAGAGAAAAGAGTCACTGTGATGATGTATTATCAGAGAAAAGAGTCACTGTGATGATGTACTATCAGAGGAAAGAGTCACTGTGATGATGTACTATCAGAGAAAAGAGTCACTGTGATGATGTACTATCAGAGAAAAGAGTCACTGCGATGATGTACTATCAGAGAAAAGAGTCACTATGATGATGTACTGTCAGAGAAAAAAAGTCACTGAGAAGATGTACTATCAGAGAAAAGAGTCACTGTGATGATGTACTATCAGAGAAAAGAGTCACTGTGATGATGTACTATCAGAGAAAAGAGTCACTATGATGATGTACTATCAGAGAAAAAAGTC
>CANNZV010001313.1:0-165827 GCA_947561585.1 Caprella mutica | reverse complement strand
GTACGAAAATATACGGTGTGTACGAAAATATACAGTGTGTACGGGAATATACAGTGTGTACGGGAATATACAGTGTGTACGGGAATATACAGTGTGTACGGGAATATACAGTGTGTACGGGAATATACAGTGTGTACGGGAATATACAGTGTGTACGAGAATATACAGTGTGTACAGGAATATACAGTGTGTACGGGAATATACGGTGTGTACGGGAATATACGGTGTGTACGGGAATATACGGTGTGTACGGGAATAGACGGTGTGTACGGGAATATACAGTGTGTACGGGAATATACGGTGTGTACGGGGATATTCGGTGTGTACGGGAATATACGGTGTGTACGGGAATATACGGTGTGTACACGAATATACGGTGTGTACACGAATATACGGTGTGTACGGGAATATACAGTGTGTACGGGAATATACGGTGTTTACGGGAACATACGGTGTGTGCGGGAATATACGGTGTGTACGGGAATATACGGTGTGTACGGGAATATACGGTGTGTACGGGAATATACGGTGTTTACGGGAATTTGAATTAAATGTGAACAGATTGAAGCAAGATCATATAACCATTTAGGTGAATATTATTTAATTTTCTGATTTGAATTTTCGATTTTTTTTTAAATTCATTGATATAAAATAATGATAGGGTAGAAAACTAGTGAAGGACTTATTTTCGAATTAAAGGTTCCAACTTATTTAAGGGGAAATTGGAGGCTGCCCGCTGGTGGTTGAGGACTAATAGAATTGGGGACATGAGGGGAGGAACCTTGGAGGTGGAGGGAGCCTTGGTGAGGAAATATCTCGAATATATCAGCACTGGATTGGAATAATGACTGCCTCTTTTAAATCTATCTCGCTAGATGTTCACGAGAGTAAAAGGCCGTACACACGTAGGGTTTTTTAAGTCTTTCCACCAGACTTTTTGCTAAGCTCCTACTACTTTTTCCTAGAAAATATAAGATAATTAGATATCAAATAGTGTACTTTAATAGATAATTAGATAACAAATAGTGTACTTTAATAGATAATTAGATAACAAATAGTGTACTATAATAGATAATTAGATATTAAATAGTGTACTATAATAGATAATTAGATAATAAATAGTGTACTTTAATAGATAATTAGATATCAAATAGTGTACTATATTAGATAATTAGATATTAAATAGTGTACTATAATAGATAATTAGATATTAAATAGTGTACTATAACAGATAATTAGATATTAAATAGTGTACTATAATAGATAATTAGATATTAAATAGTGTACTGTAATAGATAATTAGATATTAAATAGTGTACTATAATAGATAATTAGTTATTAAATAGTGTACTTTAATAGATAATTAGATATTAAATAGTGTACTATAATAGATAATTAGATATTAAATAGTGTACTGTAATAGATAATTAGATATTAAATAGTGTACTGTAATAGATAATTAGATATTAAATAGTGTACTATATTAGATAATTAGTTATTAAATAGTGTACTATAATAGATAATTAGATATTAAATAGTGTACTATAATTAGATAATTAGATATTAAATAGTGTACTATAATAGATAATTAGATAATAATTAGATATTCTATTCACAGTTTCTCCACTTTAAAGTTACTGACTTTTTCACCGTTAGAGCGCAATATTTGTTACGCAATTACTCGCTAATTATGAAGTTCGTGAGTGCGAGGTGTTTATCGAACAGAAGTTCGTATTTGTTCAAATTAGTTCGCACTGACTTTACTGCATAGAGATAGGAAGAAGAAAATAATTATTGATATTTTCAGTCATAGTCACAAAATAATTCAAATTGTAATCAACCTGTCAGCAAATATTAAGTGACTTGTACATTAAAATTATATGAACATGAGCAGTACGAACCAGTTCATGTTTACATGCTGTCACCCACTTCATGTTTACATGCTGTCACCCACTTCATGTTTACATGCTTTCACTCACTTCATGTTTACATGCTGTCACCCACTTCATGTTTACATGCTTTCACTCACTTCATGTTTACATGCTGTCACCCACTTCATGTTTACATGCTGTCACCCACTTCATGTTTACATGCTGTCACCCACTTCATGTTTACATGCTGTCACCCACTTCATGTTTACATGCTGTCACCCACTTCATGTTTACATGCTGTCACCCACTTCATGTTTACATGCTGTCACCCACTTCATGTTTACATGCTGTCACCCACTTCATGTTTACATGCTGTCACCCACTTCATGTTTACATGCTGTCACCCACTTCATGTTTACATGCTGTCACCTACTTCATGTTTACACGTTTCTCACCCATCTCATTTTTACATGTTTTTCACCCTCATGTTTACATGTCCCCAGTCACTCCCAGTCCCTCTCAAATCTACTTGTCTACTTTTGATAGATGAGTTGCAGAGTATAAATAAATAACTAAGTAGACTGGTTATACAGAGAACATATAACATGTCTAACATTAAAACTTAAACACATTTTGCACAAAATAGAACTTTAACCTTTATCTGAAATGTAGGAAAACTTTAAATCATTAATTAAAGTTTTCCATTAAACTTTATAACATAAAATATAACCAATAATAAATAATATTTGTCAATGATAACAATTTCTTGCGCATAGATTAAAGGTAATAACTAAATAATTAACAGATAGAACTAATAACTACGCAAATAAATTAAACTCAATCAAAAGTTAATGAAATTGAAATACCACATTTCACACCACATTTTACACCACATTCTACACCACATTCTACACCACATTCTACACCACATTCTACACCACATTCTACACCACATTTTGTACCACATTTTGTACCACATTCTACACCACATTCTACACCACATTTTGTACCACATTTTGTACCACATTCTACACCACATTTTACACCACATTCTACACCACATTCTACACCACATTCTACACCACATTCTACACCACATTCTGCACCACATTCTGCACCACAGACACCAATAACCACTGTCGAAGCCCCAAAGAGTCGCTTTGGACCATTTTCACGACCACTTCTTCCAACTGATGAAACATTTCGCAAAATGAAACCAAATCTAAATTATGAAAGCGAGAGTATTATATCCTGTAAAAGTTTAATATTCCTTAGTTTTCACTGGCGATTTAAGCATCAAAGCGACAGGGAAAACTGTCAACAAGAAGTAATTATATCTGTAACAAACAGAAAATTAGAATTTAGAGTTCTATGGATATGACTAAAGGGCCGTACACACGTAGGGTTTTTAAGTCTGGTGGCCCTTTACAGTTGCTTTTCGTGAATATGGTTCCGGTGATGGTAATACCAATTCAGATTGTATTCGATAAGGTACAACTATAAACAACTAAGATTCGATAAGGTACAGATATAAACAGATATAAACAACTACTATTCGATAAATTACAACTATAAACAACTAGTGCATATACCTCGTCTGTAGATGCTAATCAGTAAGGGGTGGAAGACAGTCAGTGATTAGTAGATAATTAAAACCTTTCGTTACAGCAGTGTACTTTAAAGGCCAGGATAATTATTATTATTAAGCAGTATTAAGATTATTATCCATTCAAATGATATTACTCAAAATTTCAGAATTGAATTTAAGTTGAAGATATAAATCAGCATTCAAATGTACAAATGATCTAAATTAAAGATTTCGTAAAAGGGATAATGGCCAATAAAGTAGCCATCGTTTATATATCACAAATGACGTCACTGCAGAGTTTCTAATTATACATAGAATTTAGAAGGTGCGTACCTAACCCAATAATTAAGTTAGCAAAAACAAACTCACACAAGGATAGTGTGGCATCCTTTTAAGGTAGTGCCTATCTTAACTATTAATCTGCCTAACCTCGGTTGATAGTAGAGATAGGATTAGCCTTCTACATTGCGTTCTACAACCCTACTGTGGCCCTTGGTATGAACGGTACCAAACTATGACTGAATTGATAGTAAGAAAATGCGTACAAAATTTATTTTCAATCAGTTTTTTCGATCTAAATATGAATTCTGTCCATTTTTCAATTTAATTTGTAGATTCAGAAAATATTAGTTATACCTTATAGGGTAAGTCCCGAATTATCGGTCGGTTTCACATCTTCGGCCATATCATAAAGAACGCTATAATAATAAAAATAATAATCAATTGATTATTTACATTTTTCCTTATATGGCCCAAGACGTGAAACCGACCGATAAATCGTAACTTAACCTACATTGATATTACGCTTTAACTAAGCATTTAGACGCAAATCCCATTTTAATGTGGCGTTTAACGGACCCATCCCTAGAAGCTGTCCAATCAACGATTTTACCGCCCGAATTTCCGAAGATCTATTTGGCGATGGCGCTTGTTCGGAACAGATACCATCAAATGAATGTCTCTAATTAGCCTCAAACGTGTTTGTTAATGACTAATGGGGCAAGTGATGCTCTATTAGGGTATCAAAGTTGGTGTAAGACAATCCAATTGAATTAGAAGCTTTAATTGAGAGTGACGTCATAATTTGCCGTGAAATTCATTAATTTCACTCCTTTCACACTTGCATGAAGATTAATACTTGGAAGGGAGTATTTGAAGATATTATTATACTGTTTTTGTCCAATACCCAAATTTCACTGGCTGTAATTCAAAAACTATTAAACTTACAAAATCACATTCTGTTTATCAACATTTATTCCATATCTGTACAACATTTTAGATGAATATATTCAACCATTTTTTTTAT
The DNA here is from genome assembly GCA_947561585.1 of Caprella mutica. Lineage (NCBI taxonomy): Eukaryota > Metazoa > Arthropoda > Malacostraca > Amphipoda > Caprellidae > Caprella > Caprella mutica. The sequence goes on along the minus strand of CANNZV010001313.1, from coordinate 161,062 downwards.
GCAGTACTTTTAGTGACCGATACCAAAAACCAGTTTGCGCACTTTTGGTTTAACTTCAAATTTTAGGGTATTAAAACCATGTTTTTAATAACTTTCAACAGTTTATTAATATTTTTATTAAAAACCTTTTTTGTATAGAACAAAATATTCCCGTATCTTTTGTGAATTGGTATCGTATCAAAACCTTGTCTATACTTATATAATAAAAAAAACCTGTATATATAAATAATAATCTTGTTGTTTTCTAAAATGTTTTTTTTTTAATTATCAGGATAACTGGCAGGAAGTGGCTTTTCTCCGGCAGCAACTTCTTTCCTGCCATCTAATCAACGAAAACGACCCCGATTTGTACTTAGCTAAAGACTTCCTGAATGTCCATTCCCTCTATCCTCAGCTAACGCAAAATCCACTTCCCAATCTCCACCATCTTCCCAATTCGCCTGAAGAAAGCGATGGAGACCACCAGGACAATTTTAACCAAATCAATCTTCGAAATAATGAAATAAGCAATGTAGATAAACCATCTTGGTTGAATACCGATGATGAAATTATAGTAAAAGATGATCTAGATTTAACAAATAATGTAAATAATGTAAATCGTATAAAAATAAAATTCAATGATCAATATGAAACCGATCCGAAACAAATTGATAAAAATAATAATGATTTAAATTATTTAGACTATCCTATAGATAATACAAATAAAATGATGGAAGGATATGAAAAATTATCAAATAGTTTAAATCTTGAAGATGGTTCAGCATTAAACAGACCTCTAGTCGAAAGGAGAAGATATACTAGGGACATCACTCCTGAATATCTCACTTCACATCCTAGTCATACAACTACCACCGTAAGTGTTCCTCAGATAATAGAAATAGACTCAGAAGAAGTCAAAGAGTCAACTAGAAATACGTCACTTCCCAGGAAATCAAACCTTGAAAGTAATCTTCCTAGTCCGAGATACTACAAGAAATTGCTGAACCTGCGTCTTGCTAGAAACGTTACTACAGTCGATTCTACTGAAAACAGAGCATTAAATGAGGTAAAGCTTAATTTATATCTCCCAACCTGTGGTATTACGGACCATTTTATACCTTATCTAAAAGGCCGTACACACGCAGGGTTTTTTAAGTCTTTCCACCAGACTTTTTGCTAAACTCCTCCTACTTTTCCCACGAGATAAGAAAAATGATATAATTATTATTTATTTTAGTTGGTATCCATGATACCAGCAGGTATCATGGATACCAACTTATATAAATAATAATTATATCATTTTCCTTATATTGTTGTGGAAAAAGTAGGAGGAGCTTAGCAAAAAAGTCTGGTGGAAAGATCTAAAAAAGCCTGCGTGTGTACGGCCCTTAAGCATAACTTACCTATATAAAGATTTTTATTTGCAGGAATACATTCGAGTTCTGGAACATCAGATTCGTGACCTGAGACAACGAATTAGAAGTTGCCGAAACTGTTTGCCTTCGCGGAAGAAACGATTGGGAAGCTGCGGAGTAGGGGAAGGCTGGAGACAGCATAGGCGATTGGAGAAGATAAGAAAGAAAGGGAAGAAACAGCGAAGAGAAAGACACAAGAAAGAAAATGACGCTAATCAAATGGCAGAATCTGATCAAAATGATGCTACAACACGTGAAGAGCATATTCCTAACATGTTAGCATTTTATCTTAGATACTAAGAATAATTAGGGTGGTGACGATATGCTTTTGAAAGCCTATACGCCCGGAATTGATTTTTAAAAAGTTAAAACTTTATAAACTACATCTAGTTTGTTTAGTTAGTACATATATAGTTAGTATATACTCGTAGTTCATGAATTAATTTCCTCTTCTTTAAAGATTTTATCCTTCTTGTTTTTAATGGAAAAATATTGTCATATATGTACTAATTTTTAAATTTCATGAATTTTGTGTTTTACCATGTGACGCGATAGTCACATTCGTCACTAGGCTCCACACACTCAATTTATCACAGTATAGTCCTCAGTTTCTTATGTGACTAATTCGTCACACACGGTTGTGAAGGGTTAATCATAGATCTTAAGAATATCACAGACGAAATGAAATGGTATCAAATACTATATACCGCTGGTGTAGAACCATTCAATGCTCTTTAATTCTCTCCGTCTAAAGTGTTTTCAGGATCTATGATTTTCAAAGCATATTGTCACAACCCAAGTAATGATATACCAAGCGCATACAATATTCAGTTCATTGCTAGATTTTGACCAGCTAAGTTTGCTATTTATTAATAATGGTTTTCAATTGAAAGATCCCCTCACGAAGCGCGACAAAACAGACGGCAGAGTGTGGACTTCAGACGGGGCTTCAACCAGAAGATAGTTCGAATGGACGAAGCTTTGCAGCAGTTTTCAGAGACTCAATCCGCTTTCTGTAAAGAGCTAAGGAACAATCTAGGGGCTAGTTTGGAAAAGAGAGGCATGGAACTGGGTGCCCTGTCCGAACAAGTGGCGGCCCTGGTCAGGACTTCAACCAAACAGGTGTCCATGCTCGAAATCATCAACTCTGACCAGGTAAGACCTGCTGAGAATATTATTGGTGTGAATTAACATAATAGTGTAAGATTATGCACAAAAATTAACCTAAAATCTAAGTTGAATTGGAGAAATTTAAGTGAGAAAGTGTCTTTGTTTCCTAATGTGTCACCAAAATACTCAAAATGAGTCGTAGCAAGTACAGTTAAACTCGTGAGTTATGAAGTATTGGTCAATTCATATCTCAAGCCACTTCATATCTCAGGTACACAAGATAGTTTTCTATGATTTAGATCTTAAGAAAATTATGGCCATTGAGAGACTATGACAAAATTCTTGAAGTATATATTTTCGATATTTTAAACATAGAAAATACTTCATAACTCAGGTCCTTCATGACGCAGAAATTTTACTGTATATATTATATTGTACCAAACCAAGTTGTTCCTCACTCTCTCCATCATCATATCCATCTTCTGCATCTCCTTCCTCTCTCCATCATCATATCCATCTTCTGCATCTCCTCACTCTCTCCATCATATCCATCTCCTGCATCTCCTTCCTCTCTCCATCATCATATCCTTCTTCTCCATCTCCTTACTCTCTCCATCATCATATCCATCTTCTGCATCTCCTTACTCTCTCCATCATCATATCCATCTTCTGCATCTCCTTACTCTCTCCATCATCATATCCATCTTCTGCATCTCCTTCCTCTCTCCATCATCATATCCTTCTTCTCCATCTCCTTACTCTCTCCATCATCATATCCTTCTTCTCCATCTCCTTACTCTCTCCATCATCATATCCATCTTCTGCATCTCCTTAGTCTCTCTACCATCATATCCATCTCCTGCATCACCTCACTCTCTCTCCATCATATCCATCTTCTGCATCTCCTCACTCTCTCTACATCATCATATCCATCTTCTGCATCTCCTTACTCTCTCCATCATCATATCCATCTTCTGCTTCTCCTTACTCTCTCTACCATCATATCCATCTTCTGCATCTCCTTACTCTCTCCATCATCATATCCATCTTCTACATCTCCTCACTCTCTCCATCATCATATCCATCTTCTACATCTCCTCACTCTCTCTACATCATCATATCCTTCTTCTCCATCTCCTTACTCTCTCCATCATCATATCCATCTTCTGCATCTCCTTACTCTCTCCATCATCTTATCCATCTTCTACATCTCCTCACTCTCTCCATCATCATATCCATCTTCTACATCTCCTCACTCTCTCCATCATCATATCCATCTTCTACATCTCCTTACTCTCTCCATCATCATATCCATCTTCTACATCTCCTCACTCTCTCTACCATCATATCCATCTTCTGCATCTCCTTACTCTCTCCATCATCATATCCATCTTCTACATCTCCTCACTCTCTCCATCATCATATCCATCTTCTACATCTCCTTTGCCGCAAGAATACACTCAGATTGCCTGTCAATCAGAGTATAAAATGATTTCGCTGCTTCGGTTTGAGGACAGCGCGCTATGAATTTATTATGATGTGAATGACTGTCCCAATACCTACTTTATTATGAAATTATGATGTAAATGACTGTTGCAGAAGTAGTCAGGAAATAGGCAGGATACAGTCATGAAATAGTGACTGAATAATGACCCCCCCCCCTGATTACAGTTCACTATTTAAATTAAAGTTCATCCTTCAAATTTTGATCCTATTGTGTCTTTCGCTTTTATGAACCATTCTTCAGGCTTTAATTGTTTACTTTATCTAACAACAGTATAAATAACATCAGATTTCCTTTCCTTAACACAAAACTAAAATCTGAAACTTAAAACATAGAAGCAAACATCCGTTAAACCTCACATCTGCTGTATAACATTAACTGTTTTTAAAGAATTTTGAAGTTCTTTCTTCTTTCTCGCTCTTCAGGTTAACATCTCCAATTAAGAAGTCGGTTTTCTTGGAATTATTACACATGTTTGTCTCAGTTGTAAGTCTTGAAGAGATGCTAGTAATAATTTATCAGTAATGGTTCAGTTTTATTATCAGGATATTCTAGCATATTTAATTAAAATGTTCTATAAGTAATATATGGTATGAAGTTATAATTGAGGTGAGACATGAAGAATATAGTGATGTAAAAGAATACTTAGATTTACGAAGGACATACGCTATGATGGACACACTTTACGAAGGACACACATTACAAAAGACACACATTACAAAAGACAAACATTACAAAGGACACACACGAAGGACACACTTTACGAAGGACACACACGAAGGACACACTTTACGAAGGACACACACGAAGGACACACTTTACGAAGGACACACACGAAGGACACACACGAAGGACACACTTTACGAAGGACACACATGAAGGACACACTTTACGAAGAGCACACACGAAAGACACTAGTAACGAAGGACACACCTTACGAAGGACACACCTTACGAAGGACACACCTTACGAAGGACACACACGAAGGACACACTTTACGAAGGACTCCCTAAGCAGTTTAGTAGGTATGGTAGCCGCTCCCGCTATTGATTCGCTTCAACGTTTCTCTGTTCTTCAGCTTTAGTGTCACTCTACAGTGTTGTGAAGAACACTTAGAATGTGTTGTGAAGGACACTTAGAATGTGTTGTGAAGGACACTTAGAATGTGTTGTGAAGGACACTTAGAATGTGTTGTGAAGGACACTTAGAATGTGTTGTGAAGAATACTTAGAATGTGTTGTGAAGGACACTTAGAATGTGATGTGAAGAACACTTAGAATGTGATGTGAAGGACACTTAGAATGTGATGTGAAGGACACTTAGAATGTGATGTGAAGGACACTTAGAATGTGTTGTGAAGAATACTTTGAATGTGATGTGAAGGACACTTAGAATGTGATGTGAAGGACACTTAGAATGTGATGTGAAGGACACTTAGAATGTGATGTGAAGGACACTTAGAATGTGTTGTGAAGAATACTTAGAATGTGATATGAAGGACACTTAGAATGTGATGTGAAGGACACTTAGAATGTGATGTGAAGGACACTTAGAATGTGTTGTGAAGAACACTTAGAATGTGATGTGAAGAACACTTAGAATGTGATGTGAAGAATACTTAGAATGTGTTGTGAAAGGAAGCTCTTCACATTGAAGGGAAGTCCTTCACATTGAAGGGAAGCCCTTCACATTGAAGGGAAGTCCATCACATTGAAGGGAAGGAAGAGAGGCAATGTTTTTACATACAAACCACGAATTCATTCAAGATATCACAGGGATTGAAGAGAAGCTTCCTTATTTTAGATCCAATTTCCTATTTGTTTCTAGAAGTTTCCTTCTTTTTTACACGATATATTAAGTTTATTCTTGCTATTTTAATATTCAACTGCTTTTAGCATATGGAACTTCAGTTAAATATTAATTTATTGTAAACGTTACTTAAGAAGAGATAGTTATTTAACAGATTATTTTATTTGGTATCTATGATACTCGCAGGTATCCCAATTGAAATAAATAACTATCTCCTTATAATAAAAATAAAAAAATCAAGTATCTACAAATATTAAATTCTTTATGAGATACAAATGTTTACCTGCAAGTATCATGGATACCAATTGAAATAAATAATTGTCTCCTAATGGTAAAACAAAATCAAGTATCTACCAATACTAATTTCAACAAATGTTTGCAAAGTAAAAGCAGTCAATTTGACTGTTTGGTCCTTTAAAGGCGTGGAAAAAGACACAGTCGCTATTTTCACCAATGTCAGTTTTTTTCTCTTTGATGCACTAGAGTTAGATTCTTAATTCGTAGAAAGGTTTTTTTCCGAGGTGCAGATTGTCTGCGTCTGATAAAAGAATTTCATTTCCTGTTTTATGTGCAGTTTATTTTTGAGCGAAATGAAAAAGGTGTTTCTTGCTGAAATAAAAGGAACATATCCTTATTCTGTAGATTGAAATTAGAAATGCGATGAGAAGAGTTTAGATCTTAAACTTTTATGTCCATAGACAACTTGTATGTCCCCTTTAACCCGTACATAAAGGGAGTCCTTATTTTGGGACAGCAATCTGTAGATGTGGCACATCAGCAAAGTTAAAGTTGACCAACCGTGTACGGGTTAGATTTATGTATTTGGAGTAATTTTATGATTTTTCCTTAAACAACTATAAAAAACATATATATGTACTCTTTCATATATTACAACACATATATTTAAATTTAAAGTACAAGTTTCATATATTTCATTCATATGAAAAGAGTTTATATCATAATGAAGTAGATTGCATTTTTGACTCTACAAAAGAAGTTAATATAGACGATGATGCTGAAGGAGATTTTGATGAGATATTGTATTCATAACTTATAATAATGACTGTTGAATATATAATGTTGTAGATCATTACTTTACTTAATTTACTGAATATTTAAAAAAATATTCTATATTCCAATCAAATTAAATAATATGTTTTATTTAGGTCATTTTTCAATTGATAAAATTTAAAATATTGTACCAATACCTACTAGATAGACTATATGAAAATGAACATAAATAAATAATCATTTTAATCTTTTAACTTAGAAAATGCAGATTAATAGTTTTTATCATACACTAATTAATTCTGATTGAAGAAAATAGAGGAATCCTTGGTTGCTGCATTATGTTTAGGGAGAAAAACTCAACAAGAATAAACAAAAATAGAAGTTAGGATATGTATCATGATTACGAGTAGGTAGATTATAAGTCGCTTGTTTTTCAATAAATGTTACCCCTGAAGACGGAAACCACGAAGGATTCTGAAAGCTTGGGAAAATTCAAAACTACTTCTTGTTGAGTTCTTCACCCTAAACATAACTAATTAATTCTATAAATAACTAATTATCTGATAAATTTTAATTAATAAATATATGATTTTAACATCAATCCCCCCTAGGGTAAGTTCTTAATTATCGGTCAGTTCCCCATTTTCGGACACGTAAGGAAAAACGATATAATAATTATTATTTAATTTATATTAAATCGTTTTTTCTTACGTGTCCGAAAATGGAGTACTGACCGATAATTAAGAATTTACCCTATCCGATTTTCCATTTATATTTTATTTTGCTAAGCAAACTAATGATGTTTAATTCTTCCAATGGATTTAATTGATATACTTTATGTTCCCCATTAAAATTGATATCTTTAATATTTATTAGTTTGAATTGGTGATATAATGTTTGAAATAAGGGATTTATTCACCTGATGTGTTTACTTATAAATTGATATTTTATGTTATGTATGTGTAAATAATCATCATTTTCCAAATTTTGATATTTAATGTTATGTTGAAAAAATCTATCCTAATAATACCCCTCGTGTGTTTATTTATTTATTTTGTGTCCGCTTTTACACTACGGGTATTAAACATGAAGAATGTATCTATGATACGCACGGGAATATATTGACTTGATATTTAAATTCCCCTGTTTTTATTCAATTTTTAAATGTATTTTATCTATAAAATAAATTAGACTATGCAGAAAATTTAATTTTAATTGAATTCATTAAAAGTAACCTAATAACGGGTAATAAATTGGTATTGATGATAACCCGTTATTCTTAACGGGAAAGTGCACTAGTTCAAGTATAACAGCTAAGATAAAACAGTTTATAAATTCCATTTAATAATAAAGTGGTGGGTACAAATATTATTTATTTAAATTTATACATGGTAAAACATTTAGTTTTATTTTTCATTTAATCGGAATATTTCTCATATTTTGGAAATTTTGTTTTTTTATAAAATTGTTTTTTCTCCATAATTCAGGTGTACTCGAGCCAACAGCACATGGAGAAGAATTTAGCGAATCTTTTAACACTTAAAGAGTCACAAGTAAGATTCATACGCAACTTCCACAAGAAAATTATGTTGCCAGGACTGGTTAACTTGAACGCGTTGTTGTCCAGTCATGCGTCTACTGTGACATCCATGGGGATGTCGGTTATTACTCAGGTAGGTACTGACCTCTACTGACATCTCATTGACTTCTAACTGACCGCTAGAGAGATGGGAATGTCAGTTATCACACAGGTAGGTACTGACCTCTAACTGGCATTTCTTATTTATGTAGGAACAACTGACATCTAGGTGTATGATTATAAATGACATCTTATTTACCTCTAACTGACCTCTAACTGACATCCATGAAACTTCTTTTCAAGAATATTTCATTTTTGAATGAAAAAAAAAATCATTTTTTTCATGATACATTAATCATTCACATCAATCTAACACACGTACCTTTTTCCAGGCCGAGATGTTGGAGGACGCGTTCATCACACACTCTACACGACAAGCGGACTCGCTACAGAAACTCACGGAAGAGGCGGACATGATGAGCAACACTATTGCCAACCTACGGACGAGAGGGCAGGACCTTAGTAGCAGACTGCAGGACAATGCGGATGCTTTCGTTAGGGTGAGATTATTAGTAGGGCTGTGACAATATGCTTTGGAAATAATAGAAGAGGGGTAAATCATTATTAGGGTTGTGACAATATGCTCTATATTAGAATATTATAGACGGAGAGAATTAATGAGTATTGAATGGTTCTACACCAGCGGTATATAGTATTCGATACCATTTCATTTCGTCTGTGATATTCTTATGATCTATGATTTATAAAGCATATAGTCACAACCCTAATTATTACTCTCAGAAAAGTAATTTGCCGAATAAGGTTTATTTTAAACAGTTATATTGGAACAAAGAATGAATATAGTTTCAGTTTGTCAGTTGATTATTAGGTATATGATAACATTATTATTCTAGTATTATTATATTTTATATATTTTATTTTTAAATGTTCACAATTACAATTATCCTAATTTCTAATTTTCACATTTGTGATATTAAGGACCACTGAATATGAATGAATAGTTCTAAATTAGGTATTTGTTGATAATGTGCCCATTTTAATTTAAAAACTAATAACAGTGCAAGCTACAAAATTCACGCTTGATATATAGTAACATTTGTATATATATTAGTTATAAGTTTTACTTTCCCTGAAATCGTACCTTCCATTGATTCTGTCCTGCTTCGTGATGTCCCACGGTAAAGATAATATCAGTTAGTACCACTTTGGTAGTTCATATGGGTACTACAGTTACCATCAGTTACCATCAGTTACTATAGGTTACCATAAGTTACCATAAGTTACCATCAGTTAGTACCACTTTGGTAGTTCATATGGGTACTACAGTTACCATCAGTTACCATCAGTTACTATAGGTTACCATAAGTTACCATAAGTTACCATAAGTTACCATAAGTTACCACCACTTTGGTAGTTCATATCGGTACTACAGTTACCATCAGTTACCATCAGTTACCATCAGTTACTATAGGTTACCATAAGTTACCATAAGTTACCATCAGTTAGTACCACTTTGGTAGTTCATATGGGTACTACAGTTACCATCAGTTACCATCAGTTACCATCAGTTACTATAGGTTACCATAAGTTACCATAAGTTACCATAAGTTACCATCAGTTACCATCACTTTGGTAGTTCATATGGGTACTACAGTTACTATCAGTTAGTATAGGTTACCATAAGTTACCATCAGTTAGTATCACTTTGGTAGTTCATATAGGTACTACTGTTACCATCAGTTACTATTGGTTACCATCAGTTACTATAGGTTACTATCAGTTATCTTTAGTTACCAGCAGTTACCATCAGTTACCCTCAGTTACCCCAACTTTCCTCGTCTCAACAGTTACTTTCATTACAGTGTTGATAAAAAAAATCCAGACTCACTTACTCTCCATTTCAGGAAATTCAGAACAGGGTTAATAACGTCGTGAAGGAACTAGTCGTGATACGAGTACAGAGTCAAACCTTCGCCAACATCAGTGATGCCTCACTGTCTAATATTACATCAACGTGAGTCATTCTCTATAATGTCCCTTTTCTTCTTTTTCTCCTGTTATATTTCATTTATAGTTCATTTATATTCTATTTATTTTCTTGTTTTTTAAATATTTTAATAATATTGCAAATAGAGTCTGAAGCAATAATGTCTCTCTAACTGTCTCCTTTGTGTCTCAGTCTCAATGCCACTGAAGCAGCAGTGGGTTCGTTTTCAAGCAAGGCTCACTCCACCCTCTCTGACAGCAAAGCGAAAAGTGTCTCTTTTGCCAAGCAGTTCACCAAGGATGTGAACGCTCTATCTACCAGAGTGGAGTCAGGAGTCAGTGCTGTGAGTAGACTTGACTTTAGAGAGTGGAGTCAGGAGTCAGTGCTGTGAGTAGACTTGACTTTAAAGAGTGGAGTGAGGAGTCAGTGCTGTGAGTAGACTTAACTTTAGAGAGTGGAGTCAGGAGTCAGTGCTGTGAGTAGACTTAACTTTAGAGAGTGGAGTCAGGAGTCAGTGCTGTGAGTAGACTTAACTTTAGAGAGTGGAGTCAGGAGTCAGTGCTGTGAGTAGACTTAACTTTAGAGAGTGGAGTGAGGAGTCAGTGCTGTGAGTTGACTTAACTTTAGAGAGTGGAGTCAGGAGTCAGTGCTGTGAGTAGACTTGACTTTAAAGAGTGGAGTCAGGAGTCAGTGCTGTGAGTAGACTTGACCTTAAGACCTGGTAATTGTAAATTGATATTCTTAAAGCCTTTATTCTTTAAAAAAACAAATGTGGAATTCAAAGTTGACACTATCATCATTTCCATTTAATGTTCCCTTGTGTCGTTAATAATAATAGTCTTTGATATAGTTAATATTAATTACTTCTGTATAGCTAACATTAATGGTTCCTTGTATACTTACTATACATTACTGGTACTATAATGACAGCTACTTAACACCCCCACCCCCCTCTCCTCCAGACCCTCTCCACCAACCACCAGGCCTTGTCGCAAGTGGAGGAATCGGAGCTGGAGACGCGGCGATTCGTCAACTCCGCTTCAACGGCGTGGACCGAACTTTTCCTCAGTCAGGAGAACGAACTCAGAGTGGACACGGACAAGCTCACGAACAACCTGCAGGCGCACACGCACCACACGCAGAACATTTTGACGGGACTCAATAACGCCGCTGAAACGCATGAACTGGTGAGCAGTTAGGCCCATTCTATACTATTGATGAAACGCCGCGTCTTCACTGCCCTGTTTACGCGTTTACGAGGAGGCGTAAAAGGAGATGTAAAACGTAGCGTTTTAAAAAATACTATTTTATCTTTATTTCATTAAGTACACTTATCAGAATATCGACATATATTTCTCGTTATGAAATACTAAATCTATTGACTTTCACTGTGTGTCTAACTAATATATCTCTTGTGTACAATGCTGAAATGTACAACTGTTAGCTGTTTAATGTTGCCGAATTGCAAGGGAGATCAGGCCTGAGGGTTGCTTCTTGTAACATTAATTAGTTCACTGCACTTGACATGAGAGAGAGAACGACTGATTTAATGAAAAAAAGTAAAAAAAAAAAGTTACAAAAAAAAGAATTATCAAGAAAAAAAGGAAAATCTAATAAACAAAATGGTGGTTAGTCAATAATATATTTGGTATGGCGAATTTATTTAATTATTAGTCCTATAATATGGTATAATGTAGTATTTAAGATATAGTTAGTGCAGAAGTAATAATTAATTTTTAATGTCAATTATAATTAATATATTCAATAGTTTGCTGATAATTCAATCGTCTTTATTGTTTTTTTATTTAATATGTAAATATTATGATTTGTATAATAATAATTCAAGTTTCCTAACCTAATTAAAAAGATGGAAAACTTATAGAACAAAAAAAGTTTTAAATTAGAATAATGAAGGACAATCGAAAGTTTGAAAAGTGACGAAATAAATCTTTTTAGATCATTAAATTAGTTACCAAGTTACTACACAATTGGAATTAGACTAGGGGTAAGTTACGAATTATCGGTCAGTTCTACATCTTCGGTCATATAAGAAAAAAACAATACAAAAATATTATTATTAGATAGCATTGTGTAATAATAACAATTTTTATATTGTTTTTTTCTTATATGACCGAATATGTAGTACTGACCGATAATTAATTCGTTACTTACCGTAATTACCTATTTTTAGTCATGATATTAAAAAATGTACCAAATGTAGTTATTAATTTTCTATGTGATTTAATATACCAGCTCATTTGGTAAAGAAGGCAGTAACATCGAACTATTTAAAGTTTTTTTACTGTGTCATTTTATCGAAATTATTGTATTTTATGAATTTGCCTCACAGAAAAAAATGGAAATTTAGTTTATTATTATTTATATTCATTAATAAGAAAATATGGCGTTTGCCCTTCGTTAAGAAGTTCAGGGGATTTTATTTGATAAGTTAGCCTTAATTTAACTTTTGTATCCGCTAGTTTGTTTATTGCGCACTTCTTTATTGATGAATGATCTGCCAAGGGAGTTTGGGGGTGGCACGCCCCTTGTTATTCATAAATTTGATGTTATATCAGAAATAAGCGGTAAATTCCTAATTAGCGTTCCTATTTCATTTAGGGACGTGAACTAGGAATCGATCCAAATACCCCCTTCCTAGTTCAAGTCACTGAATGATTTAGGGACGTGAACTAGGAATTCACCTAATTGACTTAAAGAATAGAAACTTAGAGATTTTATTTTTGCATATTACTAATTCGATTTTAAATTAATTGGCAATATTTTAACTGTTTAGGTATTATTGGAATGGGCATAGTTTAAATTACATTAGAGAATTAAAATAGTCTTACATGTTTATAACCAAATAATGTTTCAAAAGTGGCTAAAAGAGTATCAAAAAGTTGTCATTTTCCGCTTGTCGATTGTCAACCTGGTACCTAGTTTTCAGTGTACCATTATACATATAAATGGGTAAACTATTAAGAAAACATTTGCACATTTCATCTATTGTAATGTAATTTTATGTGGAAGAATAGCAGCTTACAGTAAAACTTACCTTATACCGAAAAAGCAGAAGGTGTATTCGGGCACTTTCCTCTCCTACCGTAATTACCAGATCTGACGCTAATTTTAGCGTGGTGTTGATGTAGGGTCATGCAGGTAAATTGCGTCACACTAACTAACCGCGGCCTCCAATAACAGAAACATCATAGCTTCAAAACACACGCTAAAAACATAAATTATAGCATTGCGCTTCTTTTGATAGCTATGCAACATTTAATGTACCTTATTTTGGTTCAGATTGTTTTAGAGACTCTCTGGAGAGGGCCGCAATTAAAAATTAAAAGACCGCAATTTACCTGTGTGACCCTACTTAATGGCACACTACTGGAATCACGTATATGACACTAACACAACACTTAATTGTTCACAATGCACTAGCACTTAATTATTCTATACTTCATTATCTGTTCACAATGCCTTAACACTTAATTTTTCTCCACTTCACTGGCCACAGATTCCCAATAGCTCACTCAGTACGCGCACTATGTCGGTTGCTTTCACACTGCCAAAATTACGAATTGTTTTTTTTTTCAGTAGGCACTCCACTTGCTTGCGGTCACGTCACAGTGTTCAACTAAATCAAATAATTAAATCACATTCTACCATATTAATTAGGGTAACTACTCATTTACACCTTCTGGTACTACTGACGCTTAGTATCGAGTAGATCATTTAGTACCTTTTAATTTGTTGGATTACAGCTTCTGGAGGAGCAGAGGAGTGACTTTTCCCGCTTTGTGGGCAAGAGGCAGGACGCGTTAGACTCGCAGTGTATGGCTATAAGCGACTGGAGTGGTCTGATGTCATCGGAACTACGTCGGAGAGACGAGGATTTGCATCGGTTCCTTAGCGATAATCTACATTACTCTCTAGGTGAGGAGAAAACAATATTGACTATATATGTCTAGACATCATGGTTCCACTATATGAAACTGAAATATTTAATCCCACTTAACTATTGGAATTTTATGAACCCTGTGCTGTGTTTTGACTAAATAATGTTGTACTAACCACACTGTTTTAGTTGAGTGAAATCTATGGTCATCTTCATTTATTGATTTACCTTAACTAACTTTCCTAAAATGTGTTTCTCCCGACCCCAAGCCCCCCTTCCCTACCCCGAAGACGCAGACGAGTACCTCGTGTCCCGGTTACCGGACGGTACATTCCTGTACCACACACCCATGGACGCTCCAAACCCGAAGAAACCCGAATCTGTGTACCCAGTAATGCCCAAACCATCCTCTTACATCAGCCACCCTTCTCTTAAAACAACTGATACTAATAACAACCCGTCTGAGTTGTTTGGTGAAACTAACAAGAAACCTTCAGAGTTGTTTAACAACAACCCTTCAAAGCTCTTAGATGAAACTAACAACAATTTGTCGATAAAATCTACTTCATCTAAACAATATTCTCCCGAAGCTGTCGCTGATCCGCATTTTGAAGTCTCTGCGATGCCGATTGGTTTCGAATCCCCCGAATCTTCCGAAGACCAATTGCCAGTTCCAGAAAATGAGAATATCTTGGAAAGAGAGAAGGTAAGTTTATTTACAGCAATTTGATTATCCTTCAAAATGTATTAACAACATCAATGATTTCATTAACGGCAAATTAAAGGTGCTTAAATTAATGTATATATACATTACAGGACCGTACACATGTAGGGTTTTTAAATCTTTCCACGAGACTTTTTGCTAAGCTCCTCCTACAGTTTCCACGAGAATATAAGAAAAAACGATATAATTATTATTTATTTTAGTTGGTATCCATGATACGTGCAGGTATCATGGATACCAACTAAAATATATAATTGTAATACATATCCATGATACCTTGCAGGTATCATGGATACCAATTAAAATATATAACAATTATACCGTATTTTCTCATACGATTCAAAAATCTCGAGCAAAAAGTCTGGTGGTAAGACAGAAGCGACCCCACGTGTGTACGGCCCTTTATAGTTTCATGATTCCCTAGCTGCAGCAAACGATATACTCTTTTAATGATTTGAAGTTGAGTTAAAAGATTTTGCCGGTATAGCATTTCTGTAGCCTTTATCGGTGATGGATGGTTCTTTTTACACTCGAGAATACATTCTGTAAATGGAAAAGAATTTCCCAGTCGGTAAAACTGTAACAGTTCACATAAAGTGGAGATTGATTATGTGACCTTTAAGGATTTTAAGTATTTTTACATACTGAATATTTTAGGTATATGTAAACTATTTCGTGAAATTTTGAATGATACGCTCTTATTTTTTTTTAACATTACAAGTATCTATTTTTATGGTTAGTGAAAGTTATGGTGGGGCCATAGAAGATTAAGAGAGTTACACTCTGCCTAATCTTCTACTGCTCCACCATAACTTCTTTTATTGGGAGGAACCTGTTCGAAACCTTGACATTATTAAATCCTGGTAGAGCGTATTTTAAAATCATTTTCTCTCATTTAACCTCTAACGTTTGTTTACTTTAACCTTCACCCCCAATAACTAACCCGTTAACATCCCCAGCCCAGACCCTTTGGGACCTAACCCACTAACCCTTGGGGCTACCTGGTGAGGGACGGGGGTCCTGACGACTGCACTCTCTTGCTAACCACCAGATACACCTGTCAGGCACACCTGTCAGGCACACCATATCACACGGAGGGTAAATTGTCAGCTGTTAATAGTGAATAAAAATAAACAATATTATTTTTCATATACTGTACAGTGGTAATAATTTAATGAATATTTAACAATAACTGATTAAGGCAAAATGGCAACTACCGAATTCGAATTAAATAAAGTTATTATATATTTCAAAAAAGTTATTATTTATTTAGAAAAAAATTACTATACCTACATTTAAAGAATATTTTTTTATTGTATATTTAAAATAAAATTTCAAAAGGTTATTATACATTTATATTCAAATATGAGAATTAAAATTTATTCATTGTGTACAGTGTTATTTCCATAATTAGTATATTCTAATATTTCATGTTTTTTTTAAATAGTAACCTATTTTAATTTTGATTAGGTATTTAATTCGCAAATAATTATTTAATACTTTCAATTAATTTAATTCAGTGATTTTTGTTTGCTTCCGTAATTAATTGATAGACTTTCATTCGTTGAAGATTTGTATTGAAATAATTAATAATTGGTTCGTATTATAGTAATTAAAAGTAATTAACTTATGATGGTGGATATAATGAGTTTTAATTCCAATTAAATGCTACTTATTAACTTTAATTGAATAATACAATTACTAAAAAGTTCGACGTAATAGGAAATATAGTACATAACTCGTACACCGTAATGATGTATGTTGAAATGATAGGGTCTATCCTAAAGAAGATGTGCATGGTTATTTTGACACACTTTGCGGGTTTATTAGTAACAAACTCTAAATTAGATTCTAACTGTGTCGTAATTAAGTCGTCCACGGACATTTCTTCCAACGGTCACTTCGCCCACGAAATACTTTATTTTTGTATAATATTCATAATCTGTATGCATTTTATATTATTTATATATATTCTGCAATATATAAGTAGAATTTATATTGTTGATGGTAATTAGAAATTTATGGTCTTTGCCTTAATTCATATCGCAATAAGAACAGTGAAATAATAAAACTGAATACTTTTTTCAATGATAAACACCAGGCTATTTATGTAATAGTGAAAATATATGAAATATATCCCATATACATTTTAAAATACAAAATAAAGCAATTTGCGAACGAAATGTCCATGGACAAAATGTCCGTGGACGTAATGTCAGTGGACGAAATGTCCTAGACCTAAGTATTTCACAGCGTAATAATCTACTGACATTTTAGTTACAAACTTTTTCTCGGCTCTCTTCATTTTCCTCGAAATTGCATACTTTACAGAAATGTGTCGCAAGAAACATAATAACTTGCATGTGTCTTATTTTAACTCTCATATGTATTATAAACGCATTGCTAACTTAGGGTCATGGCATTTCTAAATCCACCTGCCGTTAAATTCTATTTATCTTCATTAGATGTAACTGCAAGGTATAGGTATCTTTATTGAATAAATAACGAATGAAAACATTTTCATAAACATTCAAATTACTAAACTATTCATATACGTATTTCAATTGCTCAATATTATCATGTATATCTTTTCTAGGATATACATTTAAAATATCTTTCTAACACTTATAGTAGTGGTACAATGTTCTCTAATTATTATTCTATATCTTTTTAGTGTTAGAGTTACTACTCTTTTTAACACTCAGAAGTGATATAGTGTACCCTCGTGTGATCTAAAGTGAACTACACCTTCTCATGCTAGTCCTCAATAGGGTGTGGTCCCTATTGCTTTACAAAACAACTACCACTTCAATATTCATTTGGAGTGTTTAATTTATTAATTCAACACTTAATTACGAAGATATAGACAGAGATTTTTATTTGAACCGTGTATCTTTTAGCCACTCGAAGAGATTGAGACTCTATGATTGTCTTCATCACTCTCAAAGTGCATATAGGGTCATTGCATAGCTATGCACACCCATTCAGAAGATAATATACTTTTTGGCTGGGTGCCTGACGCCTTTTTCTATTTCAGGAGGTGATGAATCTTCCACCAGAAGTCACCCAAAGTTCTCCAGAAGATGAAAGAGTAGAAGAATCTTCCTCCTTTTCTTCATCCCCACCCAAATCAGGCATATCATCCTCCGGAAATGACGTGAGGCCTGATTTAACGGCTATGGGAGCGGAAACTGTTCTGGCTTCCACCAGCCAATCGGATTACCTGCAGTCAAAACTAGAGTCGGGGGAGCCTTATTCGGTGCCAAGAGAGGGGGAAGATCCCATGATACACGGCGATGAAGAGGAGAATAGTGGAGTCGATAAGGAGGAGATATACAAGAATGAGAAGAATGTTACCGAAAGCAACATTGAAGATTCAACTTCGAATAATATCACAATAGATCTGATGGAGCCAAACAAAACATCCTACTCGATTCACGGTTTCAGTGATTCGGAAAATGAGGATGACGAGGGCTTCATAAAACTACGAACCATTTTGGATGCAGCAGAAAGGAGTATAATTAATTTCCAAAATGATATCGGCGCCACGGAAGTGTTTGAAGCACTCAAAAATAACAATTCGACGGATGGCTCCGCGACGACATCTTGGTTACGTCCGAATGGAAGATTTGATGAAGGATTTTGGAAAGATTGGGGTTCGAATTCTAGGGTTCCAAATTCGGATATGATGACACCAAAGACAACTAACGTATGGACACCAACATACCCTGTGACTGACAAACCTCTAAGACACAGACACTGGAGAACTAGAAGAAAGATGAGGAAATTTTCGGCAGCTGACCAAGGTTCTTCGAACAGAAGTGTCAATAATGTTTTCAAACATTATGGTAAATTTTAAACCAACTATTAGGTTCATAGTAATTCAATAATACTCTTGTTAAGTTTGAAGATTTGTAATATATTATAATGCATTAGCATGATTTGCAGCGTTGATTTTACTGGTGCTATACTGAATAGGGTGAAACTGTGACAAGTTTTATCAAACAATATAACTATGGGCTCAAACATACTACGAGCGGAGCGGAGCGGCGCGAGCGGAGCGCCATTAATGTAGTTTTGTATTCGTATGCAGAGACGCTTGGCTGTTCACACTGCGAGCGGAGCGGCGTTCCAAATAAACAATAATATTAATGCTGCTCCGCTCCGCGATGCTCCGCGCTGCTCCGCTCCGCTTGCAGTGTGTACGTACCCTAATTCCTAACTATAACGCTAGTGAAAAGAGAGCAACTTTAATCTATAAATTAAGTACACACTGAAGAAAAAGTACGAGTCAAATTGACTCAAAATTTGAGTTTTCAATTAGTCCCAAGACCGGCTCAGAATTGTGAGTCAATTTGACTCATCCTAATATTTAACTCAAAAACAAGAGTCATATTGACTCCTAATTCACAGTCAGATTGACTCAGGTAGAGTCAATGAAGAAAAGACTCCAATATTGGAGTTCTGCCCACCTTGACTCAAGCGATGAGTCAGCCTGACTCGCAATTTTTCCCCAGTGTTGTCCAGTTTTTATACAATAAATAGTATTTAATATCACATTTTAAATCAGTTGAAGCACTCAGCGTTTTCTAGTCTTTGAGAGATGACTCTTACTTATTTTCTCTTTTCTGGAATTTCCAGTGAGAGTTTCCTTTGGTTTTGTGTTCATTTCTTCGCCAAGAAAGTTTGAGGGAAAATTATTTCCCGTGTGATGTTTTAAAGATTTATTGCCTTCCAGAACATAATGCTTTGAAATACTCAAAATGATATAGGAATAGGGTAAGTTACGAATTATCGGTCAGTACGACATCTTCGGTCATATAAAACAATATAGAAATTGTTATTATTACACAGTGCTATCTAATAACCCGGGTTTGCAGAAGTATTAGATAGCACTGTGTAATAATAACAATTTTTATATTGTTTTACATGACCGAAGATGTAGTACTGACCGATAATTCGTAACTTACCCTAGTTGAATGGTTCACTTATTTAATTTTCACATTAATCTATAAATATGGAATTGTTTGAAAATATTGAGTATGTTTAATTGGAAATTAGAGAAATAAATAAAACGAAACGAATTTTACAATTTAAAGGTAAATAATAATGAAATTATTAATAGAATTATTCTAATATTCATGTTTGTTATTCACAGTCTAATAATTATACACTATTAATTATTTAAAATCATATAGTAAATTAGGTAATAATTGAATTTTTTTAAATATATTCTACCAAAAATGCTATAGGGTAGATTACGAATTATCGGTCAGTTTCACATCTTCGGTCATATAAGAAAAAACAATATTATAATTGTTATTTTAATTGGTATCCATGATACCTACAAGTATCATGGATACCAATTAAAATAATTAGAATAACAATTATCATATCGTTTTTTCTCATATGACCGAAGATGTGAAACTGACCGATAATTCGTAATCTACCCTATATTTTGTGCGGTAATAGGTTTTTCTCATTAATTAATTTGTTTTTATTTTGTTTTTGTACAGTGTTTGATGAATGATGTCTTGCTTTTAATTAATCTGTCTTTTCTGTGAAAGGGAACGTGTTGAATATAACTGATAATAAAATAATAAACAATTAATTGAATTTTATTAAATAAATTTAAAAAAAATGTTTTTGGAGAAAAAAAAAATTGAATAATTTTGTAATATAATTTTAAATCAGAATATGCCGTATAATAATGGTATTTATTAATAAATAAACAATATCCTTTTTACATTGACTTATATATATTAAGTTTATTTAAAAGAAAGAAAAAAATAGTACAACATAATGTAAATCAAGCCCTTCTCTAGATTCTTATCTAGGAAGTAAGAATTTATCGGTCATATAAACATTATTTCTAACTATAAAAAAAATTATGCACTAAATACTATATGAAATATATGCACCCAACAAAAAAACACGAGAAAATAAATTATTTATTTATTTAAGAATGATAATAAGTAGCCTTTTCTTTAGGTTTTCAATAAATAGATTTTATAAAGTTTTTGAAACCTTCAATTCTGTAGATTTCCATTAGTTTTTTTATAGACATTGTACAGGACTGTTAGATTGTGAATCTCTTTGTTTGTTGTACTGAGATGAACTGGTATAGGGTCATACGGTCAGTATACTCTATTGTAACCTAGAGATTGGAATTGGTTACTTGGAATGCATATCACAGTAAAAAGTACCACATTTTACTTGGTAGAAAATTCACTTAAAATTTCATATAATTAAAAAGTGACATGAATTGCATGGACTATTTTTATATCCAACACTTGAAATGCAAGACAGAGTCAATTAAATCATGGAATGAAGATTTCAGGAATTTAATCAATAGTGAGTATCCCGTATTTGGGTCAGTGAGCTCCGTACGATCACCCCTCAGCCTTCCCCAGCCAGTCAGCCACCCCAGTGAAGTCATACGCCCGTGCCAGCCATTTGGGCGAGACAGTTTCCAGCCAGTCCATCGCCACCACCCATTCCAGACTTCAGTAGCGTGGTGAGCGAGTTACAGTGTCAGTGCCTGGTGTCTGCTGTTATCCACTGAGTCAAACCCAACTGGAAATATCCTGCAGGAACCCACCCATCCACCGCTCTACCGTACCAAAGTCCTACCGCTTCGAAATGGCCAAACTGATTGTGGTGATATCAGCATTGCTGATGATAGCTTCTTTTGCCGGTAAGTAGACTTTACGAAGCATACGCGCCGCTACGGCGCGTCTTCCCTTAAAGGGATCAGCGCGAAGGAATCCTAGAGGGAGTCCTACCTCAGTTACGCCTTTTTACTATACCATCCCCACACTATAAACTAACCTTTTCAAAAGATATAACCATGGTTGTAAGGCACAACCATGGTGGTAAAGTACAAACCATGATGGTACAACCACAGTGTCCCCTGTGGCTTCAACCATAGGATACCCATCCTCTCCTGGGGATCGGATCAATATTATCGATTAAGTGTGTACGTACGTTTGTGTGCGAATTAAATAGTATTATACCATTGCTTTCGTACAGAGTCCTTATATCGTATTGATCTTATTATTGTTATAGGATAAATTAATAAATGAATTAGGAAAATTAATTTATGTAATTTTTAATACTGCATTATTGTTATTTAAGACTATACCTATTTCCTTAATAAAAATAGGATATTCAATCACATCAAAAGATCATTTATACAAATAATATTACCTCTTACATATAGCAAAAATACATATCACTATTTTATGTTTGAAATTAAAATAATTAAGTTCATGCTTTTTTGATTTTTTTATTAAAAAATTTATCACTCAAAGAAAATTAGTTCTTTTAAATTTTTATGACAAGAAGCGTAGAAACTAGCAAAGAAAGAAGTCACTTGCTAATCTTCTAGCGTTATCTTCTTCATGTTATCCCACACACTGAAAAAAACGAGTCAAATTGACTCAAAAATGTGAGTCAATTTGACTCATCCTAACATTTTACTCAAAAACAAGAGTCCTATTGACTCCTAATTCATAGTCAGATTGACTCAGGTAGAGTCAACCAATAAAAGGACTCCAATATTAGAGTATTGCAGCGATGACTCAAACGATGAGTCAGGCTGACTCGTAAATTCTTCTCAGTGTAGAATAATCACATAAATTCTTTTTTTACCTCACATAGTACCGTGTACACTCACACCCCTCCCCTCCCTTATTTTCTATGGTTATAAATTGCATAGTAACTACTATGTAATATAACGTACAAACAAACTAACTACATAGGATAGCCATAGGACATAGGGTTGCAACCATAGGACATAGGGTTGTAACCATAGGACATAGGGTTGTAACCATAGGACATAGGGTTGTAACCATAGGACATAGGGTTGTAACCATAGGACATAGGGTTGTAACCATAGGACATAGGGTTGCAACCATAGGACATAGGGTTGTAACCATAGGACATAGGGTTGTAACCATAGGACATAGGGTTGTAACCATAGGACATAGGGTTGTAACTATAGGACATAGGGTTGTAACCATAGGACATAGGGTTGCAACCATAGGACATAGGGTTGTAACCATAGGACATAGGGTTGCAACCATAGGACATAGGGTTGTAACCATAGGACATAGGGTTGTAACCATAGGACATAGGGTTGTAACCATAGGACATAGGGTTGTAACCATAGGACATAGGGTTGTAACCATAGGACATAGGGTTGTAACCATAGGACATAGGGTTGTAACCATAGGACATAGGGTTGTAACCATAGGACATAGGGTTGTAACCATAGGACATAGGGTTTCAACCATAGGACATAGGGTTGTAACCATAGGACATAGGGTTGTAACCATAGGACATAGGGTTGTAACCATAGGACATAGGGTTGCAACCATAGGACATAGAGTTGCAACCATAGGACATAGGGTTGCAACCATAGGACATAGAGTTGCAACCATAGGACATAGAGTTGTAACCATAGGACATAGGGTTGTAACCATAGGACATAGGGTTGCAACCATAGGACATAGGGTTGTAACCATAGGACATAGGGTTGTAACCATAGGACATAGGGTTGTAACCATAGGACATAGGGTTGTAACCATAGGACATAGGGTTTCAACCATAGGACATAGGGTTGTAACCATAGGACATAGGGTTGTAACCATAGGACATAGGGTTGTAACCATAGGACATAGGGTTGTAACCATAGGACATAGGGTTTCAACCATAGGACATAGGGTTGTAACCATAGGACATAGAGTTGTAACCATAGGACATAGGGTTGTAACCATAGGACATAGGGTTGCAACCATAGGACATAGGGTTGTAACCATAGGACATAGGGTTGTAACCATAGGACATAGGGTTGTAACCATAGGACATAGGGTTGTAACCATAGGCGTTGGCGTTAAAATTCCTACTTTTTTGTGTTCTACAATTAGTTAAAAGTCATCCAAACCTAAATAAAATTATCCACATTAATTACTTGATTTCTATCCAGTTATTAATATGGATAATTGTTTTTACAAACTCTGAATTCAGTCCTTAAGAAAAATTAAGTCTAGAAAAAAACATTTTAAGAAATGGAATATCTATTTATATATTAATATATTAAAATATATCATAGGTAATTAACTTCATAAAAAAATATACTTTAACACAGATACATTAACAAACTTCAGTTATAACATTGTACAAATTATTCATATGTTAGTTTTAGTGTGAGTTGAGTTGGTGAACTCTAACCGCAAATAACATATGCAGTTACTAGGTACTTACGGTACTTTTCCGTTTGAAAAAGGTGTGGAACAGTAACAATAACATGCATTCTCTTGCTAAAACTTGAATAGCTTTTCAAAATATACAAAAATGTCACTTACAAGTAATCTTATACAGGGAAAGGCCCTAATTATTGGTCGGTTCCTTATTTTCGGACACGTAAGAAAAAATTATATGATAATTATTTATCTTTTATTTTCAATTGGTATCCATGATACCAGCAGGTATCATGGATTCTAATAAAGATAGAATAAAAACTATTATATATTTTTTTTCTTACGTATCAAATTATTTTGAATTATTTGCGTCCCGATATCGAAAATATTGCCAACAGGTTTCAGTGTTGAGGGATAACAGAGCACTGGACCCTAATGTTCCGAGTTCACGGCGTGTCTCGGTGCCCTTTTGAAAGTATTTAATCCTTCCTTGCCGATAGTATATTATAGAGCATGCTACAGACAAACTATAAACCTTCAGGCTGATAAGGATACACTGATAAAAATGTGAGTCAAATTGACTCATCCTAATATTTTACTGAAAAAAAGAGTCATATTGACTCCTAATTCATAGTCAGATTGACCCAGGTAGAATAAAGAAAAAGACTCCACTATTGGAGTCCTGCCCTCCTTGACTCAGGCGATGAGTCAGACTGTAACGTTTGAGATAAAATGCTTATGCTATTTTCTTTACATTAAGTCATTCTAGTTCCACCAAGAAATGTCTAAATAAGGGAAATTATATAATGGCCTGATGTATATATACATTTTTTATACATCAATAAATTATCTCGTCATCAATTAAAACAGTCTTCAATGAACATGTTTACAGTTCTGATAAAAATACTTATGCAATGATTGGAAAAAGACAGCCTTCTTTTCTAGAGAGTATTGCAATTGAATTAGCAAATCAAAAGGGTTTAATATCGACAGATTCTAAGCTTTCCACTATATAACTCCGTCCAATTACCGTGTTTTGGTATCTCAATTACCGTGTTTTGGTATTCCAATTACCGAGCAAGTACCGCCACATCGCCATAGCAACCTTCTTCTGTTCCTCAATCATCTCTGCATCAGAGCAATTTATTAGTCATCTTGAATACACTCATTAGGAGGCACAGAGCTATCACTGGGGAAAAATGCGAGTCAGCCTGACTCATCGCTTGAGTCAAGGCTGCAAAACTCTAATATTGGAGTCTTTTTTCTTGATTGACTCTACCTGAGTCGATCTGACTATGAATTAGGAGTCAATATGACTCTTGTTTTTGAGTGAAATATTAGGATGAGTCAAATTGACTCACATTTTTGAGCCGGCTTTGGGACAAGCTGAAAACTCTTATTTTGAGTCAATTTGACTCGAACTACCAACTTCTTTCCTCATCTCAACTTCTGCCAACTTGTCAAATTAAACAGAGATTTTAGCACTGTAGCGGCAAGATGGAACTTCGATAGGTACTTGCAGCAACTGATTGGCCTTAACGCTATTGTAGGATATCTATGACTCGTAATCATAGCTAATATACTTCTTCTAGAGCTCATAGTCTTCTAGAGCTCATACTTTAGTTGAGAAATGAATATTTAAATATCTTTAAATTAATCGCATTACAGTTTTCTAAGTGACATATCCCAACATATTAAACAGTAATAAAAATATCGTCCTAGCTACTGTAGTACGTTTTGAAAGTACAATCTGATATATTTTGAGTTGAATCCTGTACTTCTTCCTTCCTACTCACTCCTACAAATTTTCTTGTGTGTCTTTGGCGCCCTCAAGGGTTGTTAACCCGGGGATAGGAAGAGATGAGGGCCCAAAAAAAGAATCACCTTAGAGTATGTGTTAGTTAGAGGATGGAGAGGATATCTTTGAAGATCTGTTAGTTAGAGGATGGAGAGGATAGAGAGGATATCTTTAGAGAATATGTAACTTAAAAATATAATCACAACGTATTTGTAGGTTCATTACAGTTTAGATAATTTTCATTTATTCGGATAACAGTGAAAGCAATCAGTATTTTTCTGCAAGAATTTCCTTCTCATTATCATAACAAATTTAAGATCCATTCGCTAGCAAATTGATGTCTATTTTATTATGCACAGAAAATGCATGAATAACTAATTTACTTTAATTGGTTGCCAGGGAAACATGCGAGTTAGTTACGAAACTCGATCAGAATTCGAAGCGAAAAATACTGAAAAGATGAACAGGTTTTAAAATCCCAGTGAAATGAATTTCAAAGCAACAGTTTCTGTATTTCTTGTTATTGTATATAAATGACACTCTTTTGAAAATGATGTTAAATTGTTATTGTTATTGTACTGATTCTAATTTGCTGGTCATTGTTTGAGTTTTTTGATATATGATATAATTTTGATATATGATATAATTTTGATATATGATATAATTTTGGTATATGATATAATTTGATATATGATATAATTTTGATATATGATATAATTTTGATATATGATATAATTTTGATATATGATATAATTTTGATATATGATATAATTTTGATATATGATATAATTTGATATATGATATAATTTTGATATATGATATAATTTTGATATATGATATAATTTTGATATATGATATAATTTGATATATGATATAATTTTGATATATGATATAATTTTGATATATGATATAATTTTTATATATGATATAATTTTGATATATGATATAATTTTGATATATGATATAATTTTTATATATGATATAATTTTTATATATGATATAATTTTGATATATGATATAATTTTGATATATGATATAATTTTGATATATGATATAATTTTGATATATGATATAATTTTGATATATGATATAATTTTGATATATGATATAATTTTTATATATGATATAATTTTTATATATGATATAATTTTGATATATGATATACTTTTGGTATATGATATAATTTTGATATATGATATAATTCTGATATATGATATAATTTTTATATATGATATAATTTTTATATATGATATAATTTTGATATATGATATAATTTTGATATATGATATAATTTTGATATATGATATAATTTTGATATATGATATACTTTTGGTATATGATATAATTTTGATATATGATATAATTTTGATATGTGATATAATTTTGGTATATGATATACTTTTGATATATGATATACTTTTGATATATGATATACTTTTGATATATGATATACTTTTGATATATGATATGATTTTGATATATGATATAATTTTGATATATGATATACTTTTGATATATGATATACTTTTGATATATGATATAATTTTGATATATGATATAATTTTGATATATGATATAATTTTGATATATGATATAATTTTGATATATGATATAATTTTGATATATGATATAATTTTGATATATGATATAATTTTGATATATGATATAATTTTGATATATGATATAATTCTGATATATGATATAATTTTGATATATGATATAATTTTGATATATGATATAATTTTTATATATGATATAATTTTTATATATGATATAATTTTGATATATGATATAATTTTGATATATGATATAATTTTGATATATGATATACTTTTGATATATGATATAATTTTGATATATGATATACTTTTGATGTTTTTGATTTATTCACCCCTAAAGCGCTAAGTAATTTTATATGGGAAATCTTTTTTATAGCACTAATATTTTTTTAACAGAATTTAATTTGAAAATGTGTGAATAGAACTTAAATAAAAACTATTATCATTTATATTATAAAGATTATACAGTATATGTGTTTTGATCAATTATTCCTATACGGTTAGTTCCGAATTATTGGTCAGTACTACATCTTCGGTCATATAAGAAAAACAATATAAAAATTGTTATCATCACACAGTGCTATCTAATACTTCTGGAAACCCTGGTTATTAGATAGCACTGTGTTTTTTTTATAATATTTCTTATATCCCAAGCAACCATGACACATTGTGCCAACATGGGCACTAGATGGTTAGATGGGCAAGAGATGGCAGACTGAAAAGTAGCCTAGAAATTACATGGGGTTGCTGTGGTTTTCCATTCCCATGGAATGTTACTTTGGGAGGAGGTTGGTTCAATGTGGCGAATCCATCCCATTGAATTGTCATATTGGCCCAACCTGATTAATATATAGCGTATCAACATTATGGCTGAAACTTGATTAACATATCGGCAATATCTTGGGCCAAGATGGTTTCAACATAACAGCCATTGCTGTCACCATGTTGGCCCATTTTGCAAATAACCACACAGTACCAATACGATTTGTACACCTAGTGCCAACATGGGCCCCATTAACTTGTGTTGCTTGGGATGACCGAAGATGTAGTACTGACCGATAATTAGGAACGTTCCCTATAGTAAAATCTTATACCTTAGATATGACATTATTTCTCATGAGGAATAATAATTATCTAATTTTTATATTTTAATGTTTGGATGATCATTTGTGTCTTAGAACATGTTGAGCACAAGTCACTAACTACGTGCCATTGCCTGCATGCAAAGGCAGCTGATAATTCTGTGTACCATTGATCATTTCAGTTAGAAGACAGTCTTAGGTAATTATGTGCCAAAGTGATTAGAAATAATAAGGAAATAGATATTAAACACGTTTAAGTGTTCATTTCTATTGTTCCACTAGTGACCCACTGGACGCTATTGGTTTGAGTGCCTATTTTACTAAATTATATTTAAACAGTGAATTCTAAATGGTAAATAACATATATTGTGGTGGGCCATAGAAGATCGGAAGAGAATCTTCTATGGCCCCACCATAACTTCCTCTCCTAATCTTCTATTGCCCTCCATAACTTCCTCTCTCAATCTTCTATGGCCCCACCATAACTTCCTCTCCTAATCTTCTATTGCCCTCCATAACTTCCTCTCTCAATCTTCTATGGCCCCACCATAACTTCCTCTCTCAATCTTCTATGGCCCCATCATAACTTTCCTTATGAATACAAATTGGTATATTATTTTAAAGTTTTTCATTATATATAATAAAATACAAGCAATATTTCTGGATTATTGTACATATTGTCCCCGAGAAATTTAGTTTCTACCATAGTAGACTGAGTCATCTTTGTCTGAGTCTGTTATGAGTCACTGGGGACTCATGTTCCTCCACCCATTGACTCTAATTGAGTCAATTAAATAATTCCAGACTCTTTACTAAAAGGGTCAACATTTTCTTATTAAAATGAGCTTAAATAAGTTTAAATGCTATCAGTTACTCTCATTTCCTTTCAAAGTAGGCGCCTTTACCTATATATACATATATATATATAGTCTCAGACGGCCACGCCCACTTTCGAATCAACAGCGAAAACTGTCTGAAACACAGACACAACCATCATTCCAGACAAAAACTGGAATACCCTTTAACATCATAATGCAGTTTAGTAACTCTCACTAATTACTAACTCACTAAATACTACATACCCTCACTACCGCTCTCGTAGACGTAGGGCGCTAGAAAGCGTATCTACGGTGAGAGAGGAGCGTATTGATTGTGGTAGTGATGTAGAGTGGTGGTGTGGTGGACTTAGGGCGGGGAACTTTAATTCACAAGTTTGCCTTGTCTCGAGTAAACTGAACAATTGGTTACCTCTACATAAATTTAATTAGTGCAAAAGTTACCATATTTGAATATTCATATAATGGAAAAATTGTAATTTGATATGTTTATAAAATATGTGATAATATATGAATAAAGGCGCACTAAAGATTATCTGTTACTTCAGGTATACAAAGCAACATGTTATCCACCAGATTAAAGGACTACAGATTAAAGGACATGTTATATTAAAGGACAAACATCTCTCTACATGTTATATCATAGGACTAACATCTCTCTACATGTTATTTTAAAGGACTAACATCTCTCTACATGTCATATTAAAGGACTAACATCTCCCTACATGTTATATTAAAGGACTAACATCTCTACATGTTATATTAAAGGACTAACATCTCTACATCTTATATTAAAGGACTAACATCCCCCTACACGTTATATTAAAGGACTAACATCTCTCTACATGTTATATTAAAGGACTAACATCTCTCTACATCTTATATTAAAGGACTAACATCTCTCTACATCTTATATTAAAGGACTAACATCTCTCTACATCTTATATTAAAGGACTAACATCTCTCTACATCTTATATAAAGGACTAACATCTACATGTTGCAGATGCCTTATCTGTTTGCAATCTAACTGTAGTTTACAGCCAAGGGATATACTGCATGTAACACATGTTTCAAATTGTGTTCAGTTATCTTCATTTGCTAATATTTCAAATGGTAGAACATGGAATATTCAAACAAGTCATGTATAGTGGGTTTACATATTATGACAAAACTATATTATTCGATTATATAGTATTTCATTTTATAGTATTTTATTTTATAGCATTCAATTAAATAAAATGAACACATAGTAAAGTACAAAGTAAGTACATCATTCAATTTTCAAAAGTATCCCATTTTTGTTTTCGGTCACACTCCTAATTATTTAATTAAAGTTTTCATCTCTACGTTTTAAAAATTAATAATCAGCGCTACAATTTCATTAATTCCAGTTCATTAATTTCCAAAGCCGTAATTTATAATGAATTTCATTGAAAAAATATCCTTCAGTACTTTTAATTCGGATTTAATATTTCACAGCATGTCTGCTTTATTTCTCATTAATGAAT
The DNA here is from genome assembly GCA_947561585.1 of Caprella mutica. Lineage (NCBI taxonomy): Eukaryota > Metazoa > Arthropoda > Malacostraca > Amphipoda > Caprellidae > Caprella > Caprella mutica. The sequence continues at coordinate 130,038 of CANNZV010001313.1, read as the reverse complement.
TCAACAATTAATATTAAAAGATTTTCGGCTTGAAAAGAGCCTTTGAAGTTCTGGAAGACTTTTGACTGCTCTGGAAAACGTTTCCTTTCATTGATACAAAGAGAACCTCTCAAAGACGCTAGAGCTACACCTTAAATGAAAAGGGAATGTGGAGGGAATATGGAGGGAATATCCTACAAAAATGGAAGGAATAACCTACCTATAGTGAGGGGATATGGAGGGAATATTCTACCAATATGTAGGGAATATCCTACCTATAGTGAGGGAATATGGAGGGAATAATCAACCTACAGTGAGGGAATATGGAAGGAATATATAACCTATAAGTGAGGGAATATGGAGGGAATATCTTACAAATATGGAAGGAATATCCTACCTATAGTAAGGAATATGGAGGGAATATCCTACCAATATGTATGGAATATCCTACCTATAGTGAGGAAATATGGAGGGAATATCCTACCAATATGTATGGAATATCCTACCTACAGTGAGGGAATATGGAGGGAATATCCTACAAATATGGAAGGAATATCCAACCTATAGTGAGGAAATATGGAGGGAATATCCTACCAATATGTATGGAATATCCTACCAATATGTATGGAATATCCTACCAATATGTATGGAATATCCTACCTATAGTGAGGGAATATGGAGGAAATAATCAACCTACAGTGAGGGAATATGGAGAGAATATCCAACCTACAATGAGGGAATATCTTACCGATAGAGAGAGAATATCCTACCGATAGATAGGGAATATCCTACCGATAGATAGGGAATATCCTACCGATAGATAGGGAATATCCTACCGATAGATAGGGAATATCCTACCGATAGATAGGGAATATCCTACCGATAGATAGGGAATATCCTACCAATAGTGAGGAAATATCCTACTCATAGTGAGGAAATATAGAGGGAATATCCTACCGATAAACAGAAAATATGAAGGAAGTATCCTACCAAGAGTGAGGGAATATCCTACCGATAGTGAGGAAATATAGAGGGAATATCCTACCGATAGTGAGGGAATATAGAGGGAATATCCTACCGATAGACAGAAAATATGGAGGGAGTATCCTATCATGAGTGAGGGAATATTCTACCGATAGTGAGGGAATATAGCGGGAATATTCTACCGATAGTGAGGGAATATCCTACCGATAGAGAGAGAATATTGAGGGCATATTCTACCTATAGTGAGGGAATATCCTACCGATAGAGAGAGAATATGGAGGGCATATTCTACCTATAGTGAGGGAATAATCTACCAATAGTGAGGGAATAACCTACCGATAGTGAGGTAATGTAGAGGGAATAACCTACCGATTGTGAGGGAATGTAGAGGGAATAACCTACCGATAGTGAGGGAATATAGAGGTAATATTATACCGATAGGGAGGAAATTTGGAGGGAATATCCAACCGATAGGCAGGGAATGTGGAGTGAATATCCTACCGATAGGGACGGAATATAGAGGGAATATCCTACCGATATTGTGGGAATATCAATGAATATTCTAAGCATCTTTCAGTAATTGGAAGAATTTATAGGTTACATCCTTCATATTTTAATCCCAATTGCACCATTTATTCGGTGGATCGTAATAATTTTCACTATTCTGGCGGAAGGTTAAGATGCCATCAAACCGTGAAAGGTTAAAGGAAGTTCAAGAAACTGCCTCATGATTTATGACTTCCAGCTCTTGATTCCGATGAAGAGCTGCTACCTGCTCTTAAATACCGCACAAGTGGCTCTTTAATGCTCTTGAGAGCAAATCCTCTTAGAGAATTATAAGGTGCTTTTTCTTTCCGTTAGATTGAAGCCCACAACTCTAGTGCTATCATGGCCCAATTAAAAGTTTCCTTGAAAACAAGTAACTCATTCGAATGGGAACTCGGGAATTCATTGACTCAGTCTAAAACTCTTCTTCTTGTGTATTCTGATTAAACTTCAGGACTTAAAAGAGATAGCACCAATTCAGGGAAACCACTTCAAGAGTTCTAAACTATAGAAGATGTGTCGGAGTTACCTCTAACCAACTGTTTTGAGAGTATAGCTTCATTAATTGGATTATTCTATTGTGATTTTATAATTAATTTATGAAATTCTGTAAATTCAGAAAGGTGTCAGTTTTGTTCTATTAATTTTTTTAACGGATTCTGGTCTTTGAAAGAAATAAGTCAGTTGCCCCTCCAATTAATATTTCTTTTTTATATTTATTAAAATAAAACTCATTGTTTTTTCACTATTGAATTTTGTACAAAGACCATTTCCTACAAAGAAAATAGTTAAACAAATTTCAATCCAAACATTATATTTATTTTGTAAAATTATATCATATTAGTTAGGTACTAAAAATTGTGGATTTCACCCACTCTAAAAGATTACCTCTACATCCCTGATGAAATTTCTCCCACCCATGTTACCCATAAAATGCCACCCCCCCCCCCACTTCTATCAGGTCTGTCTGCCCTTTTTGCCAGACGGTAAAATAAGGGTGAGAAAATTTTCTTCTGTCTAGAGGGGTTCATTTTTAGATAATATATTGACTGCTCGGGATTTTTCAGCAAATTTTATTAAAGACTGTGAGTCTTGCCACTTGATGTACTATGAAATAGATAATATACTTTATAGTCTTGCCACTTGATGTACTATAAGATAGATAATATACTTTATGGGATATTTTATAGCATTGCCACTTAATGTACTATAAAATAAATTATCAACCGTCTCTGTATTAATGTAGTTTACAGTCACAATTACAAGATACGAATTAAATACAGGATTAAAATTTTACTAGTTTATTATTATAAAACACATTAAAATATGACCGTTAAAACTATATTCCAATACGTTCTTTTATTAATAGCCCATGGAATTTCGTATTTGGTAATTGATGCTTTATTATAAGTGATTGGGGATAAATTAAAAACATCCTCTTATACTCAATAATACATATAATAGTTATCTATACTAATAATTTCCATCGTGTGTTTATTTATTTATTTTGTGTCCGCGTTTACACTACGGGTATTAAACATGAAGAATGTAACTATGATATGCACGGGAATATATTGACTTGATATTTAAATTTCCCTGTTTTTATTCAATTTTTAAATGTATTTTATCTATAAAATAAATTAGACTATGCAGAAAATTTAATTTTAATTGAATTCATTAAAAGTAACCTAATAACGGGTAATAAATTGGTATGGGTGATGAACCGTTATTTTTAACGGGAAAGTACACTAGTCCTTTTATAATTCACAAACAACAGTCTTAGAATAAAAAAACTGAATTATAGAGTCATTCCTCAATCCGGTTATTGATTGATATCGTTAATAAGTTACTATAATTGATATAATTCGTTAGTCTAGACCGTATTGATGCATACCTTCCATTACTGTGTCTGGCTATGTATACTGAACTTCTTCAATCACTGATGTGTCTGTACTGATAGATGAGTCACTTGAAAGTACTGAAGAATTAGAATCACTGCTTTAAAGAACTGAAGAATTAGAATCACTACTATAAAGAACTGAAGAATTAGAATCACTGCGTTAAAGAACTGAAGAATTAGAATCACTACTTTAAAGAACTGAAGAATTAGAATCACTACTATAAAGAACTGAAGAATTAGAATCACTACTTTAAAGAACTGAAGAATTAGAATCACTACTTAAAAGAACTGAAGAATTAGAATCACTACTTTAAAGAACTGAAGAATTAGAATCACTACTTAAAAGAACTGAAGAATTAGAATCACTACTTTAAAGAACTAAAGAATTAGAATCACTACTTTAAAGAACTGAAGAATTAGAATCACTACTTTAAAGAACTGAAGAATTAGAATCACTACTTTAAAGAACTGAAGAATTAGAATCACTACTTTAAAGAACTGAAGAATTAGAATCACTACTTTAAAGAACTGAAGAATTAGAATCACTACTTTAAAGAACTGAAGAATTAGAATCACTACTTTAAAGAACTGAAGAATTAGAATCACTACTTTAAAGAACTGAAGAATTAGAATCACTACTATAAAGAACTGAAGAATTAGAATCACTACTTTAAAGAACTGAAGAATTAGAATCACTACTTAAAAGAACTGAAGAATTAGAATCACTACTTTAAAGAACTGAAGAATTAGAATCACTACTTAAAAGAACTGAAGAATTAGAATCACTACTTTAAAGAACTGAAGAATTAGAATCACTACTTTAAAGAACTAAAGAATTAGAATCACTACTTTAAAGAACTGAAGAAATAGAATCACTACTTTAAAGAACTAAAGAAATAGAATCACTAGTTTTCTTTTTCGAAACTTTGTTCCTTTTTGATGATAGTGCAACTGCAAACATTTTTCTTACCCAGTGTTCTTCCAGTGGAGTGTACGGCACCCACCCCTTGGGGGTCTGAATTGTCTATAGGGGGTGCCTGGGATTTCTGATGGTTTTTGATTTTCCTTACGAAAATAAATAAGCTTGTAAATTATATAGATAAAAAATTCATCTTCCTTACTTCTTTATTTTAAATTTACACATCATAGTAACCAAATATATTCTATCTTTTCAATTTATTTCAATGTAATACAATGCTCAGGGGGTGCCTGAGATAAGCAGGGGGTGCCTGAGATAAGCAGGGGGTGCCTGAGATAAGCAGGGGGTGCCTGAGATAAGCAGGGGGTCCCTGAGAAAAGCAGGGGGTGCCTGAGAGAAGCAGGGGGTGCCTGAGAAAAGCAGGGGGTGCCTGAGAAAAGCAAGGGGTGCCTGAGAGAAGCAGGGGGTGCCTGAGAAAAGCAAGGGGTGCCTGAGAGAAGCAGGGGGTGCCTGAGAGAAGCAGGGGGTGCCTGAGAGAAGCAGGGGGTGCCTGAGAAAAGCAGGGGGTGCCTGAGAAAAGCAGGGGGTGCCTGAGAAAAGCAGGGGGTGCCTGAGAGAAGCAAGGGGTGCCTGAGAGAAGCAGGGGGTGCCTGAGAGAAGCAGGGGGTGCCTGAGAAAAGCAGGGGGAGCCTGAGAAAAGCAGGGGGTGCCTGAGAAAAGCAGGGGGTGCCTGAGAAAAGCAGGGGGTGCCTGAGAAAAGCAGGGGGTGCCTGAGTCAAGCAGGGGGTGCCTGAGAGAAGCAGGGGGTGCCTGAGAAAAGCAGGGGGTGCCTGAGAGAAGCAGGGGGTGCCTGAGAAAAGCAGGGGGTGCCTGAGAAAAGCAGGGGGTGCCTGAGAAAAGCAGGGGGTGCCTGAGAAAAGCAGGGGGTGCCTGAGAGAAGCAGGGGGTGCCTGAGAAAAGCAGGGGGTGCCTGAGAAAAGCAGGGGGTGCCTGAGAAAAGCAGGGGGTGCCTGAGAAAAGCAGGGGGTGCCTGAGAGAAGCAGGGGGTGCCTGAGAAAAGCAGGGGGTGCCTGAGAAAAGCAGGGGGTGCCTGAGAAAAGCAGGGGGTGCCTGAGAGAAGCAGGGGGTGCCTGAGAGAAGCAGGGGGTGCCTGAGAAAATATTGCTCAAAACCATATCTTGTTCAGCCGAAGTTTACTTTTTTTAATAGTATCGAGCCAACAGAGAAGAAAATCTTTAAATTTATCTTAAACACTAGTTTATTTCCACATAAAAACATCTCTGTAGATAGTACAGTTGAAAATACAGTAGAACTCCTCTATAGTGAACTCCTCTATAGTGAACTCCTGTAGAGTGATATAGTCTCATCGGTAAGGAAGTAGCCCGTATAGTGAACACATTCTCTTTAGTCTTCCATTGAATGGTCATTATTTTTCTAAAACTTAGGCCATTCAAGGCAGACTAAGGAAAATTTGTTCACTATAGAGGCTACTGCTTTACTAAGGACTCTACATTCACTATAGAGGAGTTTGACTATACTTCTATACTTCTAATCCATAATTTGAAAATTCGTAAACGATTACCGATACCAAAATAAATAAACAGTATAGATAAATAACTATATTTATTATTTTGAGTTCCGTTGAATGTTAATTACACATGGCATAGCAATGTAAAATGGAGTTAGTAGACTAATTATCTTAACCTAAGCGTACATTTTTTATATATTAAATGGAACTTGGCTATAATGAAAAAAATATCTCTTAAGTCGTACTTATTATATAATAATAGTAATTCATTTCTATATCTAGTCATATAACTCCTCAATAGTGATTATTATATAAACCTTTAATCGTTTTCGTTATATAACTACAGTTCATTCCTATCTCATTATATAACTACAGTTCATTCCTATCTCATTATATAACTACAGTTCATTTCTATCTCATTATATAACTACAGTTCATTCCTATCTCATTATATAACTATAGTTCATTCCTATCTCACTATATAACTACAGTTCATTCCTATCTCATTATATAACTACAGTTCATTCCTATCTCATTATATAACTAGAGTTCATTCCTATCTCATTATATAACTACAGTTCATTCCTATCTCATTATATAACTACAGTTCATTCCTATCTCATTATATAACTACAGTTCATTCCTATCTCATTATATAACTACAGTTCATTTCTATCTCATTATATAACTACAGTTCATTCCTATCTCATTATATAACTATAGTTCATTCCTATCTCACTATATAACTACAGTTCATTCCTATCTCATTATATAACTACAGTTCATTCCTATCTCATTATATAACTACAGTTCATTCCTATCTCATTATATAACTATAGTTCATTCCTATCTCACTATATAACTACAGTTCATTCCTATCTCACTATATAGCTATAGTTTATTCCTATCTCATTATATAACTACAGTTCATTCCTATCTCATTATATAACTATAGTTCATTCCTATCTCACTATATAACTACAGTTCATTCCTATCTCACTATATAACTACAGTTCATTCCTATCTCACTATATAACTACAGTTCATTCCTATCTCATTATATAACTACAGTTCATTCCTATCTCATTATATAACTACAGTTCATTCCTATCTCATTATATAACTATAGTTCATTCCTATCTCACTATATAACTACAGTTCATTCCTATCTCATTATATAACTACAGTTCATTCCTATCTCACTATATAACTACAGTTCATTCCTATCTCACTATATAGCTATAGTTTATTCCTATCTCATTATATAACTACAGTTCATTCCTATCTCATTATATAACTATAGTTCATTCCTAACTCCGTCTCTTCATCTAGCTATGATTACCGAAAAGTTTTTCCCAATGTGCAACTTTCGCGGCAAGTGTCCCAAAGTTGGAGAATAATCTGCAACAATATATGACGATTGTCTGCTCAAGTTTCCTATTGCTTTGGTTTGTGATTACTTGGTGAATGAGTACGCACTGCATATCTCATGTAGTAGAAATGTACCATTGAACGGTCTAAATAGCTAAAATAAGTTAATTACCTTTACATTTTAGTTTAATGATTTAAAAAAATAACTATTATATTCTCTAAAAACCTCTCCTTTTTCAAAAATAGCATAGTACCAAATTCAATTACATTATCAATATAACTGTTCTCAGCTCTTTTCTCAAATTGAAGCTAAATAATGGTCCACAGGTCTAACTCATTATCCACCAAATTACCTTCGCAGTCTCCTATCTAACATTTTAATCAGCCAATTGAGAATCCACTTAGTGATTTCTTAGAGCTCTGATGACGTTAACCTCTATTCTTGTGGCGGGGAAATAAAGCATGGATTTTATTTCGATAACCTCAGAAGAATTTAAAAGGTTGTGTCAGTATTGTTCATTGAATTCAATACATTATACACTAAAATGGATTAAATTGCTCAAAATGAAAGAATTAATGCAATTGAGCATTATCCAGTTTGATAGCCAACATGGCACATTAGCCTGTCTATTACAAGCAGTACACATTGTAAGTATCTTCTGCAAGCAGTGTTCCCATGTTGCAAGCAGTGTTCCCATGTTGCAAGCAGTGTTCCCATGTTGCAAGCAGTGTTCCCATGTTGCAAGCAGTGTTCCCATGTTGCAAGCAGTGTTCCCATGTTGCAAGCAGTGTTCCCATGTTGCAAGCAATGTTCCCATGTTGCAAGCAGTGTTCCCATGTTGCAAGCAGTGTTCCCATGCTGCAAGCAATGTTCCCATGCTGTAAGCAGTGTTCCCATGCTGCAAGCAATGTTCCCATGCTGTAAGCAGTGTTCCCATGCTGCAAGCTGTGTTCCCATGTTGCAAGCAGTGTTACCATGCTTCTCCCATCCCTACCTCTTCTTCATGAGATCGATATGACTCTGCCCATGGACTGAGAGTGGAATAAGGCGTGGTACTTTCAGTCAACTCCCACCTCCAAACTCTGTGCCCCCATCAAAGTATCTCAAATATTGCTCCTTTTTCTGTTTGAAAAGGAATTCAGACTTATTTCCAGTACATGGCGACAGTGTCTTCAATTCTATGTGGTTTTCACTAAAGCAGATATGGGAGCTTTGGTGGATTCAAATGGATTGTTTAGTGGTGGGGAGAATTTCAGAGCCACTGCACGTAACGTTGCACCTTTAATACGCTCTGCCAACCCTTAGTCTCGGCAGCTATTTTTAGAACACGCTTTCAAAATGATTAAGATGGCATGTTCCTAAGTTTGGGAGACTTGAATTCATTGAACGGGAAGGCTTATGCAAACCACGTGGTGAAGTTAATTAATCTTTGAATATTTATTAAATAAACTCAAGTAAATTTATAGTTACTTAAGAAATATGACATGGAAGTAAACCTAAAGAGGCCAAACCATCATTCGTGGTTAAAATGTCATAGTGAAGCCATTTTAACTCCTGCTATTGTACTGAACATTAAATTCAGTCGTATCTTAACAAAAGCGCCAGATTTTTCCTTAGTCAGCATCATTCATCAGCTAAAGTTATTTATGGTTACTATTATTCGTAGCTTGTCTCTTCATTTCCTCAGGTCCCAGTACAACCCCAGAAAATAACTCACTGGAAGATGTCACTGTAGAATATACGAGATGTTTTCTCCAACATTAGAACTACATTTTTATTACAACCAAAGCGATGAACCATGTATCAGAGTTGGAATCTTGCCAGTGATAATCACAGTTAATAAACAGTCCATATCTGACCAGTGACAGTTAGCATCGGTAAGAATCTGACCAATGGACCGAAATATCCTTTTGGCCAGTCTCTAGAAATACTGAATTAATTATGTAGTCACTAAAATAAATTAAGAATACATATGATGCATTTCGAATGTTACATTTATCAAAAAGAATGATATGATAAATCTGTATTAATCATTGACCATATCTACGGTTTTACCAAATAGCGAACCATGTTTTTGAAGATGGCACACAATACGCTTTTCCATTCAGTGGCACACAGTGTTTTTACAATCCAAAGCCAATGGCGCACTGTGCTCCCTAACAGTGTAGATGGAGCACCATATTCCACCAAAGACTTCAAATGACAGCTAATGAACCATGCCGAGCAGACAGCGCCCCAAAGTGTTTACACAATGAACAAAAGGATGAGAGTTTGGAGTGTTAGGAGCAATTGCCAACAGTGAACTGACGTTAGTACAGCAGCAGCTCTTCACAAAACACCCCCAAAAATCAATATTTCGTGCGTCTGTTGCTTGCACTGGGAAGTAATTCGAATCCTTATACACCAGGGAAAATGATTAAACCATCTCACGATGAATAATAATATAGTTTTTCAGGAAGAAAGTCATATCAGGTTCATATATTCAAATTTGGATGAAATACTTTAACTATTTTGGATGGCATCGTTAAACATTTTAAACAGAACTTCTTTTATTTTAATCTAGTTCTTTTTTTTATCATCCTATCCAAGTTATTTTCATTACTTCTATTTCACATTTCAATCAGCCATATGCCATGTGCAATATCTTGCCTTTAAAATCAGTATGCAAATCTGCCTTCTACTTAATTCAGTTACAACTAAATTCTCTCTTCCCCTTCGGTATGAGTCACTTAATGGAATATATGAGAAGTCTTTTCCATGACTCACAGTCTTTCCCATGACTCACAGTCTTTTCCATGACTCACAGTCTTTTCCATGACTCACAGTCTGTCCAGGCAACACAACTCGTTATTTCCATCTCTCTACAAATCTATCGAACATAGTAAAGTTACTACAAACTTTCTAACATCATTCTCCATCTTCTCCGGCACTGTGCATCATCATTTTCTGTAACCAGAATACCTAATTTGGGGATAGATTCCCCCTGGGGATGAGTAATAAGGCCCCTTTCTGGATCGCTAACTTTCCAGTGCGTCATCCATGACTAAAATATAGTCCATGAATCATGCCTCCTGGACACTGTGGAGGATTAAATTAAACCTTTCCAGTTTATCCACTTGATGGATGTTGATCGTCATTTAGATTTAATCTCATTTTAAGTTACTCGGAGTGTTTTCTGTAACATTAAAGACATTTCAAATCCGTGATAGATTATTGTTACATTGTATTTAGTTTTAAAAAATGGATTTAATTTATTAGATATTCTATGAACTTATTATATATGTAACAAACATTGTTCATTAAAATGGATATTTGGTATTTAGAATTTGAAAATGGGGAGATATGAACAAGAATTAAGTGCAATTTCAGTGGATCTAAACGTGGACTTCCAGTGCGGCGGTTGAAGCGGCTCTAGCCGCGCAGCTACAGCCGCCGCATTTTAAATCGACCTTCAGAGCTGTAAGATTTAAAGTCCCTCTAAATTTCTTTTCTTCATCCCATTAAGTGGTGTCCCTTAACCTCACTGGCCTGAAAGAAAAGTCTCTTTAATTCAATTGGTGGTTAATGGACTCTCAGGCAGTTAGAACATTTACCGACTGATAGAGAATTTAGGGAGAATACCATTTCCCCTTTTTAAAAGCTCTTGTTGAAAATACACTTTAGACACTATGATAATTGAAAAAGGTTATCTATATTTTTGGATTGAAAATTATTGAATTTTGATTTATTAAACTTTATAAATAATTTTTTATTTAATTATTTATTCCGAATGTTTTCATTTACATCACATGAATTAAAGTCTAAATAATAAAAAAATGTGTGTTTATTGACTTTTTTCTATTCACTTTATGGAATACTGACATTTTGCCTCTCTTTCAGCTGGTGAAGTGTGCAACATGTACCCAGAAGATGAACTGACAACTACAACCAAGTCAAGCCTACTAAACAACATCACAGATGTTGTCGATGACGTCATCTCCACCCTGATAGGGGAGAAGAAAACAGTCTCGTGTCCGGGTCCTGACGATCCCCACAACCACACAGCCTGCTGCTACGACGACGAAGAGGAGGAAGAAGATGTGGAAGAGCTTTCAGAAGATGGAAGTGGTAGTGGAGAGGGTGATAGTGCCACAACAACAACAACAACCAAACCCAAGGCTATGAAAGTTAGATGTTGTTTACCCAAGAAACGTGAGCCTGATTTTCTCGACTGGATTCTCAGTTTAGATGAAAGGTTAGTCTGACTCGTATTCTCCAAAATCTTCATTAACTTATAAAACAAAATCATCTCAATTGATCATTCAAATCGGATAACATAGCAGTTAATATTAACTCTGAAATTAATTGTTTCCACCTGACCAAATAATTTTAATTCAAAATTGCCACATTTTTAATTAGGAGAAAAAGAATGGTTGATTTCCGCTGGAATAATAATTGATTTCTATATCAACCATGTCGCTTACAACAAATGATTTTCCAATAAGCTGCCTTTTAGAATATCTTAGTTAGATATATAACGACAAAGCATTTTGTAATAACTTGATAGTTGCTGTTCTGCTCAGCATAATACATTGTGAATCATCCGTAGTTACACTGAACTGAAGGATATCAAGGAGGTGAACGCAATTCGTCTATCATTTGCAGAAGTAACATGTGAAAAAATAACACAGAATTCATTCCACACCGTCTAAATTTAGTCATCCAATGACAGCCAAACTGAAATATCAAATACAGCAAGTGAAATATAAACCTAGCGTTCTTGCTGCATAGTCATTTGCATTAATTAAGTCTGTGGACAATTAACAAAGTTAGGTATATATATAAAGTCAAATTCTAAAATTTTACGATCGTTTGAGAACAACCAACGGAATTCAAATCAAACCAATGTTTAAGGAGGTTATTAAAGTTTACGTACGTTGACACTCCCTGTACATCATATTCAGCATTATACCATTATCTATTATGACATTCATTTAGTATTAATTCAACATACGTTCTAATAAATGTTTTTTCTAATCATACTATAATTACCTAACAATCTCTGGTTAATTTTTATGAATGCGGTATACACAATTGAACAAATTTATAAGTTGATGCTAGTTATTTATTTAACTCACTACTATGAGTATTCTTTGTAATCATAATACAAAGAACAACAATAAGACCATTAGGTTGAATTGCATGTCTATATAACCTTCAAATATATTCATATATTATACATATATATAGTTGCTATATATGGGAAAACTAGTATCTTTTAAACAATAAAAAATTGTAAAACTATTTCAGTATCGAGTTTTCAAATTTTTTCCACAAAATCGAAAAGATTGCATCATTTTAAAGTATTTATATTAATATATAATCATTAATCTAGAGCTTTACATAAACTGTGAAATTAGAATTCATACAAAAATGCTATTCATAACAGTTAAGATATGTTTGCGGTACAATGCTTCCTCACTATCCTAACCTAACATTTCACTTTACTACTCGCACCCACTACTTAACTATTCATGGACTCTTTGTAGGTTTAATTCTCTGAGCACTATACTAACATTATTCCCTTTATCCCTTAACCCTAAAGTATTTGCAGAATTGCCATGATAGTGGCCCTCAGTGTCACCGGAACACTCCTACTCTTCACCATCATCATCATCGTGTGTTGCTTCTGGTCCAAGTGTCCTCTCTACACCACTTGCAGACCCAAGTACGACAAGGATGACATCATCGCCAGTGGTGAGAAAAGTGGTGCTGTGAAACACATGAGTCATGAAGTTCTGAGTTATGAAGGACATGAGTTATGAAATGCACCTGAGTTATGAAGTAGCTTTCTGTGTTTAAATTATAGAAAATGATAAACGTCAAGAATTGCGTCATGGTTATCCCTCAAAGATCATAGTTTTCTATGATTTTATTCATAGAAAACTATCTAGTGCACCTGAGATATGAAGTGGCTTTGAGTTATGAAGTAACCAATACTTCATAACTCAGGGGCTTCACTTTGGTTCTTCATATGAAAATGGTTTTTAATTGATTAAACTTCATCAAAATAAAGTAAGACTAGTCCGCAGATAGGTTGAATTTGGTTTTCGTTTTCAATTATTTTGATAAATACTGTTTCATCAAATATCATATCGTCCCTCAACCAAAATATATTATTAACTAACTACACGTACCTTTTTTATGAACACAAATACACTAAATCGTTACTGTAACACTTCTGTTTCTATTATAATTAGACATCAATCAAAATAATTTTTTTTTCAATTTTTTTTAACTATGAACAATATAAAGTTACTAAGCCAAAATATTAATAATAAGCTTAATAATTAGTCAGAGCATCCAAGAAATACAAGGTTTTATAGAGCATTTCTTTTTAGAAATCTATTGTCGGAATAAGGTACAACGTGAATCAAACCTAAAATCTACACAGTTTTCCCAATTTGAATTTCCTTTAACTTTAACTTTCTGTTAGGAATAGAAAAATAACTTGAACAGAAGCTTAAATAGAAAAATTGTAATCTTAATGATTGTTTATATATTAAAATATGTCTATTTTTTCAGCTGGTGATGAGGAGAAGGCCAACCTCACCGACATGCCAGAAGAAGGCAAAGAGAAGAGCTACAGCCCCAACGAAGTGAAGGTCACCACCATCAACGAAGAGGAGAGAAAGGAAGAGGAGCAACCTCTTGTGGAGAAGAAGGAGGAGAAGAAGGATGATAAGAAGAAGGACAAGAAGGAAGATAAGAAGAAGGAGAAGGAAGAAAAGAAGAAGGAAAAGGAGGAGAAGAAGAAGGAAGAGAAGAAAGAGAAGGAAGACAAGAAGAAGAAGGACGATAAGAAAAAGAAGGAAGAGCCAGAAAAGAAAGATGAGCCCGAGAAGGTAGAGGAGAAGAAAGATGAAGAGCCAGAGAAGAAGGAAGAGGCAGCTGAAGAGAAGAAAGAAGAAGAAAAGAAGGAATAAGCTAAATGAACCTCCTAGCTAGGGTCAAATTTATGCCAAATCTTCTCTACTTCCAATACAAAACTCTGAAGGCCAAATTAAACTCCAGCAAATGTCAGCATAATTTTAATTCTTCTTGTGGTGAGACTTCAACCCATGGAACGAGGTGCTATTCTTAAAATAGGCTATCCATAGTGAACTCGAATTAAGATTTCAAAATATTATCTAATGTAGTATTTTCATTCCGATCTTAGGTTCAAAATTTTGTAGAACTAAAGGCCGATTGAACTCCAAATGAAATGATTTTTTTTATCTAGTCACAGATCTCGTAGTCGAGATGATAAACTCTGAGATTCTATCCAAAGATTTAGGATGTAGAAGTAATGTTCCGACTTGTATAAAAGATGGTTAGACACAAACCGAGTAATTATTTAGCGTTGGTGGTAGACTGGTACCTTCATCATTAGTTTTCAAAGAAGTTTGTCAAGCTGCAGTTGTTCTTTCTAATCACATTATCCTCCTGCTAATCAGTTAGTTTAGTTTTTTGAAATTTTTATACGAAAATCGTATTTTCTTAATTGTATAAGTAACCCCCGTATGAATTAGTGATATATTCTATCTATATATTTTTAACTGGCCATTTTTTCGACAGTATAGCATTTGTATACCATTTTCGAATTGACTTTTGATAAAATTTAGGCATTTGCTCAGTTGTTGAGAGATTCTGTGTGCATTTTGCAGTGAAGATAAAAGACAAATTACGACTTTTGTAAAACACAAATGATGGGACCAGATGATTGATAATCTATGATTTTTTATGAGCTCTGGAGAAGACAAAATACTCTTCAAATGATACAACGAAAATGAAATAATACTCCTAAAGGCCGTACACACGTAGGGTTTTTTTAATCTTACCACCAGACTTTTTGCTAAGCTCCTCCTACTTTTTCCACGAGAATATAAGAAAAAACGATATAATTATTATTTATATCAGTCGGTATCCATGATACCTGCAGGTATCATGGATACCAACTGAAATAAATAATATCGTTTTTCTTATATTCTCGTGGAAAAAGTAGGAGGAGCTTAGCAAAAAGTCTGGTGGAAAGACTTAAAAAAACCCTACGTGTGTACGGCCCTTTAGACAACTTTATCAATCGAAATTATACTGACGAGTGATTCTATCTATTTAAATTATGATGAAAGCTGCTGAAAATGACACAATGTTAGTTTAATATGAAGTGATATCGGTTCACTTTGCTACTGATGGAAATGAAGAAGACAAATTTACCCGCGTAATCACTCATGGTCATCCCTAGCTACTTTTATACGATCTACATTCACTGCCATTTAGACAAAACCTATCCGAGTGAGACCAGTGTGTTTAGTCCCTTTTACTAAATCTAAATTAACTTGGTAGTTAAAAATGTCAATGGTTTGAATTGAAACATATCAATTGGCTGCATTTAAATTCAGGTTTTTCGAAACAAAAGTTCAGTTGGAAATAAAAAATTGGATGAATTAGGTAAGTAGGTAGGATTTTTAAAATTTAAAATCATTATTCGTGAGATTATGAAATTTTCAAAATTTATAACTAGCGTTAAATTGTGATTTTTATCATTTAGAATTGATTCAAACTAATGTAAAATTAGATTATTTAGAAAGAATATGAAATAACAGAATTTATAAAATTTGTTTATAATTTTATTTTCTGAAATCAAAGAATTCTAAGTTAAACTTTTCAAACATTTTTCTTATGATATTCATTGAAACTATATACTAACATTTTTGTGGAGTGAACGTTTTTAATAATTGTTTATATTTTGGAATGTAGATGTGTATTTTGTAAATAGAAATTCCTTAAATAATTTAATATATGTAAGTATAAATTATCTATTCGTCTCAGATTTTCTAATCTTGAACTATTTAAGTGATTCACAGCTATTTTGTTACCTATAAATCCAAACTAATCGGTGCCACCACTTTTCAATGTAAATACTTAAACTATATTCCCTTCCCGTGTTCAAACACTAACTAAATTCAAACTAATTTCCTCCACACTTTCTTCAGATTCCTGGACATAGGAAGGGAAAATAGGTTTCCTAGTAATTTTTGTAGCTATACTATTTATAACTGTTTACCTGTATCGACAAAAACATATAAACTTCAACTCCAATGGTCACATACTGTATCTAAACCATTTTTTCGAAACCTTATGAAATTCATGAAATAATTAAACCATTTAAATTTATATCCTATCGAAATCATTCAAAATTATTATCGGGGCTGGGACAATATGCTCTTAAAATCATAGATCCCAAGAATATCATAGACGAAACGAGATGAAATGGCATCGAATACTATATACCGCTGGTGTAGAACCATTCAATACTCTTTAATTCTCTCCGTCTATAATATTTTCAGGATCTATGATTTTAAGAGCATATTGTCACAACCCTAGAATTGTTGCCAAATCCAGAGTTGAATTTGTGGTACGGAGTATGTGGCCTGAAACTATTTAAACACGAAGTGATTTTAACGAATGTTTTTAAATTTAATCATACTATTATAGTGTTTGTGAAATGTGGACTAATATATAAAAGAGACAACAGTATGTCTGGTAGGGTTAACTTGTGTCACTGCACTTCTTATACACTCACACTAATCTATAGGTTAGTCCATCTTATTACCTGGCATGAAACGAATCAGTGTATTGTGAACTCTCTGATTTACACATCTGAATACCAAAATTTACTGTCATTTGTACACTTTCTCTTACCCAATCTGAAGACCGAGTGTAAAAAGTGGCATGCTGTCTTGTAAATATCCACCCATCTATTTGTACGTAGAACTTAGTCCTCAGTCGAAGTAAAATAGGAGTATAAGCCCATTGAAGTTGAGTGAGCCACAGCGATGTCTAGCACTGTTACAGCAACAGTTTGCTATTTTCAAACTGATACAGCAACAGTTCGCTATTTTCAAACTGTTACTGCAACAGTTCGCTATTTTCAAATCACCCCAAAGAATTTTCTCTCACGACTCCCATCGCTGTGGTTCACTGAAATCTTCTTCAGGAGACAGAAAAGTTCAATACTGAAGTGTATCAACGTTCGTAACTCTGTATACTTATATATCAGCTCTCAAAATTCTTTCAATAAGCTTCATATGGATTGTTTCTCTCTACTCACCTCTTTCATTTACAATATAGAAATTGCTCAAACAGTCAATGTAGAGAAATATTTGGAATGTAAGTATCCAGCAGGAAGTTCTTTGTATTTTAACAAAAAGGAATCAACTTCTGATCTCTGAATTCAATTCGACAGGTTCCTGCATTTGTTAACATGCAAAGTTGTTCCTAACGCTTCAAATTATTCCTACAAATATGCACCCTGCTTTGAAATCTCTACCCAATTCATAAAGGACCGTACACACGTAGGTGTTTTAAGTCTTTCCACCAGACTTTTTGCTAAGCTCCTCCTACTTTCCTACTTTTTCCACGAGAATATAAGAAAAGAACGATACAATTATTATTTATTTTAGTTGGTATCCATGATACCTGTAGGTATCATAGATACCAACTAAAATATAAAATAATTTTATTCTTTTTTCTTATATATTTCAAAATTATTGCTGAAAAAGTAGGAGGAGCTTAGCAAAAAGTCCAGTGGAAAGACCTAATAAAAACCTCCGTGTGTACGGCCCTTTAGACTTTACATTTATTTATTT
Organism: Caprella mutica; assembly: GCA_947561585.1. NCBI lineage: Eukaryota > Metazoa > Arthropoda > Malacostraca > Amphipoda > Caprellidae > Caprella > Caprella mutica. The sequence continues at coordinate 112,140 of CANNZV010001313.1, read as the reverse complement.
GGTATTGTGAATGATGATTAAGAGACTAAGAAAAGGCAACTCATTGCATCGGAATCAAATGTTACGAATCGGACTCCTCCTCAATGAAGTAAAAACTCCTACCGTTCCTTTTTATTGGACAATTTGGTGAAATTATTAAAGTTTCAGTTATTGGAGACAAAAATAACATGAGATTGTGCGATTCGAAGGAAAGTCAGCGCGGGCAGTCCAATTCTTTCGACAGATTTGTATAAGTAACATTTCAAACTTTGCAATAAATGTTCCAAATTAAAAATGCCTTTTTAATATTCCCTTGATTTAGTTTATTGAAGAGTTTATTAATATATTTCTTGAAAAAAATCATCTAATTTTTATATATGAAGCCTGAAGTAAGGAGAAATAGACAAATTTAACGTCGGATAGAAGATGAACTGAAACTACAGGACATTCATATTCAAATTAAAACATCACCAAAATTAAAATATCTGGTTATGATATTGAGGTGATAACTAAATTTTTAGTACCACACTAGGGTCACGCAGGTGAATTACGGCACTTTAATTTTTAATTGCGGCCCTCTCAAGAGAGTCTAAAACATTCTGAACCGAAATTACATTAAAATGTTGCATAGCTGTCAAAAGAAGCACAGTGCAGGCTATAATTTGTTAATTTAAGTTTTTAACGTGTGTTTTGAAGCTATGATGTGTATGTTGTTAGAGGCCGCAGTTAGTTAGTGTACCGCAATTTACCTGCTTGACCCTATATGGTATACATTGTTTAGTTGAGTCTTATGATTGTAGAACTCCTCTATAGTGAATGAGTTAGGATGTAGCCTCTATAGTGAACAAATTTTCTTTAGTCTGCGACGAATTGCCGTTTAGAAAACTGATTACCATTCCATGGCAGACTAAAGAAAATTTGTTCATTTTACGGGGTACCTAACCTGAGTCAGTCACTATATATAGAGGAGTTATACTCTAGCAAATAGAATCTAATACAAATTTATTAGCTACACAATTCGATCTATAGAACTTCAGAGCATGAAGTTCTTCGACTTCAACACTACGAAACTGAATAGGCAAACGACGTCAGAATGTCCCCCAAAACCTCTCCAACAGGACCGCTAACCTAACCTTATGTTGACAATATCTCTTTATATATATAACGTATAGTGTTTCTTTTATCTTTTCGGTGAAAGGGCCGGTCACCAAAAAATCCGGATAAAAGTACTATAATTTCTAAGACTTTTCCATTCTTTTCGATGTTTGTGAACTGGAATGATGAAGATTCATTGGTAATTATTTCGTTATGGAATAACATTCGAATATAGCAAATAAGTATATTTTTAATGCATCCAAATTACAAAAAGGGGAGAATTACCAGTTGCAATAAATTGCCACGGATATGAATTAAATTAAATGAATTAATTTACAATCATTGTACTTTTAATCATCATCATCTTAGAGATTTTGAGCGATTAACATTATTGGATCGCTTGTAATAAATAGATAATGATAAATAATTCAGTACAGCTTATAAATTTCAGTTCATTTCGAGTGATTTAATTATTAATAGTTTCTTATTAAATAACCACATCGTCAGTATTAATATATACATTTGAATTTATTAATTCATTAAAGATGCGAAGATTATGCAGATCTGATTTGGAATGAATGAGATATCTTCTTACCAGATTTAGTCCTTAGAGATCATCTTCTTCACATTAATTTCCTTATCTAAAGAATATAGATTAAACATTATATGAATTATTAGGGAAAATGTTCAATTGTTATTTCTTAGAATTCAATAAAAGGTAGTGAAAAGAAAAGTATATTTAATAGTGGAAGGTGAAAAAATTAATTGATTAATTCAGAAATCACAGGTTTCCTTTTCTAGTGACAGACTAACACTTCCACCAATTTCAGTAAGAATTCACAAATTTAGTTTATGCAAAAGAATATTTTACATACCTTGAATATCAGAAAAATAAACGAAATTATTCTCATTTAACTTGAATTAATTACAAAACAACGAACGAACACTCTTCATCTTTAATTTGCTCTAAACTCTTATCTCTCCAACCGACAACTAATTGTAATATTAAAACAGGTTTTATCTTTTCTCTAACTCGAATCGTGCCTCTGGCAGCTTACATCCAGTGATGAGAATTGGTGCCATGACGCGCCAGAGGAGAATTGATGCCATGTCGCGCCAGACAGAAGAGCTCCATAGAATTCCTAACAAATGATGTGCCTAACTGAAACCTTTTGGCTGATTGGAAGAGGCGATCACAATCAAAGAAGCTCTGGCCGGAACACTTCAGTTCATCCACTGTAGATTTATGAGATACATTTCGGAATAGAGGGAATTCATTTTTGACACTTCAAAGTACGATTGGGAAGTTTATTATCAGGAGATTATCTATTTCGATAGGAAAGAATTAAATTTGTACATCAACAATGTCCTGCGTGTAAAATTTTGGCTTATCTGCAGGATGATTCTTCTTGCTTTTTAATTCTTTCTATTTCTAGTCAGTCAGATTTTCCATCTTTGATTTGTTGTGTCGAGACTAAAATCATCTAATATTTGCTTACTGAAAATTTAAACCTAATTCAAAATTATAACCCCAAAAAAGATTTATGGTGAAGCTGCATAGAGGATTATAAGAAATTTTGTGATCGGTTAGATTATTATTCTCAATGGATTATATTATTTATCACCTGATTCCATTATTATATTATTCCAATGTTGAAGAGCAAAAGTGATCAGTCTGTAACTTGAATCTCTGACTTATAATAACTTTCACAGCAGTTTTTAGAAATGGCAAAAGCTTTATTTGCATAACTTAATGAAACATCAACAATCATAATGACTGACTTTTCTATAGGACAAAATCCTATATGAATATTAAGTGACCAAGTCATTTTCACCATGAATAATAATGATTTTGAATTGAATTAAATATAGGCAGTCTGGAATAAATTGAAACGTAATCAAACACATTTCTCGTTTTTTTTCCTAATACCTCCTACTAATGTATTTCTCGTATCCTTAATACCTCCTACCAATGTATTTCTCGTATCCTTAATACCTCCTACTAATGTATTTCTCGTATCCTTAATACCTCCTACTAATGTATTTCTCGTATCCTTAGTACCTCCTGCCAATGTATTTCTCGTATCCTTAATACCTCCTGCCAATGTATTTATCGTATCCTTAATACCTCCACCAAAGTATTTCTCGTATCCTTAATACCTCCTACTAATGTATTTCTTGTATCCTTAATACCTCCACCAAAGTATTTCTCGTATCCTTAATACCTCCTACTAATGTATTTCTTGTATCCTTAATACCTCCACCAATGTATTTCTCGTATCCTTAATACCTCCTACTAATGTATTTCTTGTATCCTTAATACCTCCTGCGAGTGTATTTCTCGTATCCTTAATACCTCCTACTAATGTATTTCTCGTATCCTTAATACCTCCTGCCAATGTATTTCTCGTATCCCTAATACCTCCTACCAATGTATTTCTCGTATCCTTAATACCTCCTACTAATGTATTTCTCGTATCCTTAATACCTCCTACTAATGTATTTCTTGTATCCTTAATACCTCCTACCAATGTATTTCTCGTACCCCTAATACCTCCTTCCAATGTATTTCTCGTATCCTTAATACCTCCTACCAATGTTTTTCTCGTATCCTTAATACCTCCTGCAAATGTATTTCTCGTTGTTTCTTCCTTCTTTCAAAGACCAGAAAAGCCAATCCGCTGCAATCAACATCTTACACCTCATCAAGAATCTCATCCCTCGGTTTTGGCCATCGATTTTCGATGGGATTCAAAATTCGGAAGGCAAATTGTGGCCAAAACTCACTTGGGAACTCGAGAAGGTGGAGAGTGGGAATTGAAATAGGATATTCCAGAGAGGGGAAATCGAAGAGATATTCCAAGGAGAGGCGGCAAAGATGTTCCAGTCACAGCTTTATTAAGGGTACATCTTGAAGATTTAGAGAGCGTCGAAAGGAAAGCTTTCTACCGAATGGGAAAATATAAAATGTATTCTATTGAAATGTTTTCTTCTTGTATGTACTGTTTACTATTATTGTTATTATTTTCTAACTATACATTCAAAGATCTAAGTGTTTAAATGATTACAAATGTATATGAATAAATTTAATCAGAACAAAATATATGTACAAAATGTAAGAAAGAACACATGTGAAATTTAGAAAATAAAACACTTGATTGTAGGAATGATATTAAATTATTTCATTCATGATTTAACACTTACGAATTGAATTTTTAGCCAAGATAAACAATAAGATAATTAATGTACAGCAAGTGTTGAAATTCACAATATTCCTATAGTTTGATATACATATACTTTACTACACATATATTTTGTAAATGTAAACTGTATATATAAACTGTAATGATAAAGAAGATGTAGCATCCTGCATAGTTGTAGTTGTTTTTTTCCCTCCACCCATTTATACATCCATCACATCAATATAAGTAACCTGACCTTCAGAGATATTGACAATTGAAAAAGGTGCATATCACAGCAAACTTCAAACAACATTCTAGACTGAGTACTAGGGATGAGGGTGACATATTCAATATGTCCATTCACGAAAGTGTAATCTAGATATAGCGCTGATTTCAATGAAATGACAGCACCAACTGTATAAGATATTGGAAAATGGAAAAGAGAGGGAGGGTTGAGACCAAAATGACAGCTTGTTCACCAAAGTAAAGCGGTATGCCCAAAAATTTGTTTCTTCCATCTAAAATTTTCAAAATATAGTAAACAGCGCATAAGTTTTTTGAGATACAGTTCTGCAAGAATAATGTTTTTACGGCTGAAGTTTTTAACGATTACTCTGATCTGATTGGTCGGCTAAGAGGAGGAGCAACAGGGGTGGAACTCTAAACCGTTATTGCTCTGCCTCCTGTTGGCTCCTCCTCCTTGCATAGAGTTATAAAATGAAATTAATTGCATTTCATGTAATTAGAAATTCGAAACTTTCAACATAGATGACTGCAATGTAGTTTTTTGTATCCGCTGGTTTGTTTAGACAATCACTTCATGATTGTCTAATGACATGACAGTGGAGTTGGGGGGCAGCACATTGCCGATATTCCTACTGGTCCATCTCCATACTCCATAGCCGAACAATAAGTTAGTAACCTTAGTAACATTATCCTAAAAAACTTATTCGCCAATAATAATATTTTTAAAACTATATTCTTAGTGGTATTAAACTTTTAATTTTCAATTCTAACCCTACAGGCGGCACCCGAGTAAAAGGCCTGTTTCTTATTTAACATATCAATAATGAGTTGTTGAAATTGGTTTGTTCCTTGGGAATCTAAGTCTAATTATAAAAAGGAGAACTATTGAAAAAATAAAAATCATTTAAAATGTTTTTTTTAAATTTTCTATTAAATCAAACGTTTCGGATTATAAAAAATCCATCATCAGTGGTATACAATTGTGAAACTTTCTGTAAAAATATAACATGGTTAAAATTGATTTGAAAACTAAGCAATGTTTAAAATGAGAAACTTTATTAAAACATAATAGGTCTTAAAACACATCAATAAAATAATTCTAGTTAAAGCATTAAAATATAAATAATTAAAATAATTAGAACGGGGAAGACACTCAGTGAAGTTATGTTGTGATGCTTAATGGTAATGCGGATTGATCTTTATTGAGAATTGGTTTGAGTCTATTGATATAAATGGATTCTAAAATTCTGAGGTCTGTGTCTGAACTATTGCATGAATCGAGTATGGAAAAGTTATCTATTTTTAAAATGTGTCTATTGTGGCTATAATGGTCTCTAATAGCTGATTTTTCTGGGTCACTGAGTGCCTTGCCCGTTCTATGGGATAAACCAAAGTGACGTGCGCATCTGATAAACATCTGAAGCTTAGTGCTCCCGATGTAAGATTGCTTGCAGCAATCGCAGGTATATTGGTATATAACAGATGCACGCGTCGCCTGGTCAGGTTTACCTAAAATGCGGGGGAAAAAATTAGCTATTTTATTGACATTTTTATAATAAAATTGTACATTAATCTGTGGATAAAATTTGGTTAAAAGTCTATTTATTTCCTTTTTCATTTCATAGGTTTGATTTCCTGTATAAGGCAGATTAAAGTATAGTTTGTCTCTTTCTACAGTGATTGGAGGTAATTTAGGGGAATTAGTTTCTATTAAAAATTTACGTACATGGGAATTGAATAGTCTATATGGGTACAAATTATTGGTAAAAAATGATCTTAAAAAGTTTATCTCTGAGTTAAAATTTACAATTGAGGAGGAAAGTGAATAGGCTCTATGAATTAATGTTTGGATACAGGATATGAATTAAATAATAATGAGTTGTACATAATTCAGGACAGTGCTGGAATAGATTGCCGCCCCCTATCAAACATTATACGTACAATCTGTAAAAAAAATCATTGAATGATTTTCTAACAGTTCTCTAATTACCTCCGCAGAAAGCGGATCGAAGGTTATATTTTATACGGTTTTCATTTATTTATCATCTTGTTATTCGCATAACTCGAAAAGTATTCAACCAAATTGCATAAAATTTGGTGGGCCGATTGGTCATTTTCCAGTTACCTGTTTATCAGATTTTGGGAACGAACGGGTTAAAAGGTGAGGTCAAGGTCATTTATAACTCAAGTATTATTAGATGGTCAAGGTCGTTTATGAGTGGCGGCGAAGGTATGCGCTCTCCCGAGTGCCCGTAATTTAGTTTTCTATTATTTTTAAATCTATCAATGATTATAAAAAAAAAATTCGTATGTACAGAGACAAAATTATAGAATATTTACAAGCATTACAATTAGTAAAGAATCTCTTGGGAATGTGAAACTATAGTAAACTGTCAAAAAATCATACGGAAACACTCTTCTTTGACTGTACAGTTTAAAGGTAATATACAGGGTGAAACACTAAGAAGTGTACCCAATATGAATCAATATAAATATCGTATTTACAAGTAGTTAAAAAATGAGTTGAAGTGAATTTAAAAATTAGATTTTTTCTCATGTGTCCATTCTGCCACCGTCAATGCTTAAGATTGTACGTTTACGAAATTTATATTAATTCAAACTTGGGTACACCTTTTTGTGGGTCACCCTGTATCCACACCGCTACTCCATTTTTGCAGAGAGAAAGAACACCTATCTACTACGGTAAAGGATTCGATATAAATCCAATTAAAAACACCTGGATTCTATCGGCCGGCTTGAGTCGCGCATTGATTTGGTTACTGACTTGGTCATTTATTTGGTCATCAAATTGGTCAATTACACTAATCATCTTATCTATTAAAATTATTCTAATTTGTGTTTTTTTCCTATTATGAAATTATGTTGATGGTTTCAGAGCTGTTTAGAAATTCCGAAACAGTGTTTTATTTAAAGTCAAGGAGAAACAGAGAAATCGTTTTTCCGATAATAATCATATAATATCCTGATACAATCTGACACTGATTAAATATCTATTTTCAGAAAACATAATCTATATCGATATTCCGTCGTTCATTTCTGGTTATTCTTGTCGTTCACCGCCCCCTCTCTTATTTTCTTTTTATCTTTTTTATATCAAAGCAGAAGATTTGTTTACTCTGAACTAACAGAAGTAACGTTAATTAGTGGCCAACAGTACCAGTCTGTTGAAAATAGAATATCAGTCTGTCATGTTTCTTATACAAGACGTGTGTCATAAAGCGAGAGAGTTATGGTGGGCCATAGAAGTTTAAAACAAAAAAAATTTCCTCCAATTTAAAGTACTTTCAAAAAGGGAATCAATAACTGCGTCTTCTAAGATCATCGCCGATCGGGTCATTCAGTGCCCACTAAAATGTTTTGTACAAAATGGTACAAAATGTCCTCTTGCCCATGATAACAAAATTAAAATGTAAGATTTAGGTCGGTATTTTGCTCTATAATAATTGTACGAGAAAACAAGATTTGAAGCTACTAACTTTTTTTATTTTTTATAATTGCCAATTAAAACTATATTATCATTTCCCTGTAATAATTGGCATTAAATGTATTTGTATGTTTATTTATATTATTTTAATGTAATAGGTTAATTGAACGATTCATGCAATATAGCATGATACACGAGATATTGTGTTTTTTTAATCATTCTAAGACTAATCCAGACCCCCATAACAGTCTAAAGTTTACACACTATTCCTAGCGGCATTTGTTAATTAAAAACAAAGATAACGCCAGCGAGGGAAAAACACACAGGGATGGGAAAACAAAAGATAACTAATTTATATTTCACTTCTAATCTCCTAATGAAAAAGAGAGTAAAGAAGTTATATAGATTTTCAATAGACATCATGATTGGATTGGAAAAACGTATACAGTTTGTATAACCATGGTGTTCCATATTTTAATCTTTAATAACTATCTTTATATTGGTTCGATTTGAATTCGGTTGGTTTTTGGTGATAAAAACAATCTAAAGATTTTAAAATTGTATTCATTCTTTACGTGTCGAAGCAGAGAGTCATTTCATTCACATCGAACAGCCATTCGGTCGGTGATATATGATGGGGAATTTTCGGACCAGTTTTCATTGATACAAATGTAAATGATGAAAATGATCTCGATTTACTCATTTCTGAATTTTTTGCCTGCTTTTTCGATGTCAGTAGATTCAGATTCTTAGTCAATGGGGAAGAGGAACATCCTTGATCCTGGAAGGCAGATCTACAAATGCCAGCACAATTCCCGGTTTTTGAAGTGGAGAAGTGATAGGCCCGACTGGCAACTTCATCTAGCTGATCTGGGCAGATTAGCTAGTACAGAGCCTTGGACCAGAAGTATGATCGGTGTTCGCTCTTCGACTCCTCGCGGAGATCTCTGAGAGATACTTTGGGAGGACGAAGTAATGAATGGTGAAGAGACAGGTGAGGTTAATGTTCAGTGAGATAGATATCAAAACAAGGAGCACGAAGAGTGGACTTCCACAGGGGAAATACGAGAGAGTCATTCATGACCTAATACAAGCCCGGACACTCAATTCGATTTGAAGAAGGCACACGCAAATATCGTATATAACTCTTTAAATATCCTCAGAAAGTAATTGGATGTACCTTCAACATCAAACTGTTACCTTTATTAACACCCAGTACTCACTACTTTTCTAACCGACTGTACACTCGGTTGAACATGTAGCACATTCTTGCACTCTTCCAGGAATTTTCATCATATCATAAGTTTTTTAGCCATTAAATACTTTTTTTAAACTTCCAATCCTCAATGAAGTTCTTAGACACAGTTAGTTAGTTCTTACTTTGTAAAAATTCTCAAAAGTATTTGATGCGTTTTGATAAATGTATTAAATTGCTTCATTTAACCAAATAATTTTCCGTGTTTTGTATGTTTTTTTCAATTAAAGAAAAATGTGATTTGCTCATTTCTCAGTTGCATAGTCGTTATTATTTAGCTTTTCGCCATTAACATTGTACACATAACAGGTCGTACACATCAGAAAAAAATACGACTAACATCAAAAACAATCATGATAGGTTAAATTACGAATTATCGGTCAGTTTCATATCTTCGGTCATATAAGAAAAAACGATATTACAATTGTTATTTAAATTTTATTTTTGTTGGTATCCATGATGTGTACGACCTGACCGAATATATGAAACTGACCGATAATTCGTAATTTAACCTATATGAAGATTAATCGTCCAATTAACAATCTTTCATCTTCATTTTATAAATTACGTGAATAAAAACAACCACCAAAAAGAGGCTAAAAATAATAAATTAAAAAAAAACATATTTTATTTACTTTCGATATCATAATTATGAAATAAAATGCAAAGTCATTTTTGCTCCTAAATCTGTAGCATGACGTCACACTATTAGTCACCATCTCTACCAATCGCATAGCATTATGGCTCACTATTTAGTGAGTAGTTTGCTTGTTTTGAAATGCAAGCAGTTGCGTGCAATGTGCCTATTTATCAAAGGAATTAAGGGGGTGAATGGCCCCCAAAGGGGGGGGGGAGGGGGTGAATGGCCCTCAAAAGGTGGGGGGGTTTATGGCCCCCCAAGGGTGGGGGGAGGGGGGATCTAACCTGTAAAGGTAACTAAGAAAAGATTCGTACTTACTTGTCTTTGTTTTTATTAATTCTTTTATTAACCTAACTATACGGCAGTTGATATTAACTTCTCTTTGTATAACGCATTGTAATTATTGAAATAAAAGCTTCTTCATATGTTATTTAATGTATTGTATTTGTATTAATTAATATAAATTAAATGTAATCTACTACACTGTGTTCGAATTCGTTGAATCCATTACATTGAGTTCGAATTCGTTGAATCCATTACACTGTGTTCGAATGCGTTGAATGAATTACACTGTATTCGAATGCGTTGAATCCATTACACTGTGTTCGAATGCGTTGAATGAATTACACTGTATTCGAATGCGTTGAATCCATTACACTGTGTTCGAATGCGTTGAATGAATTACACTATATTCGAATGCGTTGAATCCATTACACTGTGTTCGAATGCGTTGAAAAGCACTCTGCATGACATCACAACTTTCCTAACTAGTGTTTCAATCAATGATAGGTTCTCTACTTTGACGAAAATCTTTTTAAACTTTCGGCCCTCTCCAATAATCAGCTTTGTTCCGACATCAAAAAAGTTGTGAAGAGAAGTTTGAGGAACTGACAGAATATTCATAGATTTTTTTCATTTTGAATTTGGTGCTTTTAGTAGATAGATTGTAACTTATCAGGTAATTAGAGATAACTTTATTGATACTAGTACAGTACCTGTTATTGAATCTAAATTATATTCGAATGCAAGAATGTATTATGGATAAACATATTCTGATTGAACAAAAAAATCTCTCAGAAGCCAGAATATAAATTTAATTTTTTTTAATAATTAGTGTCAATATTATTGTAGCCCGTAGTCATTATACTGCCACAAATGATTTGTTTCTCCTTTTAATATGTATTACTTAATAAAAGTGTGACACACGGACAGACAGACAGACGGATGGATGCGGCTCTTATTATATGTAGTACTAGTGTACTTTCCCGTTAAAAATAACGGGTCGTCATCAATACCAATTTATTACCCGTTATTAGGTTACTTTTAATGAATTCAATTAAAATTAAATTTTCTGCATAGTCTAAATCATTTTATAGATAAAATACATTTAAAAATTGAATAAAAACAGGGGAATTTAAATACCAAGTCAATATATTCCCGTGCGTATCATAGTTACATTCTTCATGTTTAATACCCGTAGTGTAAAAGCGAACACAAAATAAATAAATAAACACACGAGGGAAATTATTAGTATAGACTATAGATAGATTCTTTATATTGAATTAATTGTGATTGAATTAATTGTGATTGCATTATGAAAATATATTAGAAAGGAAATGGTTTCGATTGATTACCCCTTCACTGTGCTTTATTTCTTTAATAAAATTTGAAAGAAAATAAAATAAATTAGGCTATTGTACAATTAACTGTATTTATATTAAAATAATTAGTCTTTTCTTAATTTCCTATATTTAACTTAAATCTTAACTTTACACTTTTCTTGAAACAAAAATAAGTACTTTTATATATGAATTTATCATATAATTAAGGTACATATAATTAAGGTACATATAATTAAGGTACATATAATTAAGGTACATATGAAATTAGAAACATCTGTAGATGATGTGAAGTTTTAGCAAATTTATAAAGAATGTTATTAAAGCAAATAATAATGTCTCTTTCCATCGTATTACTTCAATTATATTTTTTTTCATTTATTAGAAAACATTATTCCTAACGATTTAGATTGAATTTTAGAGAGGGTCCAATTAATTCCGAATTTCCTGGTAAAAAATGACCAATTTTATCCCGTTAGGTAGTAAAGAAGACAAATTTTATCACGTTAGGTAGTAAAGAAGACTAATTTTATCCTGTTAGTTAGTAAAGAAGACCAATTTTATCCCGTTAGGTAGTAAAGAAGACCAATTTTATCCCGTTAGATAGTAAAGAAGACCAATTTTATCCCGTTAGGTAGCAAAGAAGACCAATTTTATCCCGTTAGGTAGCAAAGAAGACCAATTTTATCCCATTAGGTAGTAAAGAAGTCCAATTTTCATTTAAAATAAATCAAACATACATATTTTTATAAAAAGAATGTGAACCCAGCAAATTCTATGCTCCAATATTTGTTCCAATAATTTATTGTTCGTTACCCCAAGTATTTATTTACTTGATATAGCAAAGTAAATAGAAATGTACATCGATACAAATGTACATAACAAAAATAAAGAAAATATTCATCTGTCGCAAAATAATGCAAAGATTTTTTCATTTGTTTGGTTCTTTTTATCCATACAACAATAAGAGCCGCGTCTGTCTGTCTGTCACAAAATGGGTTAAACAGTCATTCTATCAACAGCGCTTCATAAAGTTGGTGTAAAGAACAGAAAAATGAAAGAAATAATGATTAAAAAGAAAAATTAATAATTTGCTGCAGTATCATATAATTTTCGATAAATATAATATAATGTATATATAAGTATGCATTTGAATACAATCTTAAACCAGTTATTATAAATAAACTCTCACTGATTGAACAGGTATTATATTAGTATGAAATAATAAAGGAAACAATAGAAATGCGACATATGATGTTATTCCATTAAAAATCCCCATCAGTATTGTCTAAAACAAATTAATTAACAGATTAACTGAAAATAAATTGAGAGATATTTTGAGTAACGCTAGGGCAGCTGCACGCAATTTTGAGCTTTAATAACTTGCAACATAGGAACCAAATCACATTATTCAAATGACTGTAGTAGACAGCTTGTAAAGACATGCTAATGTCACCTCTATACTAGGGCAGCATAGAGATCAAAGCTTTGCCGTCTTTTTCCCCGTCATAACATAAAATCTAATATACTTTTCAGCTGAATTTATGAAAAGAAATGCTTGTTTGAAGAATAAACGCTTTTACGTCCTGAAAAGAGTAAATGATTTACATCTCACGCGAATGTAAGCCTTAAGTCCCTCTAGAATAAGGTGGAAAGTAGCTTGTCATTGCAAATAATATCTTGACACAATCTATTACCAGTCAAGCACGCAAATATCATCCCTATTACCTGATACATAAGGTTGACAATGCCTCACAGCGTGTTTATCTCGTGATGGTCTTTTCAATTACCTCCCTTATAGCACTAGTACATAAGACTCAATTTAGGTCGCAGTGAATCAAAGTAGCGATACGCGTTATAAAGTTATTATTGGTGAGTAATCTGAGCCTTATGACGGGGTATAATAAAGGTCAATGGTTAGGTCACAATTCAGAGGCAGGAGTGTCTCTAATTTATCTTCATTTACATTATTTAGAAAATAAGTGGAGATGAATTTCGTTATTTTCTTACCATGAAACTTATCAGAAAGACCGGAGAGATTTGCTTTGAGTCTATTTATTACCATTAATAAATTACCATTAATTTATTTCTTTGAAGATATGAAGAGTGATTTTCAAAGGAATATTTTAAAGATTTGTAATTGATGATCGAAATTTTTTAACCAAACACATGATATATTTAAGAAATAATAAATCTGATATTTTATATGATAGAGTGATTAATATCATATGTTATATTTATTACTTTGCTGATATTAATAGTAAAAATATTTTATTAATTATTAATCATATTAATCATATATTATTTATATGATATTAATATTATATTATTTATTTATCATAATAATCATAACATATCTATGAAATATCATAATGAAAACACTTTTAAATAATAATAAAATATTTAATAATCTTTAATTTTAAATAATTTAGATTAAAAATTTGATTTATTTACCTAGATTGAAAAATCCAATTTATATAGATTAAAAAAATTAATTAATTTAGATTAAAAATGTCCAGTAAAATCAATTACCATAAGTCATCTTCATGGCAATGATATCTATTTAATTTAAATAACCTACTCTTAAAATAAAACTCTGCGGTAATTACTAAGAAATTTTCATTTACTTTTTCTATTGATATGAAATTACATTGTATGATTTAAATGAAGTTTGCAATTTACAGTAAAAAATACAAAATTAATATAATAAAAAATGAATTCGATATTTGAACTAATTACCACTGTCAGTACATTTTAGTTACAAAATTATCATTTGAAATAGACCCAAGCAACCATGACACATTGTGCCAACATGGGCACTAGATGGTTAGGTGGGCAAGAGATGGCAGACTGAAAAGTAGCCTAGAAATTACATGGGGTTGCTGTGGTTTTCCATTCTCACGGAATGTTACCTTGGGAGAAGGTAGGTTCAATGTGGCGAATCCATCCCATTGAATTGTCATATTGGCCCAACATGATAATCCATCCCATTGAATTGTCATATTGGCCCAACATGATTACTATATAGCGTATCAACATTATGGCTGAAACTGATTAAAATATTGGCAATACTATTTGCTGGAATAGGGAGTATTTAATGATTCGCAATTGATAAAATGTCTTCAAATTAAAATTGAAGTAGCCCATACTACAGCCCATCACAATTGTAGCCCATTACCATTATAGCCCATTATCATTGTAGCCCATTACCATTGTAGCCCATTACCATTGTAGCCCATTACCATTGTAGCCCATTACCATTGTAGCCCATTACCATTGTAGCCCATTACCATTGTAGCCCATTACCATTGTAGCCCACTACCATTGTAGCCCATTACCATTGTAGCCCATTATCATTGTAGCCCATTATCATTGTAGCCCATTACCATTGTAGCCCATTATCATTGTAGCCCATTATCATTGCAGCCCATTACCATTGTAGCCCATTATCATTGTAGCCCATTATCATTGTAGCCCATTACCATTGTAGCCCATTATCATTGTAGCCCATTATCATTGTAGCCCATTACCATTGTAGCCCACTACCATTGTAGCCCATTATCATTGTAGCCCATTATCATTGTAGCCCATTACCATTGTAGCCCACTACCATTGTAGCCCATTCCCATTGTAGCCCATTAACATTGTAGCCCATTATCATTGTAGCCCATTACCATTGCAGCCCATTATCATTGTAGCCCATACTACAGCCCATTACCATTGTAGCCCATTACCATTGTAGCCCATTACCATTGTAGCCCATTATCATTGTAGCCCATTATCATTGTAGCCCATTACCATTGCAGCCCATTATCATTGTAGCCCATTACCATTGTAGCCCATTATCATTGTAGCCCATTAACATTGTAGCCCATTACCATTGTAGCTCATTACCTATTGTAGCCCATTATCATTGTAGCCCATTATCATTGTAGCTCATTACCCATTGTAGCCCATTATCATTTTAGCCCATTATCATTGTAGCCCATTACCATTGTAGCCCATTATCATTGTAGCCCATTATCATTATAGCCCATTATCATTATAGCCCATTATCATTATAGCCCATTATCATTGTAGCCCATTACCATTGAAGCCCATTATCATTGTAGCCCATTATCATTGTAGCCCATTATCATTGTAGCCCATTATCCATTGTAGCCCATTACCCATTGTAGCCCGTACTACAGCCCATTACCATTGTAGCCCATTATCATTGTAGCCCATTATCCATTGTAGCAAATACTTCAGCCCATTACCCATTGTAGCCCATTACCCATTGTAGCCCATACTACAGCCCATTACCATTGTAGCCCATTACCCATTGTAGCCCATTACCCATTGTAGCCCGTACTTCAGCCCATTATCCATTGTAGCCCATTACCCATTGTAGCCCATTACTCATTGTAGCCCGTACTTCAGCCCATTACCCATTGTAGCCCATTACCCATTGTAGCCCGTACTTCAGCCCATTACCCATTGTAGCCCATTACTCATTGTAGCCCGTACTTCAGCCCATTACCCATTGTAGCCCATTACCCATTGTAGCCCGTACTTCAGCCCATTACCCATTGTAGCCCATACTTCAGCCTATTACCCATTGTAGCCCATACTTCAGCCCATTACCCATTGTAGCCCATTACCCATTGTAGCCCGTACTTCAGCCCATTACCCATTGTAGCCCATACTTCAGCCTATTACCCATTCTAGCCCATACTTCAGCACATTCCATTGGTTCGTTTCGATCCAATTTACAGTTTCTCAATTCTCTCTGCTGATAGTGTGGGAGAAATGTCCGTAGACTTTCTGTGTTTCACTGTCACTGTTAAAGACTATCCATTATTGTGCTTGTCATTGTGTTTATCATTTATTCAGTTAAAAAACAAATTGATAAAAAACACAAGAAAAAAAACTAAATTTCTAAATAAGGCCCGAAAAAGCCAAGGCTTCTAAGGCGACCAAACAAAATTTAAAAAAATTAGAAAAGTCAAAATAAATACAATTAAAAAGAAAAAAGTACAGGTACTTTGCTGTTATCTCCTCGCAATTTCTTATTTTAACTTACGCACATTTGTACCGAGGCTACTGATTTAGCTATCTCTCAGTTATTTCCCTTTGTTTAAGGACTCTCAATCGAAGATACAGTTCCTGGTATCAGCCGCATCATCTATTTTATCGAAACAAATAATTTAAAGAACATAAATCTTAACATGGAAGATCGTAATGTAGTTTGTTGGATCCGCTAGTTTGTTGTTCTGCACACTATATGATTGCTTAATGATTTGGCGAAGGTTGTGGGGGCAACACGGCCCCCGATACACATTTTTCTTTCACATTTGGTTATAAAATATTAAAAAGCAATTGTTCTTTCAAATTTTGCTGAATTTTATCCACTAGCAAAACAAAAAAAATATAACTATAATAGTTTCATTAAAATAAAATATGCTGGAAGATAACAACGAAGAACCAAAATACATATTTATTTGAACAAGGAATTTATTGAGCCTGATCTAAAATTTAGTAAATATAGGGCTGTTTATAATCAGGATGCAAATCATTCAAAAATTTCAAGCGCGCATGTATATTCTATTGATTGTTGTTATTTTGATTTTATAAGCAGTTTTAAAATTATACTATTGCTTTATTGCTTTAGAGTGGAATGTTGATGAGATTCAGAGTGAGATCGTATTACTGTTAGAAAATTAAGTTCAAAATCACTGTACAATATTTTTGAAAATAAATTGTAACTTATAAAGATCGATAAGTTTCAATAAATTCACACAATAATTATTGTCAGCTCTTACAGCTTTCTTTTGCAACAAATCAATTCTATTCCTATGAATAATAGCGAAATTGAAGTAAATTCCAATTCCGTATAACAAATGGGGATGCAAAAAAGCACAATACATTATTCCGTTCATACTATACAACATACCAACTGCGACAGAGATCTTAGAAGAAGGCCCATTCTATATTAGCATATTAAACGCCGCGTTTTCACCACCCAATTTACGACTCTTTAATTAATCACGGTTAAATTAATGGAAGGCGGTAGAAACGCTAGTGTAGACTGCAAATTTGCTTTCCATTCATTTAACTGTAATTAATTGAAGAGGCGTAAAATGTGCTGTGAAAACGCGGCGTTTTATATGCTAGTATAGAATGGGCTGAAATGTGTGATAGATAATCGTTAAGAAAAGTCAAGTTGCTATCCTTGATTATTCGTATAAATTTAACACTGTCTACATAACTTCCAACAGTTCGTTTATCATTCTCTGCCAAATTATCTAGCATTAGAAAACACGAATTGGTATGCATGTGTACCATGTACCTCTGACACGTGACACCTCTAAAGATTGAAAATATAAGGTTACCACCACTAAGAATATAGTTTTAGATGTTATTTTTTTAAGATAAGGTTGATAAGTTTTTTAGATAAGGTTGCTAACTCACTGGCTAGCTGAAAAGTGTGAAGGGGAATACACCAGCCCGACCCCCTCCCCCCCCCCCCCTGCCACTTCATTACACATTTTACAATCATGAAGTGTGTACTGTGCAGTACAGCAAACTAGAGGATACAAAAAACTACATTACAGCCATCTATGTTGAGAATTTCAACGTTATTATTATTTGACATGCAATTAATTCAACTCATAACTATACTCAAGAAGGAGAAGACAACAAGGGGGCGGAACACTAACAGTTTAGTGCTCCGCCCCCCATTAGCTCCTCCTCCCCCTGGCCGACCAATCAAAGAAGAGCTTTAACCTTAAAAACTTTATCTGTAAAAACATTTCACTTGCACCACTTGCGTTTGCGGTAGAGATAATATCTCTAAAACCTTATGCGTTGTTTACTATACTTTTAAATTATAGGCAGAAGGAACATATTTCTTTCGTGTACACCTTCTGTGACAATATTAAGAGGTGAATGGACAGTAAATTAATTTAAATGAAAGAGTATTTCTAACGCTAGAGTCAAGAATGAAAATAAATCTATTAATAATTATCAATCCTAGTATCAATACGAGATAATAATGTTGACATTACTATGCATAGTGAGAGGTTATTTTATAATAACGCTACAGCTCTATAATAGAAACAAATATGATTTGGTATATTCCATTAATAATAAAAGAACAAGAATAATATCCCGATAGATATTATTAAACACTAATGAATAAAATCCACTCGTGCACAACTATCAATCATGGAATTTCTAACTATCACAATCTTCTCATTCTCTCTCTATCCGTCCTACCAATCTCTTCCTATCTCTCCCAATCTCTCCTTTCTTTCCTAATCTCTCTCTTTCTCTCCCTCTCCCTCTCTATCGCTTTCTCTCCCTTTCTCTCCGTTTCTCTCCCTTTCTCTCCCTCTCCCTCCCTATCGCTTTCTCTCCCTTTCTCTCCGTTTCTCTCCCTTCCTCTCCCTTTCTCTCCCTTTCTTTCCCTTTCTTTCCCTTTCTCTCCTTTTCTCTCTCTCTCTCTCTTTCTCTCCCTTTCACTCCCATTCTTTCCCTTTCTTTCCCAATCTCTCCCTTCTCTCCCAATCTCTCCCTTTTCCTCCCAATTTCTCCCTTTCTCTCCATTTCTCTCCCTTTCTCTCCCTTTCCTCACCATATCAATTCCCGGAGTCCAAGGTATGGATTTCAGATTATTGACTCAATTATACACTGAGGACAAGCGCAGGTGATACCAAGTGATACAGAGTGATACAGAGTGATAACAAGTGATACCAAGTGATACAGAGTGATACCAAGTGATACAGAGTGATACCAAGTGATACAGAGTGATACCAAGTGATACAGAGTGATACCAAGTTATACCAAGTGATACCAAGTGATACAGAGTGATACAGAGTGATACCAAGTGATACAGAGTGATACCAAGTGATACAGAGTGAAACCAAGTGATACAGAGTGATACCAAGTGATACAGAGTGATACAGAGTGATACAGAGTGATACAGAGTGATACAGAGTGATATCAAGTGATACAGAGTGATATCAAGTGATACAGAGTGATCCAGAGTGATACCAAGTGATACAGAGTGATACCAAGTGATACAGAGTGATACCAAGTGATACAGAGTGATACCAAGTGATACAGAGTGATACCAAGTGATGCAGAGTGATACCTAGTGATACAGAGTGATACCAAGTGATACAGAGTGATACCAAGTGATACAGAGTGATACAGAGTGATACAGAGTGATACCAAGTGATACAGAGTGATACCAAGTGATACAGAGTGATACCAAGTGAAACAGAGTGATACCAAGTGATACAGAGTGATAAAGAGTGATACAGAGTGATACCAAGTGATACAGAGTGATACCAAGTGATACAGAGTGATACCAAGTGATACAGAGTGATACCAAGTGATACAGAGTGATACCAAGTGATACAGAGTGATACCAAGTGATACATAGTGATACAGAGTGATACAGAGTGATACAGAGTGATACAGAGTGATACAGAGTGATACAGAGTGATACAGAGTGATACCAAGTGATACAGAGTGATACCAAGTGATACAGAGTGATACCAAGTGATACAGAGTGATACTAAGTGATACAGAGTGATACAGAGTGATACCAAGTGATACAGAGTGATACCAAGTGATACAGAGTGATACAGAGTGATATCAAGTGATACAGAGTGATACCAAATGGTACAGAGTGATACCAAGTGATACAGAGTGAAACAGAGTGATACAGAGTGATATCAAGTGATACAGAGTGATACCAAGTGATACAGAGTGATACCAAGTGATACAGAGTGATACAGTGTGATACCAAGTGATACAGAGTGATACCAAGTGATACTGAGTGATACAGAGTGATAACAAGTGATACCAAGTGATACAGAGTGATACCAAGTGATACAGTGTGATACCAAGTGATAAAGAGTGATGTAGAGTGATACCAAGTGATACAGAGTGATACAGAGTGATACCAAGTGATACTGAGTAATACAGAGTGATACCAAGTGATACAGAGTGATACAGAGTGATACCAAGTGATACAAAGTGATACCAAGTGATACTGAGTGATACAGAGTGATAACAAGTGATACAGAGTGATACCAAGTGATACAGTGTGATACCAAGTGATACAGAGTGATATAGAGTGATACCAAGTGATACAGAGTGATACAGAGTGATACAGAGTGATACCAAGTGATACTGAGTAATACAGAGTGATACCAAGTGATACAGAGTGATACCAAGTGATACCAAGTGATACAGAGTGATATAGAGTGATACAGTGTGATACAGAGTAATACAGAGTGATACTGAGTGATACAGAGTGATACCAAGTGATACAGTATGATACAGAGTGATATCAAGTGATACAGAGTGATATCAAGTGATACAGAGGGATACCAAGTGATACATAATGATACTGAGTGATACCAAGTGATACAGAGTGATACAGTGTGATACAGAGTGATACCAAGTGATACAGATTGATACCAAGTGATACAGAATGATACCAAGTGATACATAATGATACAGAGTGATACAGTGTGATACTGTGTAATACTGAAAGATACAGTGATGCACATGCAGTGATACCAAGTGATACAGAGTGATACCAAGTGATACAGAGTGATACCAAGTTATACAGAGTGATACAAAGTGATACTGAGTGATACAGTGTGATACAGTGTGATACTGTGTAATACTGAAAGATACAGTGATGCACAGTGATACCAAGTGATACAGAGTGATACCAAGTGATACAGAGTGATACCAAGTGATACAGAGTGATACCGAGTGATACAGAGTGATACAGTGATGCCGAGTGATACAGAGTGATACAGAGTGATACAAAGTGATACAGAGTGATACCAAGTGATACAGAGGGATATAGAGTGATATCAAGTGATACAGAGTGATACCAAGTGATACAGAGTTATACCAAGTGATACAGAGTGATACAGAGTGATACAGAGTGATACAGAGTGATACAGAGTGATACAGAGTGATACAGAGTGATACAGAGTGATACAGAGTGATACCAAGTGATACAGAGTGATACAGAGTGATACCAAGTGATACAGAGTGATACAGAGTGATACCAAGTGATACAGAGTGATACCAAGTGCTACAGAGTGATACAGTGATGCCGAGTGATACATAGATTCACAGTGATACATAGACGCAGAATGATACAGTGATACAGAGATGCAGCGTGATACAGTGATAGTTATACAGTGTCTCACACGGAGTGATAGTACAGTGATACTGAGTGACACAGAGAGTGATTGATAGTAGCGATACGGAGAAATAGAAGTGATACTGGTAGATAGAGAGAGTGATAGAAGTGATACTGAGTTACACAGTTAGTGATAGTAATGAATTGCCAAACAATTACTGAATAAAGTTATTTACGTACATTTTCATAACTTCCAATTCTTACTATTATGAATATCTCTTTCTCCAGTCAATGTAGTTTGTTCTCTCAGTCTTTGTTTTTCGCTGTTATTGTATTTCCAGTGTTCGAAACCTCTTTCTGTTTTTCCTCAGTTGTACCTAACTTTTTAATGGCCTAAACGATCAAGTTAGAGGAGAATTCCAAATTTTTAGACCCTGACGAAGTTACCCCGAAAACACTACACCGTTTCCCCCAACTTGTAGCAATCCATCAAACAGGACTTGAGAAATCTGTGATCTTTATAATCGAGTATGAGAGACACGCTTATGAGTAGTGAAGTGGGGAAACTGATTAGTATTAGATGTTGTTGTTAAAAATGGAGGTATTATCCATCACAATGCTGTAAAACGTTATGAAGCACTCGAGTAATGAAGGACCTGAGTTATGAAATGCACTTGAGTTATGAAGTAGTTTTCTATGTTCAAATTATAGAAAATGATAGATATCAAGAATTGCGTCATGGTTACCCCTCAATGACCATAGTTTTCTATGATTTTACCATAGAAAACTATTTAGTGCACCAGAGATATGAAGTGGCTCTGAGATATGAATGAACCAATAGTTCATAACTCATGCGTGTCACTGTATAATCACAGTATTTTGAGTTCCATTTTATTGGTACCCCAATGAGTAATTATTACCAAATTAATTTAATATACTTCAAGTTGTCATTCAATGACATCATTTTATCAGCAATCAGATGTTGCACTGACTAGGAAAGCTACTCCCAATTTGGGTGACTTCGCTCCCTCTCTATCTGTGACATCCTTCAGTAGAAGTGATGTCTGCACCCATCAGATGGTGTCAATTCCCATCTGAAAATGCATCTGCAGTTGCTTTCGAATGACGGGCCGATATTGGCACATGATTGCCTTACTCAAACGCGTGGGACGTGAAAAACTAGGGCATGTAGAGAGAGTTCCGAATTATCGGTCAGTTTCACATCTTCGGTCATATAAGAAAAAACAATATAAAAACTGTCATTATTACACAGTGCTATCTAATACTAATATTTTTTAAATCGGTTTTTCTTATATGACCGAAGATGTAGTAGTGGCCGATAATTCGTAACTTTCCCTATATACGTCTGTAATTTTTCTCTCGCAATATACCTCCCATGAACAATTTTATTCTGGAGAGAAACTCGTGCCATTCATATTCCGGAAATAGACCATATAATCCAAGCCATAATATCTACTGTAACTCCCAAAAAGGAGACCATTTCTTTGAGTTCAATATTCAAAATCTTCTTGCGATCACTTTTCTATATTTGCATCTGAAGGTAAAATACTTCGACGCAAATATTGACGCAGATGCTGAAAAATCTGAAGCCAAATGTCAGATGACGCTCTACCCCTAGGGATTAATTTGTACCTCATTAATATGATACATTTAGTCTATTTCTATTTGAGTTTAACACAGTGATTTAGGAATATGAATATTTAGTGCTTGTTCGGATGAATGATTTAGTAAGTTGTTTCATTTATTCTGCATTTTTTTATAATGAGTGACGAAAATATCGTGAAAATATTAATTTCACATGGAATGATGTTAATGCTTAATATTATACTCAATCTTCCCGGATTCTTCCCGGAATGCCGAGACAGAAATATATTTACCACGGGACACAATCGAGTAAAGGATTTGAGAACCTTCGACATTGTAAACTTGGTTGCGCAGGTTAATTTGAACTATTTTGTAATTCACTTACATTTCTAACTATGATCACGCAAAATTATTCATATCATAAAACTCTGTTATTTTCATTTGAACTAGTTTTCTGTACCGGACTTGTCATGGACCTGTTGAGTATAACTCCCACCCTATGTTAATGCAATCATTCAGTAATTTTCATTGGGTTATAGAGTTGACAGTATTTATTGGATGACCTAAAACTAATCTAGTCATTAAAGAATACGCAAAGACGACAGTTTATCGAGTCGTGGCCAAGTTTGATGCTGAGGATAAAGTTGAAAGAAGTCGCCAAAATCCTCGACAGGATCGAAAGCGAACTAAAACTTTTCTGGTGGGCCTGAAAAAGTCGTTGATGGCAGACCTAACTCAGTCGCTGTAAAAAAGCTATTCAAAAGACGCTATGTTAGTTACAGACCAATCAGCAGAGCAGCCAATGAAGACTTCGAGCTGGTAGAATACGAAGCCTTCTCGATAACTGTTCGCTAAAGATCCGCCAAGGTTGCAAGATGCCTTATTCTTCTCTACATCTCAAGAACAAAGAAGGACATGTGCGCACTTTGGTCGATGAGAGAAAATTTCATTATTCACGAGGTTTCAAATCGCCATCAGTATATTTTAGTGACATTTAAGAAGTTTCACTTGTGATTCATAACACAAATTCTGCTTTGTGATGATTTTAGAACCGTACGGTATGTAATGAAAGTGTGATACTCCTCAATCTATCGAAGCTGGATTTGGTAATAAACATATCGAAGATTCTGAATGATGTTTTGCTGCTCTGGATACGCTGCTACCGAAATCAATCTTGTTCAAAACTTTGCACTAGTGCATGGAGCAAAACAAGTCCAGACTTTACTGAAGGAGAACCTTACCTTGTTTGTCGCGAAGATAATATTAGTCCTAGTAGCTCTCCAGATCTGAATGTTTGCAACTATTGGCTATTTAATGTGATTGAAATACAGTCTAACGTTAATCCGCACCCTAATGTTAACTCTCTGAAGACAGCCATTCGAAGACGAATTCGGAATCTTGAGTCTTACGAAACACAGGTTTAAATATGGACATCTATTGAGTAAATATCCACGAATGTACAGTGAGGGTCGACTTAAAGATTTAGAGTTTGAATCTTCGTCTGTTTTGTATAACGTGTTATCAGACTGAACAGACATGAAAAAACAGGTTTGATTGAAGAAACGCTCCAGTTGTGCAACCTGAAGCGTTTTCTTAAACAAAAATACAGCATGGAAAAACGCCCAATCAAAGTGTACAAAAACACGCCCGTGTTTATAAGGGTCAAGAATCCAACCACATTTTGATACATGCAACTTTCATGCAAAACTTTTAAAGCCAGTTGCATGTCTATTGCATGAAAACTTTACCGGCCACCCGCAACATAACAGTAAATCTGTGAGTGCCCCACAATTCGCTAACAGTGTTCAATTAGCTGCGGTGTGTATTACAACACGGGCAGTGACAGGTTAAAGGCCACGCTATCTAATTTAATTTGAGGCAATATTGTCAGAGGGATGATTGAGCTTAATCACTAGGATTGCTTGCATGCAGCACTAATAACTTTACAGTCAATGAATGAGTAAGTGAAATAGAAATCGATTGGGTATATTGTAATTGATATTATTGTTTATAAATTTACTGCATGAAGGAATTGAATTTAGAAGTATAATGTTAATAGAACACAAATCTGTAACTACTGTAGATCAATATACATAAAACTAGAACGGGCACTCGTAGAGCTCATACCTTCGCCACCGTTACCTTTTCTCGTTTATTTTGACCTTTCGTCACCTTGAACCTCAAGTCAATCACTACCAAAATCTAACCAAATGTTACCAGGACAATGACCAATCGTCCCACCAAATTTCAGGCAATTTGGTTGAATACTTTTTGAGTTATGCGAATAACAAAATTACGAATAAAACCTACTAAAACATAACCTTTCACACTTTGTGTAGGTAAAGGGACATTGTATCCCCCTTTTCAAAAGACTGGTTCAAAGAATTACATCAATAACGTTCTATTACTCCACTGAACACACAGTTTCATTCATAATTAAAACCACGGACACCATCACGAAGGCTTCATTGCAATTCAATCAACTCGGACAGAATTATTTTGTACTGACAAAACATTGGAACATTTTAAAACTTTAATCTGACAGAAAAAAATTATATCCGAGCGGTGATTTGAAAATCTCAGCTGAGGAGATCTATTGACTCTTTGTAATAGGAATTAGGAAATGAAACACGCTTCAAGGACCTGGCCGCACGAGCATTTTTTTTTCATGGCGTTTTCACAGCGGTTTTGACTCTGAGGAAATCTTGAAAACGCTTCAAAAACGCTCGTCTGACCTCACCCTATCTGTTCATCGAATGTAAGTATATATATCTAAGATATCTATATTAACTTTTTTAAATAAGACTACATTTTTCCATTAGAAACAACAAAAGAAATGAGATTTCAAATCAACGAGAGGAAATAAATGATTTTGAGTAATAATATCTAAATGTAAATATAATAACATCAATATTATTATTAGTTATAAACTTAAAAAATATATTACTTATAACAAATTCCAATTCGGGTAAGTTCTTAATTATCGGTCAGTTCCACATTGTCGGTCATATAAGAAAAAACAATACAATAATAATTATTATTATATCGTTTTTTCTTATACGATCGAAAATGTGGAACTGACCGATAATTAAGAACTTACCCTACAGTAAAAAGAATGACTTATATAAATATTCTTTTTTAGTTGTTTTTTCCCAAGGTAAAATATCTCAAAGTTTTATCTCCTAAACATGTAAAATATTACAAATAAATTTGTTATGGAACAAGATTTTATTTAATATTGTTATACATTGATTTGTTGATGGAAATTGTTCAAGACAACATGATAGTTTCAAAATGAAAAATTATATAACATTTCAATTTCGATCAACTTTTTCGATCTTCCATTTAGGGATTCAACGGTTCAACGACCGACGTCCTTTGGGAAGAAGGTCATTAGAAAAACTTCGAATAATTTTTAAATTTGTTCGGTATAATCATATTCCAGGAATAAGGAGCGTACAAATAAATGTAGGTTATGCCAAAGTTCTTCCCAAAGGGCTTTAGACTTAATTTAAAAAATTAAAAGAAAGTTATTTGTTTCTAACATATTCTTTCTTTGTACCTGTCTAATATTGACCTATCAAATTAAAAATTGTGCCTAAAAAGGGTTCAGATAGATCCTTTACTCTATCTTCAATTTAGCATTAATTAATTCGGTTCAATTTTAGTACTTTAGTAATAACTGAAAGTAGGTAGAGACTCTGTTCAAGATGTTTTCCCTTTGTATAATTGACTGGGAGTATTTTGAAGTTGCGGCACAACATGTTTGTGCAGCTTAAATTGATTAACTTCCAGAGTGCATTTTCTAGACGCTACTTTCAATCACTGGAGAAGAATGCCAGTCAAGTTGACTCATATATTACTCAAAAACCAGAGTCATATTGACTCAAAATTCATAGTCAGATTGACTCAGGTAGAGTCAATCAAGAAAGAAGACTCCAATATTGTAGATTCTTCCGGCCATGACTCAACCGATGAGTCAGGTTGACTCGTATTTTTTTCTCAGGGAATAGAGGTTACAGAAGAACAGGTATCGAGTAGTTGGCACAAAGAGCCAGGAAGGCTGACTTTTGCGCAGATTCACCACCAAGTTTGTTATCTTTGGACTGTTATCAGTTGATGAAGTTCTCGCTACAACAGACTTCATTTCCGTCCAAAGTTTCGTCGGAGAAAAGCGATATTGTATCAGACGCATTCCATTATTTTTGATGATCGGTTAATTGTATCATGTGGAAACATGATTTTATTTGTAACCAGTGTACTTTCCCGTTAAGAATAACGGGTCATCATCAATACCAATTTATTACCCGTTATTAGGTTACTTTTAATGAATTCAATTAGAATTAAATTTTCTGCATAGTCTAATTTCTTTTATAGATAAAATACATTTAAAAATTGAATAAAAACAGGGGAATTTAAATACCAAGTCAATATATTCCCGTGCGTATCATAGTTACATTCTTCATGTTTAATACCCGTAGTGTAAAAGCGAACACAAAATAAATAAATAAACACACGAGGGAAATTATTAGTATAGAATAGATTGAGAATAATTATGAAGAATTACACTAATTTTCATTTAAAATTGTTTTGTAAATAAGTTTTATATCACAATATTGTACATCAGTTTGTGCGAAGGTATTGCAAACCATCACTTTTTCTCTTCTGAATTTGGTGAAAAGTTGGTCGAACTTTAGTAAGTCTGACAAACTTTTCGGTTAAATTTTTCATGTGCTTTTCAAGTGAGAAAGAATCTGCAGCTGAAATCTGATAAGTCAGTATTTGAACGTCCGAACGCCAGTGTGGATTTCGTACTTCAACTGTAGGGAATCGATTTCCAATTCTTGTGAAAGTTTATAATTCGAATGAAATACTTATATTTGGAGAATAGAAATAAACACACTTTGGAAAATAGAAAAAAACACGCCTCGTGATCTTCTCAAATTGAGGAAGGTTTTGTTTTGGTTGGCATTAAATTTGTAATCTTGTTATTCGCATAACACAAAAAGCTGTCAACAAAACTGCCTGAAATTTAGTGGGACGATTGGTTATTATCAGGGAAACATTTGGTTAGATTTTGGTCAAGGTCAAGGTCATTCATTACTCAAGGATTATTGAATGGTCAAGGTCATTCATTACTCAAGGATTATTGAATGGTCAAGGTCATTCATTACTCAAGGATTATTGAATGGTCAAGGTCATTCATTACTCAAGGGTTATTGAATGGTCAAGGTCATTCATTACTCAAGGATTATTGAATGGTTAAGGTCATTCATTACTCAAGGATTATTGAATGGTCAAGGTCATTCATTACTCAAGGGTTATTGAATGGTCAAGGTCATTCATTACTCAAGGGTTATTGAATGGTCAAGGTCATTCATTACTAAAGGGTTATTGAATGGTCAAGGTCATTCATTACTCAAGGATTATTGAATGGTCAAGGTCATTCATTACTCAAGGGTTATTGAATGGTCAAGGTCATTCATTACTCAAGGATTATTGAATGGTCAAGGTCATTCCTTACTCAAGGGATATTGAAAGGTCAATGCCATTTATTCGATTTCAAATTCCTACGAAACTATCCTTCGAATGAAGTACCTATACTTGGAAAATAGAATTGAACACGCATCGTAAAACTGTAGCGATAGAAATTCATAACTACAGTTTCTTTCTTCGTTTTCAAAAGCTTGCTTTGAACCACTTTTGCGTTCTACCTAAAAGTGCTATCTCAAAATAGAAAGAAAATCGTATTGATATCAATCTAAAATAACGTCATTACATTCAAAAATTTCACTTACAATATTAGAGCAACTTCACTTCTCACTATTCATTACACCATTTTATGTATAACTGAGTAAATGCACACTCTAGTTGCGAATCAGAAGCCAATAAGTAAGCAAGAGAAGAGGTAAATTCTTTGAGTTACGAAAGCGACATGAATATTGCTGCTTGAAGATTTGGCTCCGAGCCTAACTGCCACTCCAAGGAATTGCGATTCAGCCTACGATTTGACTTTGCAGAGAGAATTTGAAATTAGATGATCCAAGAGATGTTCCAGTTCGTAATGAAGTGAGTGAACTTCATGTGCCGCCTACTGATTTTATTAGCTGTTTGAATTCAGGCCAAACTTTTTATCCTGATTAGTTTTTTTATTCTATTAACAAGATTTATACTAGAGACATCTTTCTTAAATATAAGAAAACAGCATAAACTTTTCAAATAATCTTTTTTAGCTGGCAATGTGATAGTTGAATTCTGTGTTCACTTTATTTGCTGGTTAGTTTATTCTATTAACAAGATATTCATCTAAACTAGAAAAATCCTACAAGAATATTCCACAGCCATCAACTGTTCCTAAATTCTTTTCTCCATTTGCTGTCGGTGGGATTTCTTGTGGGAATATTCCTACAAAGCAGGTAGGGTTGTCATCAATTCCAAAGATGACTACCATTTGCTTTTCTCATACACTGTAGGAAGATTCTGTGCGTCCTACAAAGACTCTTTTGTTACCTCAATCTCAGAAAGATACATTGTGACGGAGGGGCTATGTGGCTATTGAAAAAAGCTGTAGTTCTCAGTCAAACAATTGGAGTTTAGTGAGACACAGTTCTTGAACACAGTTCTGGACCACAGTTCTTCAACACAGTTCTTCAGCACTGTCTCTTTTCGCTCGATGAAGATGGATGAATATTTGTAGCTTTTTCTCTTGAGGCTGGACAACGAAATGGTCATTGATTCAAAGGATCTCGCCTTGGATGAAATGATTATGTCTTACTTTTGTATATTTTAGAACAATATTAAGTGTCTTGAAGATTCTTTTGTTAACAAATATAAACACCTTCTATAGAATCATAAAAAAACGACCTATTTGAGTTTGAATATATAATATTAGCTACAGGCTAATTCAGTCTGGTTTATATGACTAATATATATTCTACAGTAGTTAAAACTGATAAGGTAATACATATAACAATTATTCTTAATCTATAGAAATAATCAATATTAATTATAAAACTAATCGCCATAGTGGTAAGTAACTAACTTTGAACTTTTATCACCAAATTCATACCTCACTGCCTAAGTTTCTATCAATAATATTTAACTCTTTTCACAGCGAGTAAAGGATAACTGGTTGAGGATAAACTCTAAGAAGTTTCTTTTCGTGACGGCCCATATCGCCTTCATAAATTTCCCCACTCAATTTCGCCATGAATCAAGACCCTGTCGCTACAACGGACAGACCCTGTCGCTACAACGGGCAGACTAAATAGTTCACACCGTAAATAGTTCACATGGTAAATAGTTCACATGGTAAATAGTTCACATGGTAAATAGTTCACACCGTAAATAGTTCACATGGTAAATAGTTCACATGGTAAATAGTTCACATGGTAAATAGCTCACACGGTAAATAGTTCACATGGTAAATAGTTCACACGGTAAATAGTTCACACCGTAAATAGTTCACATGGTAACTAGTTCACATGGTAAATAGTTCACACCGTAAATAGTTCACATGGTAAATAGTTCACATGGTAAATAGTTCACATGGTAAATAGTTCATATGGTAAATAGTTCACACCGTAAATAGTTCACACCGTAAATAGTTCACACGGTAAATAGTTCACACGGTAAATAGTTCACATGGTAAATAGTTCACATGGTAAATAGTTCACACGGTAAATAGTTCACATGGTAAATAGTTCACATGGTAAATAGTTCACACCGTAAATAGTTCACATGGTAAATAGTTCACATGGTAAATAGTTCACATGGTAAATAGTTCACATGGTAAATAGTTCACACGGTAAATAGTTCACATGGTAAATAGTTCACATGGTAAATAGTTCACATGGTAAATAGTTCACATGGTAAATAGTTCACATGGTAAATAGTTCACATGGTAAATAGTTCACATGGTAAATAGTTCACATGGTAAATAGTTCATATGGTAAATAGTTCACACCGTAAATAGTTCACACCGTAAATAGTTCACACGGTAAATAGTTCACACGGTAAATAGTTCACATGGTAAATAGTTCACATGGTAAATAGTTCACACGGTAAATAGTTCACATGGTAAATAGTTCACATGGTAAATAGTTCACACCGTAAATAGTTCACATGGTAAATAGTTCACATGGTAAATAGTTCACACCGTAAATAGTTCACATGGTAATTAGTTCACATGGTAAATAGTTCACACTGTAAATAGTTCACATGGTAAATAGTTCACATGGTAAATAGTTCACATGGTAAATAGTTCACACGGTAAATAGTTCACATGGTAAATAGTTCACATGGTAAATAGTTCACATGGTAAATAGTTCACATGGTAAATAGTTCACATGGTAAATAGTTCACATGGTAAATAGTTCACATGGTAAATATTTCACATGGTAAATAGTTCACATGGTAAATAGTTCACATGGTAAATAGTTCACATGGTAAATAGTTCACATGGTAAATAGTTCACATGGTAAATAGTTCACACGGTAAATAGTTCACATGGTAAATAGTTCACATGGTAAATAGTTCACATGGTAAATAGTTCACATGGTAAATAGTTCACACCGTAAATAGTTCACATGGTAAATAGTTCACATGGTAAATAGTTCACACGGTAAATAGTTCACACCGTAAATAGTTCACATGGTAAATAGTTCACATGGTAAATAGTTCACATGGTAAATAGTTCACATGGTAAATAGTTCACACCGTAAATAGTTCACATGGTAAATAGTTCACATGGTAAATAGTTCACATGGTAAATAGTTCACATGGTAAATAGTTCACACCGTAAATAGTTCACATGATAAATAGTTCACATGGTAAATAGTTCACATGGTAAATAGTTCACATGGTAAATAGTTCACACGGTAAATAGTTCACACGGTAAATAGTTCACACCGTAAATAGTTCACATGATAAATAGTTCACATGGTAAATAGTTCACATGGTAAATAGTTCACATGGTAAATAGTTCACACGGTAAATAGTTCACACGGTAAATAGTTCACACCGTAAATAGTTCACATGATAAATAGTTCACATGGTAAATAGTTCACATGGTAAATAGTTCACATGGTAAATAGTTCACACGGTAAATAGTTCACACGGTAAATAGTTCACACCGTAAATAGTTCACATGGTAAATAGTTCACACCGTAAATAGTTCACATGGTAAATAGTTCACATGGTAAATAGTTCACACCGTTAATAGTTCACACGGTAAATAGTTCACACGGTAAATAGTTCACATGGTAAACAGTTCACACCGTAAATAGTTCACACCGTAAATAGTTCACACCGTAAATAGTTCACATGGTAAATAGTTCACATGGTAAATAGTTCACATGGTAAATAGTTCACACGGTAAATAGTTCACATGGTAAATAGTTCACATGGTAAATAGTTTACACGGTAAATAGTTCACACGGTAAATAGTTCACATGGTAAATAGTTCACATGGTAAATAGTTCACATGGTAAATAGTTCACATGGTAAATAGTTCACATGGTAAATAGTTCACACGGTAAATAGTTCACACCGTAAATAGTTCACATGGTAAATAGTTCACATGGTAAATAGTTCACATGGTAAATAGTTCACACGGTAAATAGTTCACATGGTAAATAGTTCACATGGTAAATAGTTCACATGGTAAATAGTTCACATGGTAAATAGTTCACATGGTAAATAGTTCACACCGTAAATAGTTCACACCGTAAATAGTTCACACCGTAAATAGTTCACATGGTAAATCATGCGATCGCTAGGCAATATTTCCTGAAAATTGAAAGCGTTGCGATTTTGCAGCAGATTTCCGCACTCTGATCTTAAAGCAGATATTTGCGATGGACTGATCATACGGTACAGAATTTAGTTATCGCGACATGGAAAAATATACCTGAGTCAGCAGAAAAATAAGCCGATTGACCGATCTGGAAATAGACTGATATTAGGCTGGAGTAGTGGCTAGGGAAGACTGCAGTCTATTGGCTAGACTAGACTGCACTCTATTGACTAGACTAGACTGCAGTCTGTTGGCTAATACTTGACTAGACTGCTGTTTATTCGCTAGACTAGACTGCACTCTATTGACTAGACTAGACTGCAGCCTGTTGGCTAAGACTAGACTAGACTGAAGTCTGTTGGTTAAAACTAGATTAGACTGTAGCCTGTTGGCTAAGACTAGAAAAGACTGAAGTCTGTTGGTTAAAACTAGATTAGACTGCAGCCTGTTGGTTAAAACTAGACTAGACTGCAGCCTGCTGGTTAAGACTAGACTAGACTGCACTCTATTGACTAGACTAGACTGCAGTCTGTTGGCTAATACTTGACTAGACTGCTGTTTATTCGCTAGACTAGACTGCACTCTATTGACTAGACTAGACTGCAGCCTGTTGGCTAAGACTAGACTAGACTGAAGTCTGTTGGTTAAAACTAGATTAGACTGCAGCCTGTTGGCTAAGACTAGAAAAGACTGAAGTCTGTTGGTTAAAACTAGATTAGACTGCAGCCTGTTGGTTAAAACTAGACTAGACTGCAGCCTGCTGGTTAAGACTAGACTAGACTGCAGTCTGTTGGCTAAGACTAGACTAGACCGCAGCCTGTTGGCTAAGACTAGACTAGACTGCAGTCTCTTGGCTAAGACTAGACTAGACTGCAGTCTGTTGGTTAAAACTAGACCAGACTGAAGTCTGTTGGTTAAAACTAGATTAGACTGAAGTCTGTTGGCTAAGACTAGACTGCAGTCTCTTGGCTAAGACTAGTCGATACTGCAGTGTGTTGATTGACACTAGACTAATTTAGGGTTAGTCTTTCTAAGTTACCCTGTACATAATCCAAGCAGTTGCATTAGAAGAAAATCTATAATTGAACAAACAAAATTAAAATCTGCATTATAGATTAAAAAACAATAAATTTATTTAATGCATATATTTTGTTGCCTTTTTTTATAATAACCTTTTCAAATTATGATCTTTTATTTACTTCACATCTGGTAATTGAAACGGTAGCTTATACTGTTCTAACTCCTTTCTTACTGTTTCCACAAGAAAGAATTAATCCCAGCCACTGCAATCTCTGAATCCATTCATCGCTGAGGAAAAAGTTAATTCCTATACCGTCTTTTTAAACTAAAGTGCGGAATGTTGAACACTTCTTTCTATTATCCAAAACACTTTAGCAAATTGAGGTGCAGAATTTAATATGTAACGCAGATGTAGTCTGCAAATACGAATTTCTTTATGTTTTCGCCAGCAAAACATATACGCTTTGTTTTAAATGTTGCGGTAGAATGGGTTAGAGAGTTTTATATTTTGAATAATTTATTTTGATGGAAGAAATGGGTGAATATTATTTGCAGGTCAGAAAAACCTTTTCATATTATTATTATTTTATCAAAAAATGAGTTTTGTGTTATATGGGATATTTTATTTAAATTATTAATCAATTTTAGCAAGTTACAATTTATTCTTCAATTTGCATATTTTAAACGAGTATTTTAAATTTATTTTAAACGAGTATTTTAAATTTATTTTAAACGAGTATTTTAAATTTATTTTAAACGAGTATTTTAAATTTATTTTAAACGAGTATTTTAAATTTATTTTAAACGAGTATTTTAAATGTACAGACACTATTAAATGACAATTCTTTGGGGTAAAAAATTGCAATGAATTATAAACGTGTCTGTGTAATTGAATCCCCATTGCATTAAGTTTCATGAACTTTGTCCCGTTCTCTTTTTCTCTTCTTTTCGGCTAGAAGAACTTCATTCGAATTCCGGAGCTTCTGGAGGTCTCCATTTCGCAGACTTCATCAGTCACAGATGGTCGAAAAAAGGGAGATTCCGGCACCATATTTCATGTAGCGAGTGACACTTTAAATAGAAATGTGTGATTAATGGCACATGCATTTGCAATTTTAATCAATTTAGAGTGCATCACTATTTGTCATTGTGGTCGTGAGATTATTAATTGTTTTTATTTTAACAAACTATTTAGAAAAATGGGGTTAGATGTTTATTTCTCTTCTCAATGTGGTACAGCAGAACTCTACTATAATGAAATTCTGTATAGTGAACCATCCTGAATAGTAGAGTCCTGTATAGTGAACCTACCTCTATAGTGAACATATATAGTTTAGTCTGCCACAAATGACTATACGTTTTCTATGAATCTCTATATAGTAAATTAGTTATATATCATAATAGATGAGTTCTACCAGTGCAACTCCTCTATAGTGAAGTCATGTGTAGTAATTAGTTATTTTTAGTGTCATGGAAAATGAAATATCCTGTATAATGAATTTATTTTAACAAGAAAGCAAATATTTTGTGCATCAGCCATGATGATGCCAGCTTTCTATTCTTCTCACATATCCTCTACAGTGAACTGAATGCTCTATAGTGAACTAAATCCTAGTTGTAGTTCACTATAGAGGAGCTCTACCGTATAACAATACTGATAGGAGTCGCTAGTTCGTCAATGTGACTTTGGTATCGAAAACCAATGATTGGTAAAACTTGATAGAAAATAACTTGGAAGAAAAGGAGATGTAGTTAGCGCTAGGAAAGATGTGACTAAAGTAAAGAGTCACTAAAGTAAAGTAAAGAGTGACTTAAGTAAAGAGTCACTAAAGTAAAGTAAAGAGTCACTAAAGTAAAGTAGAGAGTCACTAAAGTAAAGTAAAGAGTCACTAAAGTAAAGTAAAGAGTCACTAAAGTAAAGTAAAGAGTGACTTAAGTAAAGAGTCACTAAAGTAAAGTAAAGAGTCACTAAAGTAAAGTAAAGAGTGACTTAAGTAAAGAGTCACTAAAGTAAAGTAAAGAGTGACTTATGTAAAGAGTCACTAAAGTAAAGTAAAGAGTGACTAAAGTAAAGTAAAAGAATATACTTTTGTGAAGTAAAAGAATATACTTTAGTAAAGTAAAGAGTGAATAAAGTAAAGTAAAGAGTCACTAAAGTAAAGTAAAGAGTGACTAAAGTAAAGAGTCACTAGAGTAAAGTAAAGAGTGACTAAAGTAAAGTAAAAGAATGTACTTTAGTAAAGTAAATGAATGTACTTTAGTAAAGTAAAAGAATGTACTTTAGTAAAGTAAAAGAATGTACTTTAGTAAAGTAAAAGAATGTACTTTAGTAAAGTAAAAGAATGTACTTTAGTAAAGTAAAAGAATGTACTTTAGTAAAGTAAAAGAATGTACTTTAGTAAAGTAAAAGAATGTACTTTAGTAAAGTAAAAGAATGTACTTTAGTAAAGTAAAAGAATGTACTTTAGTAAAGTAAAAGAATGTACTTTAGTAAAGTAAAAGAATGTGCTTTAGTAAAGTAAAAGAATGTACTTTAGTAAAGTAAAAGAATGTACTTTAGTAAAGTAAAAGAATGTGCTTTAGTAAAGTAAAAGAATGTACTTTAGTAAAGTAAAAGAATGTGCTTTAGTAAAGTAAAAGAATGTACTTTAGTAAAGTAAATGAATGTACTTTAGTAAAGTAAAAGAATGTACTTTAGTAAAGTAAAAGAATGTACTTTAGTAAAGTAAAAGAATGTACTTTAGTAAAGTAAAAGAATGTACTTTAGTAAAGTAAAAGAATGTACTTTAGTAAAGTAAAAGAATGTACTTTAGTAAAGTAAAAGAATGTACTTTAGTAAAGTAAAAGAATGTACTTTAGTAAAGTAAAAGAATGTACTTTAGTAAAGAAAAAGAATGTACTTTAGTAAAGTAAAAGAATGTACTTTAGTAAAGTAAAAGAATGTGCTTTAGTAAAGTAAAAGAATGTACTTTAGTAAAGTAAAAGAATGTGCTTTAGTAAAGTAAAAGAATGTACTTTAGTAAAGTAAAAGAATGTACTTTAGTAAAGTAAAAGAATGTACTTTAGTAAAGTAAAAGAATGTACTTTAGTAAAGTAAAAGAATGTACTTTAGTAAAGTAAAAGAATGTACTTTAGTAAAGTAAAAGAATGTACTTTAGTAAAGTAAAATAATGTACTTTAGTAAAGTCATTAAAGTATAGTTAAAATATCATACTTCAGTAATTCATCGTACAAATAATAGAGTGACAAATTGAGGAAATTTTTTTTTGTAGTGTAGAACATCAGAAACCTTTTTATTTATTTTCTCTTAATACATTTAATATATGAAACGAATTCAACTGTTAAATATATTGTATAACATTCCCATGCTACTGCCTTCACAACCCTATCACATTCTCATCACATTCTCATCACATTCACATCACATTCTCATCACATTCACATCACATTCACATCACATTCTCATCACATTCTCATCACATTCATATCACATTCTCATCACATTCACATCACATTCACATCACATTCACATCACATTCTCATCACATTCACATCACATTCACATCACATTCACATCACATTCACATCACATTCACATCACATTCACATCACATTCACATCACATTCACATCACATTCACATCACATTCACATCACATTCACATCACATTCACATCACATTCACATCATCAGTAGCTATGTGCCAATGAGGCGGAAACTTCTTCGCTGAAGTTTCTTGTACTCATCAAAACTTTTCCGCACAGACAACTTTTAATTATCATCGAAAAATCATCTGAAAGAAATGGCAGAAATTGGTACTAGTTTCGGAAAGCAAATTACAAACAATGTTATTTTGTAGTTACTTTATTAATAGCATGAAATAAGCAGGTAATTTAAAATATTCTTAATGTAATAATTGGAAAAATAGAACAGTATCATTATATGATAATTGCTATAATATTAATTACTGATAATAAAGATCATTAGTCGCAAATTATTAATTTAAAGGATAATCTTCAGACTGTTTTTTTCAGTTAGTGGCTCACTTTCTTTTATCACTAAAATCCATTGGTGAAAGTTTTAGAAACTTTGAGTAAAGATGACAATATTTTAAAACGAAAACAAAAGAGTTTGGAACTAGTGGAAAAAGATATGAATCATTGTGATACAGAGGTGTGAATCACTGTGATACAGAGGTGTGAATCACTGTGATACAGAGATATGAATCACTGTGATACAGGGTATGAATCACTGTGATACAGAGGTGTGAATCACTGTGATACACAGGTGTGAATCACTGTGATACACAGGTGTGAATCACTGTGATTCAGAGGCGTGAATCACTGTGATACAGGGTATGAATCACTGTGATACACAGGTGTGAATCACTGTGATACACAGGTGTGAATCACTGTGATTCAGAGGTGTGAATCACTGTGATTCAGAGGTGTGAATCACTGTGATACAGAGGTGTGAACACTGTGATACAGGGTATGAATCACTGTGATTCACAGGTGTGAATCACTGTGATTCAGAGGTGTGAATCACTGTGATTCAGAGGTGTGAATCACTGTGATACAGAGGTGTGAATCACTGTGATACAGGGTATGAATCACTGTGATACACAGGTGTGAATCACTGTGATACACAGGTGTGAATCACTGTGATTCAGAGGTGTGAATCACTGTGATACAGAGGTGTGAATCACTGTGATACAGGGTATGAATCACTGTGATACACAGGTGTGAATCACTGTGATTCAGAGGTGTGAATCACTGTGATTCAGAGGCGTGAATCACTGTGATACAGAGGTATGAATCACTGTGATACAGAGGTGTGAATCACTGTGATACAGAGGTGTGAATCACTGTGATACAGAGGTATGAATCACTGTGATTCAGAGGTATGAATCACTGTGATTCAGAGGTATGAATCACAGTGATTCAGAGGTGTGAATCACTGTGATACAGACGTGTGAATCACTGTGATACAGAGGTATGAATCACTGTGATACAGAGGTGTGAATCACTGTGATTCAGAGGCGTGAATCACTGTGATACAGAGGTATGAATCACTGTGATACAGAGGTGTGAATCACTGTGATACAGAGGTGTGAATCACTGTGATACAGAGGTATGAATCACTGTGATTCAGAGGTATGAATCACTGTGATTCAGAGGTATGAATCACAGTGATTCAGAGGTGTGAATCACTGTGATACAGACGTGTGAATCACTGTGATACAGAGGTATGAATCACTGTGATTCAGAGGTATGAATCACTGTGATACAGAGGTATGAATCACTGTGATTCAGAGGTATGAATCACTGTGATTCAGAGGTGTGAATCACTGTGATACAGAGGTGTGAATCACTGTGATTCAGAGGTATGAATCACTGTGATTCAGAGGTATGAATCACTGTGATTCAGAGGTATGAATCACTGTGATACAGAGGTGTGAATCACTGTGATACAGAGGTGTGAATCACTGTGATACAGAGGTATGAATCACTGTGATTCAGAGGTGTGAATCACTGTGATTCAGAGGTGTGAATCACTGTGATACAGAGGTGTGAATCACTGTGATATAGAGGTGTGAATCACTGTGATACAGAGGTGTGAATCACTGTGATACAGAGGTGTGAATCACTGTGATTCAGAGGTATGAATCACTGTGACACAGCGGTATGAATCACTGTGATACAGAGGTATGAATCACTGTGATACAGGGTATGAATCACTGTGAAACAGTGGTATGAATCACTGTGATACAGAGGTATGAATCACTGTGATACAGAGGTATGAATCACTGTGATTCAGAGGTATGAATCACTGTGATACAAGGTATGAATCACTGTGAAACAGTGGTATGAATCACTGTGATACAAATGTATGAATCACTGTGATACAGAGATATGAATCACTGTGATTCAGAGGTGTGAATCACTGTGATACAGTGGTATAAATCACTGTGATAATTAATATAAAATTGAATTATATAAACATTAAAATCGTATTTTGTTGATATTTATTTTCTATATATGTAATATATATAAGTTTTGTTATTGTCAACTTCCGTCAGTTTTACCATCAGGTTAGATAATTATTTCTATGTAATACAGACTTTATTTTAACATGAGTACTGAGTGGGTATATAATATTAATAACTATTTATTATTGATGAGTATATAATATCAATAGACTGAATACTCATATAATATAATAGTTTTTTTAATTACATGTGATTTGAATAAGGATTTTGTACTTGAAATGTACTTAACTCTAGGGAGTTTGAGTAGAAAGTTTCATTTACTTTCAACGATTCATCACTTTGGAAATTTTAGGTTTAAATATTTTTCTGAAATGAATCTATATTTATTTAGATCCATTTCAATGAAGAGTTTTATTTTAATAGGCCAATTGAGTCACACTAATTTAAAGCTCCGTAATTATTGCTTTGGTAAAGACTCTGAAAGCTCAGTAGTCTCATAAAAATCATTATTGGTGATAAAATCCTTAAATCAGTCATTAAACACACCCCGTGAAATGAAAGCCCTTAATTACGACTATTAATCCCTGGAATCAGTATTGCCAACCTTTCCAATATTGCCAGTTATATTGCCAGTTCCTATTTCATTATTAGTTTCTTCGGCTAAATGAAATGAAGGCTTGAAATGAAGTTTAAGGATGAAGTTTAAGGATCTGTATCCATTAGAATCAACTTCGCGGAATACTTAAGAGAACTCTCCACTAAAAAGTTATTTTGTCGATCAATCTTTTGAGCTTCTCAGAAACTTTTCGTTCTAATCTCAGCACAAAAGGAGCAAATCGAAGAAATTATTTACTGAAACTTGTTTACTGATGTGAGACTGTAAAGAAATATAAATGATGGATATAGGGTAAGTTACGAATTATTGGTCAGTTTCACATCTTCGATTATATGAAAAACTATAATAATTATTTTTATTGGTATCCATGATACCTGCAAGTATCGTGGATACCAATTAAAATAATCATTATGAATAGTAATATTAAATATATTAAATAATGTTAAGGATTTAGTAATTAATATATAACTAATAGATAAATTGCAAGAAATTCAGATTTTATTTTTATATTCTTTTCGGTGATTGTTAATGACTCTGTTATTTATTTGTAATTATAAATCAGGTGACAATTAATTACTCTTGAGTACTGAACATTTATGGTTTTGCGATTAATTTTTAATAACAATTTTTTCTTTTAACATCAAAGTTACTGTTTATATTAATCAATATTTGTATTTATTACTCTAGTTATAAGTTTATCAATCATCTTCTAGAGCAACTTCTGTTGGTAAACTGGACGTTACTTTCTAACTTGTAAAATTGTTACAACTTAAATAACTTTTAACTTTTCACAAACATTAAAGTTATTTTCTGTTATTGAAAAACTTTGCAATCATTTTTTATTCAAAAGATCGAAAACTTTTGTAATATATTTTTCGTTTATTACTTCTACTGCAGTAATATTTTTTTAACATTATTTTTCCATTAAAAGCAAGGGAAATATATATTTAAACTTGAAGTACGCAGAATAAGAAACGAATTAATTGTTTGTTTTTAGTGTTATTTAACTTTGACCCTAGCTAAATTAAATAGCATAAAATAATATTTTTATGTTAGATAAAAGTTTATCTAATACTTTTATGTCGTAGAAATTTTAACAGCTACAATAAAACTAAAGTAATTAATGAAAACAACACAATAATTGTAACTGCGTTGTTGTAATTAATTTAAATCATAATTACATTTTCATCTTTATCGTGACAAAATTTCAAACATCATTAGGTTTTAAAATTAATTTTTCCTTAGTGATAGAAATTGATTTTTTTAAATAAAAGTTTATTTCTTTTAATTTCCTTTAATTATCACAAATTTGAATATTACTGTAACCGATACTCATTTGAATTAAGATCGCTTTATCACTAAATTAACATTAACATGAATTATTTAATACCTTCCTATTTGCTTTCGGTAGCTTTTTATCCGTCTTTTAAATCGGTCTTCATTGCAACTTCGGACGTCTGTTTTCGCATTCAAATACCCTGAAAAATGTTACCAAATTGACTGGCAAAATCAGCCCTCACGCTCTACTGACGATCCAATTTGAAGAACAGACCGAAAAGAAAAGGAGAAGTCCCACATCTTTTCGCTCAGAAGGAGTAATAATTGTTGGAGGGAAATTCTCTGGAATTAAGGATACATCAAATCGTTTGTTTTACAGCCTTTGAGAGAAAACAACGGTAATGCGATGGGAAAAGGACTGATATGTTATGGGGAATCTTTCCGTGGAGAGAAATAAGACATAAATGGATAAAAAGATGGAAAATGAGACAAGGAAGAACGTAAATTAGAGAAATATTAATTTAAATTTTGAATGGTATTAAGAAACTTAAAATTTATTATAGATTAAACTCTTATTTTCATTATTTCTTTGTTGCAAAAATATCTCAAAATTTCGAACTCTTCAGTTTATAGTCAATAATTATTAATAATAAATGATTATATATATATATATGATTTACACTATATAGTGAACAATGCTGATTAACCATTATTGTGAACAAGTACATGAAAATGTTAGTTATTAATTCACTTAAACAATTGATATAAAATGAATGTATAACTAAGTATTTGTCTTAGTGGATTTAATTACTATTATATTTGGTATGAAAATGAATAAATAAATACATATTCATTTTTGTTAATAATCAGTTTATTATAACATGACAATAATAGAACATTTCTGAAGTTTCATATTGATAGAATTAGAAATATTGAAGAAGGGGCCCTCCACTCATAATTACCATAAAATATACAAGTTCGTCTCCCTTCCTTGTTCTTCTATTGAATCCAATAGAAAGTCGGACAGTGAAGGT
Source organism: Caprella mutica (assembly GCA_947561585.1). Lineage (NCBI taxonomy): Eukaryota > Metazoa > Arthropoda > Malacostraca > Amphipoda > Caprellidae > Caprella > Caprella mutica. The sequence goes on along the minus strand of CANNZV010001313.1, from coordinate 69,177 downwards.
TGAGTCTGAATATTTCTTATATAATTAATTACGAAGCGAATACTTTATCAATTTCTTTTCTGTTAACTGTGATATGTTGTATAACCTTAGCTCTACAAATTTAAAGCAATTCCAGAGAAATTCTAAATCAGAGTTGAGGGGACCTGCAATACATTTTTCAATTTCTTCATTTATTTTCACATGTATAGCAATTAGTTAAATTTTAGCTCATGTTGAACCTTCAAAAGTTTTCTAATTAATTTACTAACTCTGAAGACAATAAATAGCTTTACTTTTAACTGAAGAAGTCCTCGGATACAACAGTAAATAAGTTATCACTTTGAAAAAATGTATCCGCCATCTTGAATAAATTAAATACTAAAGCCTTTGATAATATTATTATTATTTATATTTTTATTATCAATATAAAATTGACTCTTTGAAGTGACTCTTTAAATAGTCACTCTTTAAATAGTCACTCTTTAAATAGTCACTATTTAAATAGTCACTCTTTAAATAGTCACTATTTAAATAGTGACTATTTAAATAGTCACTCTTTAAATAGTCCTTATTTAAATAGTCACTCTTTAAATAGTCACTATTTAAATAGTCACTATTTAAATAGTCCTTATTTAAAAAGTCACTATTTAAATAGTCACTATTTAAAGAGTGACTATTTAAATAGTCACTCTTTAACAATTTCCTTAACAATTTTCTCTCACAATCCTAACAATCGCAACAGTTTCTGTTACTTTTTCCCAAGTTTACCATTGCTCCTAAAATTTACCCCATTTGTTTACCCCCATTTTCCCCTGTATTTCCCCCATCAGTCCCCCCTCTGCCCCCCCCCCCCCTCCTTCCCCTGTCCGGTACAGGCCTATGCCTGATAAATCGAAAGGCCTAAATCCTTATTACTGAACAAAATTGGATTAAAATGGAGAATGTGAGGGAAGTGAGTGAGAAGTGAATGAGAAGTGAATGGAAAGTGAATGGAAAGTGAATGGAAAGTGAATGAGAAGTGAATGAGAAGTGAATGAGAAGTGAATGAGAATTGAATGAGAAGTGAATGAGAAGTGAATGAGAAGTGAATGATAAGTGAATGATAAGTGAATGAGACGTGAATGAGAAGTGGATGAGAAGTGAATGAGAAGTGAATGAGAAGTGAATGGAAAGTGAATGGAAAGTGAATGAGAAGTGAATGAGAAGTGAATGAGAAGTGAATGAGAAGTGAATGGAAAGTGAATGGAAAGTGAATGAGAAGTGAATGAGAAGTGAATGAGAAGTGAATGAGAAGTGAATGAGAATTGAATGAGAAGTGAATGAGAAGTGAATGAGAAGTGAATGATAAGTGAATGATAAGTGAATGAGACGTGAATGAGAAGTGAATGAGAAGTGAATGAGAAGTGAATGAGAAGTGAATGAGAAGTGAATGAGAAGTGAATGAGAAGTGAATGAGAAGTGAATGAGAAGTGAATGAGAAAAATGATAGAAATGAGATGTTAAAAATTTGGAAAACTGAATAATAAAAAGGAATTGAAAATTCAGATATAAATGTGAAAAAAATGAAAATCGGAAAATGAATGAGTTAATATAAATAGAGGAGATGGAAAAGGAGAAAAGAAAAATAATAAAATTAGAAATATAACTCATAACAAGTTAATGCAAGAGCCATCGAAGAATATTAGTTTCATATGTTTGGACTATGAGTTAAATCACAAAGTAGTGATGATGAAACTCTTTATTTCTTTATTAAAAGTGTTTGTTAGATTTAATGGTAGAGGCTTTTGCTTTACATTCACTCGTAATTTCAATTCTTTGTATCTTAATATCTTCAATACTAACTAATTAATTCTACAGAGTCAAAGTCTTTTTCTAATAAAACATAACGGATTATTTATCTAAATACATTTTTATACGTTGATTCAGAAGCGAAAGCTTAATTAGGCCAATGAAAATATTTCTTCTGTAATGTAGTATATACTTTTGTTCAAACTGTTCTTTTGGTGTTTATAAGTAACTTGGACCGGCAATTGGGCCCAATTGTCCTGGGCCCAATTTTCGGCTGGCTCAATTTTCGGGGCCCAATTGTCGGTGCACCATAAATATATACGTCAGCAAATCCGAAATGGTGAGACAAATTCCAGGCGAGGGATTTATTCCATAACAATTGGCACTGGGAATAGAGCCTCATTCCTAATGCCAAGGAATTACCGAGTCCTGATTCCAAGTAATACGAGAGATATTTGGAATCTTTTGTTTTCTACAGTAAATGATATTCCTTACATTTCGGCTCATAGATTTAATGCATGGATACAGGATGATGCGTTATTTTGTAGAAATCCTCTATAGTGAATGAGTTAGGATGGGCACCGTATAGTGAACACATTTTCTTTAGTCTGCCATGAAATAACCATCAGTTTTAGAAAACTGATGGTTATTCATGACAGACTAAAGAAAATTTGTTCACTATACGGGGTACATTCTAAATCATTCACTATAGAGGAGTTCACTATAGAGGAGTTCACTATAGAGGAGTCCACTATAGAGGAGTTCACTATAGAGGAGTTCACTATAGAGGAGTTCACTATAGAGGAGTTCACTATAGAGGAGTTCACTATAGAGGAGTCCACTATAGAGGAGTTCACTATAGAGGAGTTCACTATAGAGGAGTTCACTATAGAGGAGTTCACTATAGAGGAGTTCACTATAGAGGAGTTCACTATAGAGGAGTTCACTATAGAGGAGTTCATAATAGAGGAGTTCACTATAGAGGAGTTCACTATAGAGGAGTTCACTATAGAGGAGTTCACTATAGAGGAGTTCACTATAGAGGAGTTCATAATAGAGGAGTTCACTATAGAGGAGTTCACTATAGAGGAGTTCATAATAGAGGAGTTCACTATAGAGGAGTTCATAATAGAGGAGTTCACTATAGAGGAGTTCACTATAGAGGAGTTCACTATAGAGGAGTTCACTATAGAGGAGTTCACTATAGAGGAGTTCATAATAGAGGAGTTCACTATAGAGGAGTTCACTATAGAGGAGTTCACTATAGAGGAGTTCACTATAGAGGAGTTCATAATAGAGGAGTTCACTATAGAGGAGTTCATAATAGAGGAGTTCACTATAGAGGAGTTCACTATAGAGGAGTTCACTATAGAGGAGTTCACTATAGAGGAGTTCACTATAGAGGAGTTCATAATAGAGGAGTTCACTATAGAGGAGTTCACTATAGAGGAGTTCACTATAGAGGAGTTCACTATAGAGGAGTTCACTATAGAAGAGTTCACTGTAGAGGAGTTCACTATAGAGGAGTTCACTATAGAGGAGTTCACTATAGAGGAGTTCACTATAGAGGAGTTCACTATAGAGGAGTTCATAATAGAGGAGTTCACTATAGAGGAGTTCACTATAGAGGAGTTCACTATACAGGAGTTCACTATAGAGGAGTTCACTATAGAGGAGTTCATAATAGAGGAGTTCACTATAGAGGAGTTCACTATAGAGGAGTTCACTATAGAGGAGTTCACTATAGAGGAGTTCACTATAGAGGAGTTCATAATAGAGGAGTTCACTATAGAGGAGTTCACTATAGAGGAGTTCACTATAGAGGAGTTCACTATAGAGGAGTTCATAATAGAGGAGTTCACTATAGAGGAGTTCATAATAGAGGAGTTCACTATAGAGGAGTTCACTATAGAGGAGTTCACTATAGAGGAGTTCACTATAGAGGAGTTCACTATAGAGGAGTTCACTATAGAGGAGTTCACTATAGAGGAGTTCACTATAGAGGAGTTCACTATAGAGGAGTTCATAATAGAGGAGTTCACTATAGAGGAGTTCATAATAGAGGAGTTCACTATGGAGGAGTTCACTATAGAGGAGTTCACTATAGAGGAGTTCACTATAGAGGAGTTCACTATAGAGGAGTTCATAATAGAGGAGTTCACTATAGAGGAGTTCACTATAGAGGAGTTCACTATAGAGGAGTTCACTATAGAGGAGTTCACTATAGAAGAGTTCACTGTAGAGGAGTTCACTATAGAGGAGTTCACTATAGAGGAGTTCACTATAGAGGAGTTCACTATAGAGGAGTTCACTATAGAGGAGTTCATAATAGAGGAGTTCACTATAGAGGAGTTCACTATAGAGGAGTTCACTATACAGGAGTTCACTATAGAGGAGTTCACTATAGAGGAGTTCATAATAGAGGAGTTCACTATAGAGGAGTTCACTATAGAGGAGTTCACTATAGAGGAGTTCACTATAGAGGAGTTCACTATAGAGGAGTTCATAATAGAGGAGTTCACTATAGAGGAGTTCACTATAGAGGAGTTCACTATAGAGGAGTTCACTATAGAGGAGTTCATAATAGAGGAGTTCACTATAGAGGAGTTCATAATAGAGGAGTTCACTATAGAGGAGTTCACTATAGAGGAGTTCACTATAGAGGAGTTCACTATAGAGGAGTTCACTATAGAGGAGTTCATAATAGAGGAGTTCACTATAGAGGAGTTCACTATAGAGGAGTTCACTATAGAGGAGTTCACTATAGAGGAGTTCACTATAGAAGAGTTCACTGTAGAGGAGTTCACTATAGAGGAGTTCACTATAGAGGAGTTCACTATAGAGGAGTTCACTATAGAGGAGTTCACTATAGAGGAGTTCATAATAGAGGAGTTCACTATAGAGGAGTTCACTATAGAGGAGTTCACTATACAGGAGTTCACTATAGAGGAGTTCACTATAGAGGAGTTCACTATAGAGGAGTTCATAATAGAGGAGTTCACTATAGAGGAGTTCACTATAGAGGAGTTCACTATAGAGGAGTTCACTATAGAGGAGTTCACTATAGAAGAGTTCACTGTAGAGGAATTCACTATAGAGGAGTTCACTATAGAGGAGTTCACTATAGAGGAGTTCACTATAGAGGAGTTCACTATAGAGGAGTTCATAATAGAGGAGTTCACTATAGAGGAGTTCACTATAGAGGAGTTCACTATACAGGAGTTCACTATAGAGGAGTTCACTATAGAGGAGTTCACTATAGAGGAGTTCACTATAGAGGAGTTCACTACAGAGGAGTTCACTATAGAGGAGTTCACTATAGAGGAGTTCACTATAGAGGAGTTCACTATAGAAGAGTTCACTGTAGAGGAGTTCACTATAGAGGAGTTCACTATAGAGGAGTTCACTATAGAGGAGTTCACTATAGAGGAGTTCACTATAGAGGAGTTCATAATAGAGGAGTTCACTATAGAGGAGTTCACTATAGAGGAGTTCACTATACAGGAGTTCACTATAGAGGAGTTCACTATAGAGGAGTTCACTATAGAGGAGTTCATAATAGAGGAGTTCACTATAGAGGAGTTCACTATAGAGGAGTTCACTATAGAGGAGTTCACTATAGAGGAGTTCACTATAGAAGAGTTCACTGTAGAGGAGTTCACTATAGAGGAGTTCACTATAGAGGAGTTCACTATAGAGGAGTTCACTATAGAGGAGTTCACTATAGAGGAGTTCATAATAGAGGAGTTCACTATAGAGGAGTTCACTATAGAGGAGTTCACTATACAGGAGTTCACTATAGAGGAGTTCACTATAGAGGAGTTCACTATAGAGGAGTTCACTATAGAGGAGTTCACTGCAGAGGAGTTCACTATAGAGGAGTTCACTATAGAGGAGTTCACTATAGAGGAGTTCACTATAGAAGAGTTCACTGTAGAGGAGTTCACTATAGAGGAGTTCACTATAGAGGAGTTCACTATAGAGGAGTTCACTATAGAGGAGTTCACTATAGAGGAGTTCATAATAGAGGAGTTCACTATAGAGGAGTTCACTATAGAGGAGTTCACTATACAGGAGTTCACTATAGAGGAGTTCACTATAGAGGAGTTCACTATAGAGGAGTTCATAATAGAGGAGTTCACTATAGAGGAGTTCACTATAGAGGAGTTCACTATAGAGGAGTTCACTATAGAGGAGTTCACTATAGAAGAGTTCACTGTAGAGGAGTTCACTATAGAGGAGTTCACTATAGAGGAGTTCACTATAGAGGAGTTCACTATAGAGGAGTTCACTATAGAGGAGTTCATAATAGAGGAGTTCACTATAGAGGAGTTCACTATAGAGGAGTTCACTATACAGGAGTTCACTATAGAGGAGTTCACTATAGAGGAGTTCACTATAGAGGAGTTCACTATAGAGGAGTTCACTACAGAGGAGTTCACTATAGAGGAGTTCACTATAGAGGAGTTCACTATAGAGGAGTTCATAATAGAGGAGTTCACTATAGAGGAGTTCACTATAGAGGAGTTCACTATAGAGGAGTTCACTATAGAGGAGTTCACTATAGAAGAGTTCACTGTAGAGGAGTTCACTATAGAGGAGTTCACTATAGAGGAGTTCACTATAGAGGAGTTCACTATAGAGGAGTTCACTATAGAGGAGTTCATAATAGAGGAGTTCACTATAGAGGAGTTCACTATAGAGGAGTTCACTACAGAGGAGTTCACTATAGAGGAGTTCACTATAGAGGAGTTCACTATAGAGGAGTTCATAATAGAGGAGTTCACTATAGAGGAGTTCACTATAGAGGAGTTCACTATACAGGAGTTCACTATAGAAGAGTTCACTACAGAGGAGTTCACTATAGAGGAGTTCACTATAGAAGAGTTCACTGTAGAGGAGTTCACTATAGAGGAGTTCACTACAGAGGAGTTCACTATAGAGGAGTTCACTATAGAGGAGTTCACTATAGAGGAGTTCACTATAGAGGAGTTCACTATAGAGGAGTTCACTATAGAGGAGTTCACTATAGAGGAGTTCACTATAGAGGAGTTCACTATAGAGGAGTTCACTATAGAGGAATTCACTATAGAGGAGTTCACTACAGAGGAGTTCACTATAGAGGAGTTCACTATAGAGGAGTTCACTATAGAGGAGTTCATAATAGAGGAGTTCACTATAGAGGAGTTCACTATAGAGGAGTTCACTATACAGGAGTTCACTATAGAAGAGTTCACTACAGAGGAGTTCACTATAGAGGAGTTCACTATAGAAGAGTTCACTGTAGAGGAGTTCACTATAGAGGAGTTCACTACAGAGGAGTTCACTATAGAGGAGTTCACTATAGAGGAGTTCACTATAGAGGAGTTCATAATAGAGGAGTTCACTATAGAGGAGTTCACTACAGAGGAGTTCACTATAGAGGAGTTCACTATAGAGGAGTTCACTACAGAGGAGTTCATAATAGAGGAGTTCACTATAGAGGAGTTCACTATAGAGGAGTTCACTATAGAGGAGTTCACTATAGAGGAGTTCACTATAGAGGAGTTCACTATAGAGGAGTTCACTATAGAGGAGTTCATAATAGAGGAGTTCACTATAGAGGAGTTCACTATAGAGGAGTTCACTATAGAGGAGTTCACTATAGAGGAGTTCACTATAGAGGAGTTCACTACAGAGGAGTTCACTATAGAGGAGTTCACTATAGAGGAGTTAACTATAGAGGAGTTCATAATAGAGGAGTTCACTATAGAGGAGTTCACTATAGAGGAGTTCACTATACAGGAGTTCACTATAGAGGAGTTCACTATAGAGGAGTTCACTATAGAGGAGTTCACTATAGAGGAGTTCACTACAGAGGAGTTCACTATAGAGGAGTTCACTATAGAAGAGTTCACTGTAGAGGAGTTCACTATAGAGGAGTTCACTACAGAGGAGTTCACTATAGAGGAGTTCACTATAGAGGAGTTCACTATAGAGGAGTTCATAATAGAGGAGTTCACTATAGAGGAGTTCACTATAGAGGAGTTCACTATACAGGAGTTCACTATAGAGGAGTTCACTATAGAGGAGTTCACTATAGAGGAGTTCACTATAGAGGAGTTCACTATAGAGGAGTTCACTATAGAGGAGTTCACTATAGAGGAGTTCACTATAGAGGAGTTCACTATAGAGGAGTTCACTACAGAGGAGTTCACTATAGAGGAGTTCACTATAGAGGAGTTCACTATAGAGGAGTTCACTATAGAGGAGTTCACTATAGAGGAGTTCACTATAGAGGAGTTCACTATACAGGAGTTCACTATAGAGGAGTTCACTATAGAGGAGTTCACTATAGAGGAGTTCACTATAGAAGAGTTCACTACAGAGGAGTTCACTATAGAGGAGTTCTACCGTAGTTGAAACAGTATTCTTTCAGTTTACTCCAAAGACAATTGTATGATAGTTTATTACAATAGGTCGTTTATTTATTACATAACATGTTTTTGTTCAATATATTAATTGTGTTCTCCGCCTCTAATCGAAAATAAGAACTGGAAAACATATTTGAAATTCATGAAATAGTTACCAAAGGGACAGAATTATTGGCATAAATGAAATAATGAGATTTCTGTTGAAAATTTAGTGAGTTAATCTTATTTTGAATTCTTTTTAATTCAACAAAGTTTATAAAATTCATAATTATTCAATAACCCAAAACAATTTTTTTTTCTGAAATATTCACTATCGACGATTTTTTTATCTATCCTAATAATATCCGTAGAGTGTATATTTATTTATTTATTTATTTGGTGTCCGCTTTTACACTACGGGTATTAAACATGAAGAATGTAACTATGATACGCACGGGAATATATTGACTTGGTATTTAAATTCCCCTGTTTTTATTCAATTTTTAAATGTATTTTATCTATAAAATAAATTAGATTATGCAGAAAATTTAATTTTAATTGAATTCATTAAAAGTAACCTAATAATAAACTAATAACGTTATTTATAAGGGAAAGTACACTATATAGTACTTATAATAATTCAGAAGTTGGGTTGCAAGGTATATTCAATTTCTTGGTAGTTATAAAAGTAAACAGAATGAGGAAGGAGCTAATTTAACACAAAGGTTTGTAGAGAGGACACTATCTAAGCAAAACAGTCTTAAGGCTGCTGTCAGGGATCCGTCCTCTCAGTGATTCAGTGTCCGTGAAAAAATATATCGTTACTTTAGTTCAACGGACATATTCACACAGTACCAGCTCCTCTCGGTGATAAAAATCACTGACCGGAGACGTCCCGGTCGGATCCCTGACATATGTGAAGAAGCCTCCAATAAACAAGTAACAATAAATCATTAAAATATTACAAATACGTATGAATCAAGTGGCGTCTTGCAGGACGGTTAAATCCTTGTAATTGAGTCACGTGAATGGCAATCTGGCGTCAGTTCCATGGACTATTAATTTGACTGAAACAAAATAAGGTTTTACACCTTCTTTCTCACCGTCCTGCAATCGCCGCAACACTACTTCTCTCTAGTGTACATCATAACTCTATGGACTGTGCGAGGTTTTACTCATGGAGTACCGCAGGGAAGGGTTCTGGGTACTTCCCTTTTCCTAGTTTTCATCAACGATGTGCTAAATTGTAGTTCAATTTAAACTATATTATGTGACACCTCTGAGCAAATTTAGTGATTTTTTTCATTTTGTAAATGTCGACCTACGTAATGGGAAAGTTAGTATTATTAAAAACAAAAAACTCTTATATCCATATCGATCAGTTGATTAATTTCCTGTAATTAGAATGACAGATGAATTAATTAATTAATTAATTAATTAATTCTCATAAATTTCTCGGTCTTCATATTGATGAGAATTTAACTTTCAAGCAGCTTATTAATTTTATTTGTGTAATCTCTTGCGAGTTGTGGGAGGAGTCTTGAACGAAATTTAAACTTTTTTACCTGATCTAATTTTAGATAATCTATTTTTTCTCTTTTCGTCTCATTAGTTAGTTATGGAGTGGAAGGCTGGTAAGTAGCACTAAAATCTACATCTGAGAACATTGCAATATTATAACTAGGGTTGTGACAATATGCATTTTACATCATAGATCTTAAGAATATCACAGACGGAAGGCAATGGTATCGAATACTATATACCGCTGGTGTAGAACCATTCAATACTCTTTAATTCTCTCTGTCTATAATATTCTCTATGATTTATAAAGCATATTGTCACTAGGGTTGTGACAATATGCTTCATAAATCATAGAGCTTAAGAATATCACAGACGGAAGGCAATGGTATCGAATACTATATACCGCTGGTGTAGAACCATTCAATACTCTTTAATTCTCTCTGTCTATAATATTTTCGGGATCTATGATTGTAAACGCATATTGTCACAACCCTATATATAACGTAACGCAACTAGAGTCATTGCCTGCCATTGCACAGGATGCTCGCACTCACCCTTCATTTTTAAAAATTGTTTATACATAAAATGAAAACTTTGTAATATTATAGGAATATAACTTATATGTGCAAGATTTTAAATTGTAACTATGATCATTTAATTTTTAACCATATTGTATCAACTAACTATAATCAACACCTTCAATTTTTGGAATCTACTGTACACTGTAATAAGAGCCGCGTCTGTCCGTCCGTCTGTCTGTCCTTGTGTCACAAAATGGGTTAAACAGTCATTATTTTATATTTTTATTATTATATATAACAGCAGTAGTTTCAATCGTCTGTAGACAAACAATTCTAGAACACTAAATTCATAATGACACATTGGCTTGATACAAAAATCACATTTGTGATGTATATCGCAGTTGTATGGCTATATTATAGGACTGCAATATTGATCAAAATGAAGGACCACTCCTTTGATAATTTCTAAATGGAATTAGCCTTTAGTAAAAAATATTATTTATATCATTATAATTCTAAGAAAAAACTAGTTAATTTGAAATGGTCATAAGCCCCTCTCCCCCCCCCCCCCCGCCCATGAACCTCCCTGTTTTTTAATCCATATTTACCTATATTATTTAATCCTTATTGACACTTTTGTAGTTCATTACTGAATAAACATAAAGTATATGTATATCGGGGGGCGTGCCACCCCCCGAACCCCCCTGCCAGGTCATTAAACAATCACAAACTAGCGGATACAACAAACTACATTAGCAACTCTCAGTTATTTCTATCTAAGTAGTTCTTCATTTGTTTAACTAGGTAAATAAGGATTAAAAAAACAGGGAGGGGGCTCGTGAACGAGGGCTTATGACCGGGGGGGCTCGTGACCGGGGGGGGGGGATCATGACTGTACCCCATAATGCACCTTAGGGTCAGTTCCAAATTATCGGTCAGTACTACATCTTCGGTCATATAAGAAAAAACAATATAAAAATTGTTATTATTACACAGTGCTATCTAATACTTCTGTATTAGATAGCACTTTGTTTGTTGCATCATTTATAAGTAATTAGACAGGATTTGTCTTGAACACGTTCAAATGAGCAGTTATTTGTTTTGATTAGATATTATTTATTATATTTTATATTGTTTCTAATCTTACTTTATTTAAATAAGCTAAAGTGGAAATAAGAACTTTTTAGCTTAGATATTTATTCGGTTATCAGTAGGGTATTTTCTGAATTATCGGTCAATTCCACATCTTCGGACATATATGAAAAAAACATATAATATTAATTATTTTACTCAACCAATCCTAGTGGAATAATTATTATATCGTTTTTTCTTATATGACCGAAGATATGGAACTGACCGATAATTCGGAACATACCCTATCTCAATTATTTACTATTAACTATTTATTTCCTATATTATTTATCGTTCATTACAGTTAATTAGTTCATTAGAGCATTCATATACATTTACACAAAAATATAAGTAACACAGTTTATTCAATAATGAATATAAAACAATGAATATGTTTTATCTGCTTTATATCTTCGCATTATGCTAATTTCACAAATCACAGTTTTCTAATTTTCTATTATTTTCCAATCTTACAAATTTGTCATCGTGTACCCAGACCAGTTTTAAAATATCTACAAACATACAATTAGTAAAGTTTCTTTTCTCTGACTGTACCTAGATCCTTCTAGAAAGTTCTACATGATGCAATCGGATGAGAAATTGCACCATACTTAATCAACTAAATTAATATTAGAAATTAAATGAAATAAGATACGATTTAAAATTACATATATAAAAAAAAGTATATTTTACCGGTTAGATTAGTTATTTATTAGGTATATCCATTAATTTACTATTTTTTATCAAAAAGAAAAAGGGAAATATGGTAATTGAAACATCGGTTATGAATGGTAGATACTACATAATAACATATATACGGTTAGTAACATAAATAACAATGTTTGTGATAATTTAAATAATTTAGTTTATCAATTAATCAGTGAATATAATAGAAAAAGAGTGAGTTAATTGAATATAGAGTAACTGAATATCATAGCCATGTTCAAGACGGGTGTAGGTCATAAGCCCCTCCGGTCAAGAGCCCCCCCCCCGGTCATGAGCCCCCCCCCCCCCGGTCAAGAGCCCCCCGGTCATGAGCCCCCCCCCCCCCGGTCAAGAGCCCCCCGGTCATGAGCCCCCCCCCCCCCCGGTAATAAGCCCACCCCGGTCAAGAGCCCCACGGTCATGAGCCCCCCTGTTTTCAAATCCTTATATACCTATATTATTTAATCCTTATTGACAATTTTGTAGTTCATAACTGATTAGACATAAAATATATGTATATCGGGGGCCTGCCGCCCCCCGAACCCCCCTGCCAGGTCACTAAACAATCATGAAGTGTGCAGTACAACAAACTAGAGGATACAACAAATTACATTAGCAACTCTCAGTTATTTCTATCTAAGTAGTTCTTCATTTGTTTAACAAGGTAAATAAGGATTAAAAAAACAGGGAGGGGGGCTCATGACCGGGGGGGCTCTTCACCGGGGGGGCTCTTGACCGTACCCCGTTCAGGACATGTTTCAGAACCTATCAATTCAAAGGAGATTTTTGTTATTTCCTAAATTTTTCTTTGCAACAAACGACAAACTGATATCGTTATCTTTAAGTTACGGTAACTCGTTCATAACGTAACGCAAGAGTTCATCAAAGCAATCTGCATCTTACACATAACCTACTTAAAAAATAAGATAGTGGGGCTACACAGTACACAATGAACATGTTCAGGACAAGATTGTTTCGCGCCATTTCCTGCCCAGGAACGCCCCCTTGTTGCAACGTATATAACAGATGCAGATTTGGGGACAGTAATTAGTTAGAAATAGAGTACCTACTGAGATAGTTAGTTGTATTGTTTATATCTACTAGTCGTTCTAACCTTTCATTAAAATAAGGTAAGTGACTAACCTTTTAAAGGATTTTCAACCGCAAGATATCTTATATTTTAATTTATTCAGTACATATTTAAAAAATGGAATATTTGTAAGTACTCTTTAGTTATTTATTTTTCATCAGCAAACTAAAGCACTATTCTAACTCTTCATAAATATTGTTCTATTTGTTGTTTTACTTTTTATTAATTTAATGGCTAGGTAAGTGGATATATATTTTTTTAATTTGCATAATGCTTGGAATAATTTAAAAAAAGTTTTTGAGTGTTTTTAAATTTACTAACTACCTACCTACCTACCTTGTAAATAGGTACCAAACTAGTCAATCTAGGTAGCTACATAACTTGTAGTTGTAACTAGGTACCAAACTAGTCAATCTAGGTAGCTACATAACTTGTAGTTGTAACTAGGTACCAAACTAGTCAATCTAGGTAGCTACAAAACTTATAGTTGTAACTAGGTACCAAACTAGTCAATCTAGGTAGCTACATAACTTTGTAGTTGTAAATAGGTACCAAACTAGTCAATCTAGGTAGCTACATAACTTGTAGTTGTAACTAGGTACCAAACTAGTCAATCTAGGTAGCTACATAACTTGTAGTTGTAACTAGGTACCAAACTAGTCAATCTAGGTAGCTACATAACTTTTAGTTGTAACTAGATACCAAACTAGTCAATCTAGGTAGCTACATAACTTTTAGTTGTAACTAGATACCAAACTAGTCAATCTAGGTAGCTACATAACTTGTAGTTGTAACTAGGTACCAAACTAGTCAATCTAGGTAGCTACATAACTTGTAGTTGTAACTAGGTACCAAAGTAGTCAATCTAGGTAGCTACATAACTTGTAGTTGTAACTAGGTACCAAACTAGTCAATCTAGGTAGCTACAAAAATTGTAGTTGTAACTAGGTACCAAATTAGTCAATCTAGGTAGCTACATAACTTTGTAGTTGTAAATAGGTACCAAACTAGTCAATCTAGGTAGCTACATAACTTGTAGTTGTAACTAGGTACCAAACTAGTCAATCTAGGTAGCTACATAACTTGTAGTTGTAACTAGGTACCAAACTAGTCAATCTAGGTAGCTACATAACTTTTAGTTGTAACTAGATACCAAACTAGTCAATCTAGGTAGCTACATAACTTTTAGTTGTAACTAGATACCAAACTAGTCAATCTAGGTAGCTACATAACTTGTAGTTGTAACTAGGTACCAAACTAGTCAATCTAGGTAGCTACATAACTTGTAGTTGTAACTAGGTACCAAAGTAGTCAATCTAGGTAGCTACATAACTTGTAGTTGTAACTAGGTACCAAACTAGTCAATCTAGGTAGCTACAAAAATTGTAGTTGTAACTAGGTACCAAACTAGTCAATCTAGGTAGCTACATAACTTTGTAGTTGTAAATAGGTACCAAACTAGTCAATCTAGGTAGCTACATAACTTGTAGTTGTAACTAGGTACCAAACTAGTCAATCTAGGTAGCTACATAACTTGTAGTTGTAACTAGGTACCAAACTAGTCAATCTAGGTAGCTACATAACTTTTAGTTGTAACTAGATACCAAACTAGTCAATCTAGGTAGCTACATAACTTTTAGTTGTAACTAGATACCAATCTAGTCAATCTAGGTAGCTACATAACTTGTAGTTGTAACTAGGTACCAAACTAGGGTTAGGAACTATTCATTAGTCCGGGGACGCTCCAATAGTCCGACAGTTACATCTTCTCTTGTGTTATTGTTTGTTTATTTTTTGAATAAAATAATAAATATGATTAAATAGATATACTCAATAAATGATAAAATAATTTTTAATTTCTTTCATTTTTGAAATTTTAGATTCCTCTTCTATTTTACTATATTTCTGATATTAATTAGTATTATGCAATCCATCATTTGATTTGATAATTTCCACTAGTTTGTTGTACTGCACACATCGTCGGACTAATGGGGCATCGGACTAATGAATAGTAACCCGACACTTTTGCAGTTTATTTTTGATTTAACAACAAATAATATGAACCCCCCTGCCAGGTCATTAAAAAGCATGAAGTACAACAAGCTTGCGGATACAACAAATTACATTATATGATGAAATCAAATGAGTGATTACATCATACTGATTGATATTAGAAATAAAGAATAAGAAAAGAGGAATTTAAAAATGAAACAAAGATTGTTTTATTATTATTTAGATTAGTTATTAATTCAGTACATCTATTTAATGATATTTTTTATTTTAATCAAGAAATAAAACAAGATATAACACAAAAAGATGCGAGTGTCGGACTAATGGCACTTGCCCCCAAACTAGTCTATCTAGTTACATACCTTGTAACTAGGTACCTATCTTGTAACAAGATACTTTCCTTGTGACTAGGTACCTACCTTGTAACTAGGTACTACCAAACTGGTGTATCTGACGCCCTAACTTATATTAACTAGTGTATGATGTATCTAGGTATCTATCTTGTAACTAGGAACCTACTTTGTAGCTTGGTACTACTACCAAACTAGTACATCTAGGCACCTACTTTGTAACTAGGTACTATCAAACTAGTGTATCTAGTTACCTATCTTATAGGTAACTAAGTACCTGCTACCAGACTAGTGTCTTATCTTGTAACTAGCACTAGGTACCTGCTACCAGACTAGTGTATCTAAATACTTATCTTGTAAACTAGCACTAGGTACAGCCAAACTAGTGTATCTAGGTACCGGGTACGTGCCATTAGTCCCACGCCCCATTAGTCCGACAGTTACATCTTTCTGTGTTATTTTCCGTTTTTTTTATTGAAATAAAGAATATGGTTAAATAGGTATACTCAATTAATAACTAATCTAAATAATGAAATATTTTTTCATTTCTTTCAGTTTTTAAATTTAATACTATTTTATTTTACCTTATTTCTAATATTAATTAATATGATGCAATCCCTCTTTTCATTTCATCAAGTTATGTAGTTTGTTGTATACACTAGTTTGTTGTACTGCACACTTCATGATCGTTTAAAGACCTGGCAGGGGGGATTGGGGGGCGACACGCCCCCCAATATACATATATTTTATATCAAATCAGTAATAAAATACAAAAGTGTCTGACTAGTGGGGCGTGGGACTACTGAATAGTAACCTAGGTACCTATCTATTAACTTCCAAACTAGTGTTTAAGGGTTACCTAACTATATCCAACTTAATCTAAGTAGCTACGTAACTTGTAATTACTTATCTGTATCTAGATAGCTACCTAAATTGTAATCACCTAACTATATCTAGGTACCTAGCTAGTATGGATGACTAACTAGAGTATCTATATACCTAAATTGTAACTATTCATCTACTTTATTTTGGTTCTTAACTATAGATAGGCAACTACCTAACTTGTAGTTACCTAACAATATCCAAGTACCTTAATAACTTAGTTAGTAACTACTTAACTAGTGTATCTTGGTACCTAGCTAGTAACTACTTAACTAGTGTATCTTGGTACCATAGCTAGTAACTACTTAACTAGTGTATCTAGGTACCTAGCTAGTAGATACTTTACTACTGTATCTAGGTACCTAGCAGGTAACTACTTAACTAGTGTATCTAGGTACCTAGCTAGTAGATACTTTACTACTGTATCTAGGTACCTAGCTAGTAACTACTTAACTAGTGTATCTTGGTACCATAGCTAGTAATTACTTGACTAATGTATCTAGGTACCTAGCTAGTAACTACTTAAATAGTTTATCTTGGTACCTAGCTAGTAACTACATAACTAGTGTATCTGGGTACCATAGCTAGTAACTACTTAACTAGTGTATCTAGGTACCTAGCTAGTAGATACTTTACTACTGTATCTAGGTACCTAGCAGGTAACTACTTAACTAGTGTATCTAGGTACCTAGCTAGTAGATACTTTACTACTGTATCTAGGTACCTAGCTAGTAACTACTTAACTAGTGTATCTAGGTACCTAGCTAGTAGATATTTTACTACTGTATCTAGGTACCTAGCTAGTAACTACTTAACTAGTGTATCTAGGTACCTAGCTAGTAGATACTTTACTACTGTATTTAGGTACCTAGCTAGTAAATACTCAATTAGTGTATCTAGGTACCTAGCTAGTAACTACTTAACTAGTGTATCTTGGTACCTAGCTAGTAACTACTTAACTAGTGTATCTTAGTACCTAGCTAGTAACTACTTAACTAGTGTATCTTGGTACCATAGCTAGTAATTACTTGACTAATGTATCTAGGTACCTAGCTAGTAACTACTTAAGTAGTTTATCTTGGTACCTAGCTAGTAACTACTTAAGTAGTTTATCTTGGTACCTAGCTAGTAGATACTTTACTACTGTATCTAGGTACCTAGCTAGTAACTACTTAACTAGTGTATCTAGGTACCTAGCTAGTAGATACTTTACTACTGTATCTGGGTACCTAGCTAGTAACTACTTAACTAGTTTATCTAGGTACTTAGCTAGTAACTACATAACTAGTGTATCTAGGTACCTAGCTAGTAACTTCTTAACTAGTTTATCTGGGTACCCAGGTAGTAATTACATAACTAATGTATCTAGGTACCTAGCTAGTAACTACATAACTAGTGTATCTAGGTACCTAGCTAGTAACTTCTTAACTAGTTTATCTGGGTACCCAGGTAGTAATTACATAACTAATGTATCTAGGTACCTAGCTAGTAACTACTTAACTAGTGTATCTAGGTTTCTGGCTAGTAGATACTTTACTACTGTATCTAGGTACCTAGCTAGTAACTACTAACTAGTGTATCTAGGTACCTAGCTAGTAACTACATAACTAGTGTATCTAGGTACCTAGCTAGTAGCTACTTAACTAGTGTATCTGGGTTCCTAACTTGTTACTGATTAGACTAGTGACTAGTAATTACTCAACTGGAATATTCACGCAGAACGGATTCAAAATCGTTGCTGCCGATCCCCATCATTGTCGCGAGACTACCTCTTGAGTCTAGGTAGACCTTCTTTTGTAGACAAGTTGTTTTTTTACTTTCGGCGCCCTTTTTTCAGCTTTATTATATATTTTTTTTGAAGACTACAATACTTTCCACTTCGAACACTTACAAGGTAGTTGTCGTCGGGGAGTAAAATTTATTGGTGGTGGTCAGAGTTGATAGTTACCTACCTACTAACATTTTAGGGACACTAAGAAACACCTTTTTCAGTTAAAGCTATTGACGTAATTATATCAGGTACAGCGTCTCGTTCAACTTATTCAAAGGTATCAAGGAAAACTATATTTTTAATGACGATGGTTGATTTATAATCATTTCAAACCGTAACTAATATATTGATATTATTTTCAGATGGCACCTTCCCTACAAGACTACCTCTCCAGTCGACTTCTAACTGAAAACCAACTAAGGAACAACTTCTACCCGCGACTGAAGGTTGGAACTACCAACAAGGCGAAGATCTACAATCTACCCCATAAATTTACCAGGACCATTCCATCTCCTGGCAAAAGAAACTGCAGATTTTGCTGCCAGATTTATGCAATCGATTCGGAAGGGAGAGAACTCTACCCAAGCACGTGTTCACATCATATCAGTCGTCCGCCTCGAGGTAATCAGGTATCATACGCTTGCTGTGGTAAGCGCCTGTATTCGACCCCTTGTCGTACTAGATCCTTCCATGTCACTGAAGATATTGATGAGGACAATCTGACTGACTTTTTGGTGACTAAGAACCTTCCAAACAAGAAGCAGGCGATCTATGCATTGGACTGTGAGTTCATACATACCAGGAAAGGAATGGAAGTTGCTTCCATATCTATCGTAGACGAGAATTCTAAGATTGTGATGAATACTCTTGTTAAACCATCTGAGCCTATCATCGACTATCTGGAGTTGTTTTCCGGGTTATCGGAGGCAGAGTACAGGAAAAGAGGATCCATCTCAACTGAAGAGATGCGTCAAAAGCTCTCCAATCTTCTGGGTCCTAATGTCATCCTAGTTGGACATGGCATGAAGGAGGATTTCATCCGTATTGGTCTCATCCACGATAAAGTGGTCGACACATTTGTTCTGTTTGATAGTCAAATAAAACGTCCTTCTCTTGTTAAACTCTCAGATAGATTTTTGTCATCTACATCCTTCAAGATGAGTGAAGGTAAAGCTGTTGACGACTGCCGCAAAGTCCTGAAACTTCTTGAATACGCCCATAAAATGAATTTAAGAAATTACTGAATGATGTTTATCAGTATAGAAGCGTAATTGTCACTTCTACTTCAGCCTGTAAGATCATTATAAGTTAATAACAAAAATGAATGGATAAATATTTTCTTATTTCGTATATCAGCAGTTGTTGATGATAAATAGTAATTTTCATAATTTTTTACAATATATCTGATGTTGTAATTCAGGTTTTCTTTTTTGTATTATCTTTATGCATGGATTGTGATGGTTAACAACTTAAATCTTTAATGGATCAAATTTGTTTATTATTATTTCTCTGAGATCGATCAGAAACCAGTATAGTATTATTTCGATGTGAATTTTTTTTTGTACCTTCGATGCTTAATGAAATATGGAAATATAAAAAAATATAAATTATCAACCAAATTATCATTTAGTATTATTTTTCATATGTATGTATTTGTAATTCTTATCAAGACTTATGCTAAATACTGCATAAAGGTAGAGATATATAATTAATTTCCCCTCGATAAAACTGTATGTAATCATTATATATGTCGAATTGTTTCATTAATTTCAGCAAAGAGTTTAAGTTAAAAAGTAGCAAATGAAGAAGTGAAATAATGGTAATTAATACACATCTACAATTTAAAATAAGTAACTAAAAACCAATTTAGCAATGATGAAGATGTTACATTAGGAAATTCCATTGCAATTTAATGAAAGCTTTAAGACATGCGCAAAAGTTAGACCATTATCTTGTAGAATCTACTGATATATATGCGATGTACCATCCTTGGCTGATGGGGAATATCAGAAGATACACTTAAAATATTAGCATGTGTTCTATTCAGAACGTAAAAACACGACTGTCAAACTGATTTTCATTGGGCTGATTTGGAAATTTCTCAAGCCATGCATACGAAATGGTGACCGGTACTTTCTCCGACCAAAAACACTTTCGATGATTTTTTTTCAAATACTAGCAATAGGTTAAAAATATAATGATATATAGAGTACCTATGTCCTATGAGGTTAGGTTAGCGGTCCACTTGACGGAAGGGTGATGTGAATGAAGTATACTTTACTGAATTTTACTACAAAATACGAACACCTTATTTTAATAAAAATTGTCCCATTTTCGGCGATAGGATCTAGAACCTTACAAAATACCAATTAAAAGGTTCCATCGTTGTAGTTCCTTATCGTATTATCTATTTTGGAAATGATGACAAGTGCCCTATTCCGATTATTTTTTCTGCATTTTCAGTTTTCAAGATTATCGGTTTCCCGGTTCTTCCAAAAAAAATCGGTTTATCTGACTATCGGGTTATTTTTTTTCGGGTTTTCCATATTTTTCTAAATTCTTGGTTTACCGCCCCCTAATATTCGATTTTTTTAATTTTCATTATTGTCCGATTTTTTTTATATTTTCTTTTAATTCCGGATTTTCAATTTTATGGACTCTCAGCTTTTCCGAATTATTCCGTAATTTCCAATTTTTCTGGGTTTTTTTTGGATTTTCTGAATATTACTCAAAGCGTGATAGACAACAGACAGACAGACAAATAAAGATAACGACACTATTTGCTAGGGTGATATTTAAAATGAATATAAATGTTAACAAATAAGTGTGGTTCAGGACTCGGACCATCAAGACCAATCTGGTTATGAAACGTCATGATTAGAAATAAAGGATATAGGTATTATCCTTTTGAAATTTTACTCCGCATAACCTAAAATGATTTAAATTTTCATAAGTTACCAGTCAATTAAAGAAATGATATTATACGAATTCACTACAGCTGAAGCTCGTACAACGACAATATAAGTACCTGAAAAAGAGGCCGCTATACGGATCTGGCGGTCGCTGTACAAAAATGAAAATTAGTTCAGTTGGGGAATTGAACTTTGTAAGTTTTCTTTCTTCTGGAGGTAAACAGTATTAGATTATTATTAAATCAAAATTTTAATGAAAATCTTATAATATTATATATATGTCATATATAAATGTACGAAATAATTAGGTAGATAAAATATAAAAACAAAGATATATAGCAACTAAATGAATAGGAATTACTTGAAAAGATAAGATTTAATATAGAACAGTTACACCTCTTTAATGTATACAGTGTATATATTATAAATCTGAAAACCGAAAAATTGGAAATTGCAGAAAAATCATATTTTACAAAAATATTAAAAAAGAATCTAAAATCCTGAATAACGAAAATCCGGAAGTTGGGAAAACTAAAATCCTTTAAATCCTGAAAAAAGAAAAAACTGAAAATCTGGAAAACAGACAACTTGAAATTTAAGAAGTGCAAAAAAAATAAGCATTGTACCCCAGATATTATATATACCTGTAATATTTTGTAATTGCCTATCCACACTTCTGGTCCCTCAGATTTAGCTAAAGTTATTAATTGAATAATGATAATATTATAGCATAGAGTATATACTATATATATCTAATGACAGACGTTGTGAAGACTGTATTAAAAATTAACAATTTAGATTGTGAATACATCCTATTTTAGTTAATGAAATCTTTTATAGAACTTATTTTAGAATGATTGTTAGCGTATTTAACCAAATTTCTGAATATTTCTTAAACCGTGACTGACAGACAGACAATTAGAGGTATGAAAATCCAATGTGGAAGTGACTTAAATCTTCAGTAATGTCCATAAAATTAATATATTTACGGCCAGAGTACTCTATTTCCATAAATTGATATTTCCCATTTACCACATTTCTATATCTTGCAAAATATTTTATTTTGACTTTTATAATTCAAATAACTTATTCTAATCACACCAATTACTAGTTTCCTCATGTCTTTATTTGTCTGTCACGCTTTAAGTATCACATTCTGATGGTCGCAGGAATAATAATTCTTTTATATAATATATATCATTAAAAGTACTTTTATCATGTTACCATAAATGCGTATAATTTAAACGGTGAAAAGGACTGAATTGTTTATTCTATGATAATGAAAATAAAGATTTAATAATAGTAATAAAAAACTAAACAATAATAATAAAAAGTAAAGATAATAAAAACTAAAAAATTAAGATTTACTGTTTCATTGCTTTATTGCATCAGGCCCGTACATATTTTAGATAGGAATGATTTTGAACATGTTCATCTACAGTTTGATGATGAATCATCATCTCAACCAGATATATGATTTGCATAGAAAAAGAATTGAATTGTATATAATATGATAATAAAAATGAATCTATCTTTATAGTTAAATGTTTATGTCTGAGTTACTATATTGCATCATCATGTACGTATAGATTGAGCTCTTTTGAACATGTTCATCTACAGTTTGATGATGTGTCATGAGTACATCGGTAGATCTGCGCTATCGGTCAATAGCAGCCTTATAAAAATTATATATGATGATTGTAGTAGTGTGAGAATCAATAAAATGTTAAAAAAGCTCTAATATCGATTAAAAGTAAAATCCAGTCATTTTCTTATCTTTGATATGCAACAATAAACTGTTATCACTCTGTTAAATGTCACTGTACTGTAACACAAATATACAGAAAACAATCTGTCCCTCAGTCAATAATAGTCATACCCCACTTGAAGAAAGTGAACATGTGGCTTCACACTGAACATGTTCAGATCAAGTATAGTTAGTCTGCCAATAACGCGCTCTTGCTGCGTATATAACAACTGTAGTCAGAGGGAATGTAATTAGTCGTTAAACAGAGTGATAGTGTACGTTAACTAAAGTGGCTCTGACTATTTACACAATAAGGTAAGTGTTAAACGTATAAATTAGTTAGTTAATATAGTAGTTATGTTTTCAAAAGATGAATCAGGCAATAACTGTATTTTATCTTATATTATACATATAATATCTTGTATCATACGTATAATATCTTGTGTTATACGTATAATATCTTACATTATACATATAATATCTTGCATTATACATATAATATCTTGTATCATACGTATAATATCTTGTGTTATACGTATAATATCTCGTATCATACGTATAACATAAGATATTATACGTATAATATCTTGTGTTATACGTATAATATCTTGCATTATACGTATAATATCTTTTATTATACGTATAATATCTTGCATAAGTTGCATTTTACGTAGACTATCTTATAATATACGTACATAAAATGAAAGAAGAAGATAATATGAAATATTAAAAAATATGCTCTAGGGTAAGTTACGAATAATCGGTCAGTACTACATCTTCGGTCATATAAGAAAAAACAATATAAAAATTGTTATTATTTCACAGTGCTATCTAATATTTCTGCAAGTCCGGGTTTGCAGAAGTATTAGATAGCACTGTGAAATAAGCTTAAATTCTATATCGTCTTTCGCTTATATGACCGAAGATGTAGTACTGACCGATAATTCGTAACTTATTATCAAATGCAAAATACACCACTACCCACGTCTTTTTAATTGTTTTTGCTTTATCTTCACTTTAATTAAATATCTCTTTAAATGTAGCAGATCAATGGCTTGCACATTACATAATACCTTTTCGAATTATAATCATTATGTACAGTACACCGATTAATTGATTTGAATAATGCTTTAAATCAGTGGTCCAGGACCCCTTTTGGGGCCTGGATAGTTTATAGGGGGTGCCAGGGATAGCTCTTTTATATGTTACTTTTAATTTCGGTTTTGGTTATTAATATTATACAGAATATAAATATAACATTTTTTTTTACTTTTTCATTATAAATTAATTATAAATATATTTAGTTACGATTGTAACCAAATATATTGTATCTTTTCAATTTATTTCAATGCAGTACAATGCTCAGGGGGTGCATGAGAGAAGCAAGGGGTGTGCGAGAAAAATACTTACTGCTTTTAATTGTCCATTTTCTGAGAAAAGCTGCGTTAAAAAGTTGTTATTTTGACCAATCTGTCTCAACAGTGACTGTAAGTGAATGACGTCACTGTTAACTCTGACACATGAGAGGGATTTATAAATAAACATTGCATTCATTAAACATAAATAACTGACTCAAAGCTCTAATGTTTGTCCATGGTTGTTGTTGATCAACTCTACTTCAAATATCTCGATAACTATTGAATCACTTTTTTTAAAGGTCCTCTCCTGGCTCCGGGGAAAGAAGGAGTTTATAACATGATATTATAGAACTAAGGTCTAGGATCATTATTCCGCAAACCGCATACAATTCGGTTCAGTATATATTTTATTATTTGTTTTTAAAGTTTTTTAATACTCAGTGAGCAACAATTGAGCGAATCTCCAACCTGACGCTGAGAAAGAAGATTCTACACTTTTTGTTTTGATTTCAAATTTAGATTTTTAAACAAACAATGCGTTTTTGGTCTTCTTTTAACATATTATTTGTTTCTAAAAGTATATAAACGTTTCTATAATAAGTTTATCCAATTTTAAATCTTTACACGAATATTAAATAGATTTAGTAACCCAAATACCTAGTTGACAATCAAAACAAATGGTGTACATTCTTCTTCTTCAGACTGAAAATTAGAAAGTCGGAAGTAAAATAGGTTTTGTAGAGTTTGGATTATAAAAATCTTTAAAAGCATATAAAATTAAAAATATGCTATCAAATTGGATGCCGTTTGCAGTAAAATGATAAGAAATATTAACCTCGTTGATTTAAGCAATAAAAAAATTTGCCTGGACGGGACCTTTAAGTACACTCGTAAGGTTTTTTAAGTCTTTCAACCAGACTTTTTGCTAAGCTCCTCCTACTTTTTCCACGAGAATATAAGAGATTAACGATATAATTATCCATGATACGTGTAGGTATCATGGATACCATCTAAAATAAACAATAATTATATCTGTGTTGAAAGCAAAATCAATTTGAAAACAGTTCCCACTGAACGGAGGATGCGTTCAACATATTTCTTAATTCCCGTATGACTCTCACAAATTCACAATTCTCTAGACAGTCACCAGCTAAGTATTACAAAACATGGCGTACCTTACACTCTATATATTTTCGTGCTGGTAAAACCGCATGCCGGGAGTAGGCCCCATTAACAAGTAAGTTGTAAAGGCTGGACTTCTAGAATATGAAACTAATTAGGTTATTCTCTTTTAATTTAGCTGCTATTGGTTTGGTACCCTGTACCTTAGAAACCGTGAAGCACAAACTAGTTCTACACTTCTAGCTAATTCTACCTAATATAAATATTCCTATCAGAATAGATCCTCTGACAGGCCTTTAGTAAAAGAATTTAAACTTTATTTAGGAATGTTGTTCGTCAGTATATGCTTTTCTTAGTGACCTGACTGCACTACCGCAGTTCAGGTCATGCACCCTAACACGCTACCCTATGTATGTTTTTCTTAGTGACCTGACTGCACTACCGCAGTTCGGGTCATGCACCCTAACTCGCTGGCCTTTGTTTTACTTAGTGACCTGACTGCACTACCGCATTTCGGGTCATGCACCCTAACACGCTAGCCTATGTTTTTCTTAGTGACCTGACTGCACTACCGCAGTTCAGGTCATGTACCCTAACCTTGTAGTATTTCAGTTTAATTAGGTATCCTACCTAGTCTAGTTCTCTTTTCTTTCACAAATAATTAAATTGTCTTGCTAGTGTACTTGTAATTATTTCTCCTATCTAATATACCTTTTCTAACGATGTGTCCACTCATTCGTGTGTCCATTTTGCTTTCAGCACAGATATAATTATTTTATATTTTAGATTTTCTTATATTCTCGTGTAAAAAGTAGGAGGAGCTTAGCAAAAAGTCTGGTGGAAAGACTTGAAAACCCTAAGTGTGTACGGCCCTTTACACAGTGCATCTCAATGTTTTAAATAAAGAGGAAATATAATGATTATCTTTATTTTGTGAAAATAATACAAAAAACACAAACCGAATAGAAAGAGTTGGACTAAAAATAAGAAATATAGCGTATTCAAATTAATACGATTACAATTTACTTGCATCGAAGGAAAAAGAAACCAAAATAAAGATGTATCATAGTTTTCAAAACATAACCAAAGTTCATTAATAAAGAGAAAATATCTGGTACATGTTTTGATATTGATAGGAATCTCCTTGAACAGAAAAACTCCCATAGTTTGGTGGATGGCTTGAAAGGGTAAGTTTCCTATCACTTAGGAGAGGTTCATTGTAGGATTCAGTTTTGACAGAGCTGATGTGGTACATCTCTATTGAGACTATTTTAAATAAAAAGTACACGGAAGCCATTTATGAAGATCAGAAACATTTAGCCCCCTTCTGTGGACCAAATAATCAGCATCATTAAAAATGCGCAGCACCTTCTTTTGCATCAGAAACAAAGGCTCTATATTACATCTTTAGGTGCCACCCGAGACTATGTTACAGTTATGCAAATACTGGTAGATAAAACAGTAGTAAAGACTAGAAAGACACTCATTGGGAATAAAATATTTCGATCTATAGAAATACCAACAGATTTTAATAGTTCGAGCAAATTTAGTCTGTATGCAATTTGAACCTACCAATCAACCAATTCCCCCAAGAACTTGATAGATATAACTATTACAATAATGATATTAGTTATTCTGAGTTCCAGAAGGTTATTCTGTATATCTCCATTAGGAAGCATCATAATTTGGTTTTGGAAACATAAACAGTCAGTCTGTTTGCACGTGCTCACTCATCAAAAAGCAACAAATAGTCATTAGCTGAATTAATAAGATCAGAAACAGAGGGATCAATCATTAGTTATGTAGTATCTTCCACAAACAGAATTTTGAAAAGTGATCCAATAAGTTACACATATCGTTGAAATAAATTAAAATAATATTGGTCCCAAAATAGATCTTTGAGGTAGGCCAGTACTATTTGACGCTCTTGACTGGTGATAGATTTAATCCTTACACGTTTCCTTCCTTCTAAATAACTACGGAACCAGGCATGACAGACTCCACATATTCTATGCCCTAACCTCTTATGGAGTAAAATTTAATGGTTAACCGTAGTTTCGTGAAAGTCTTCCTGAAATCGATAAAAATGCTCAACAAATAATAGTCGCTTTCGAGTTTGTCATAGACCCCATCCGTCAGTTTGACAAGAGCGGAGTCAGTAGGAAATCCTTCTCTGAATCCAAACTAGTTTTCTGACAAAAATTTAATCAACCTCTTGTACATGACACGCTCAAATAATTTATTAACACTGACAGAATAGAAATAGAACGATAATTATTTCTGCTTGAGATTGGTCCACTTTTATAAATGGGAACTATAGTGACACATTTGAGAGCGTATGGAAAGGTGCGAGTGAAAAACGAGTAATTGATTAAAGTCGCACGAAGATAAACAAACTCATGTATAGTGCATTTGAGAAGAAAACTAGCATTTGGCTATTATTGACTGATGTAGATCTTAGTATAACTTTATCTTAGATAATTGTTATTTAATATTTATCAATTACAGTTTTCCATAAACATATAGAGGTAAATTGACCGGGTACAACGTCCCAATTAACTTAACCAAGGGTACTAAAAGTAACTATAAAGATAAGTCTAAGTTGGAAATTATAGATTTATAATTTACAAACAATAACTAACTTCATGATATTCTTTTCAGATGGCTCCTTCCCTACTGGACTACCTTTCCAGTCGAATTCTGACTGAAAAACAACTAAGGAGAAACCTATACCCGCGACTGCAGCCTGGAACTACCAACAAGACAAAGATCTATAGTTTACCGCACAAATTTACCAAGCCCATTCCTGCTCCTGGGAAAAGAAAGTGCAGGCTTTGTAACACTATTTATGCAATAGATTCAGAAGGAAGAGAACTCTACCCAAGCACGTGTTCTCATCATGTAAATTCTCCACCTCGGGGTAAAGAGGCGGTTTACAGTTGCTGTGGGAAAAAGGTAAATTCTGCCCCATGTCGTACTAGATCATTCCACGTCACTAGAGACGTCGATTATAACAATCTGACTGACTTCTTGGTGACTAAGAATCTTCCAAACCAAGACGTGGCAATCTATGCACTGGACTGTGAATTCATACATACCAGGAAAGGAATGGAAGTTGCTTCCATATCTATCGTAGATCAGAATTCTAAGATTGTGATGAATACTCTTGTTAAACCAACTGATCCTATCATCGACTATCTTGAGCAGTTTTCCGGGTTATCGGAGGCAGAGTACAGGAAAAGAGGATCCATCACCACCGAGGAGATGCGTCAACAGCTCTCCAATCTTCTGGGTCCTAATGTCATCCTAGTTGGACATGGCATGAAGGAGGATTTTCTTCGTATTGGTCTCATTCACGACAAAGTAGTTGATACATTTGTTTTGTTTGGTGGTCGCATTAGGTGCCCCTCTCTTGTCAAACTCACAGATAGTTTTTTGACATCTACATCATTCAAGAAAGGTGAAGATGGCAAAGCTGTTGACGACTGCCGCAAAGTCCTAAAACTACTTAAATACGCAAATAAAAAGAATATGAGAAATTATATATGATATCTGTACAAATGGCTAATGAAAATGTTCTCAGATTACGATTTTCAGTCACCCCAAATAGTTAAGTGCCTCAATTCTAGTGTTCATTTTGTTTAAGGTTACATCCGTTGCAAAGGAAATTGAAAGAGCACTTGTATGGGGAGAGTAATTGCAACGGTACCTGTAACCAGATACAAAACACACACGTTAAATTTTGCTGAATGATAGATTATAAATAAATGGTACATAGTAACTGCATATAGTGAGAGCATGAATTAAATATATAAGACTTTGTGATAGAAAAATTAATTACAAATGACTTTAAAGAAGAAAAAGAACAGGAAAGTATTTTTATAGAAAAAGATAGCTAGAAGGAATGAACAGTAGTTTATAAAGACTAAATCTAGAAGTAGAAATTTAATTGTAGAAGATTTAGAGAAATGAAGGTTCATACCAATGTTGAATCTAGCACCAACACTAGAAACTAAATTGGTAAGAACTTAAATAAGGAAACAAAATAGGATTTGCCTTATTAATAATAGTTATAGAATTTAATAACACTACACAAAAAGACAAAAGGTGTCTACCTAATTTTAGGGAACACTATCGAATAGGCACAACTTTTCAGGTGTTACACCCTTTACTTCTTGTTTAAAACTGCCTAAAAAGGTGTACAATTCCAAAGAATTAATGGTAGAATTGTCTATTGGTGGCTAGAATGTGCTATAGAAAATGAGGGATATTTAAACAAATATTACATTTGAACGGATTTAATCGAAATAGATTACAATATCCATCATTAGAAGCGTGATTATTACTAGTACAGGTAAAGCTCGTATGCGGACAATCTTCAAATGAACACCCCTCTCTACACAGGACAAAAATTGTCCGTTCTACTGGACATGCAGCTGGCTACAACGACTTCTTTTAATCATATTGTTTAACCAATATTCTATTAGTCTACTAAGTATCTTGCCAAAGATTTATTATATTCAGAGGTATTACAGTTTACAATTAACACCTAATGAATTATTTTCCAAATTTTCAGTAATTTGATTTTGTTACACTCTTCTTTGATTAGAAAAGTTTTATAGAAATTAAAGAGGTGTAACTAGCCTAAATTTTCACGTAATTCATGCATCTATTCAGTTACTAATATTTTTGTTCTATTTTGCTGAACTTTTTACTTCGTACATTTATATGAGTAAGTTATATATATTATAAGATTTAACTAACTATTCATTTAATAATAAACCGAGATAGTTTACCTCTTTTAGCGTTTCTCTGAAATGCTGTTATAGAAACCTTGTAAAGCATAAATACCCAACTGAAGTAAATCCACAGTCGCGCATAGCGTCCATTGATCGGCATAGCGGACACTTTTTCCGCTACATATACTGTCTGTTGTACGAACTTTACCTGTATCCTATTTAGAACTGTAAGTTCCAATAATAACAATGATCTTTTTTAATTATAAGACTATATGACTTTATTATGAGCAGCTGTCTGTAATATACAATAACTATGTATTTATTATAATCTTTTATAATAAAATTGATGTTGTAATTTAAATAAATTTAAATAAATATTTTCAATTCAAGAACTTTTTTCTTTATTATGGTTCGTTCACGAACAAAATATAATTTTCCTCATAGAAAACGAGACATGAAAGAAAACGTGATTTTAGGGAGGGGAGACTGCAAGAAATGTAAGTCCTCCGTCAGTTTTTGACCTAAAGCGATGATATTGGTATCATTAGGAGGGTCCTAGGACAACTCGCCGCGTGATTTATGTTTTGCCGGCGTATACATGATTTACATATATATATTTAAAAATATAATAAATTTGAACATTGATTTGCTTCGAAACGCTCAAGACTGACGTAAAACAGTAGTTGAGAAATTTCATTATTTCATTTAACTATTTTCTTTTGTTATATCTGTGTTGATATTTTCAGGCCGCAAACAGTATTAGTGCTATTAATATAAATTGAGAAGTATTTAACGTCTGTTTTGAAACGAAGGGCTTTCTAGTTGACGTCATAAGGAAATTAAATACATGGGACAGGAAGAAGAAGTCAGAAAGCAAAGTGACACCTTGAAACAAAGGCACCAACCACCAGTCCGTGACAATGCTCATGGATGCAGAAAAGCTACTTCGTGGATGCAATCACTTACCAAGGAATGATATGAAAAGGAACACAAGCACCGGTGACTGCACTCACGAATAGAAGAGGAAAATGAAGAGTGATAGTAAATGTAATGATTAGCCTATATTAGATAAAAATCTAAGACTTCGTAGTTAAATAAACTTAATTTTCATTGATGTACTAGTTTTAAACTAAAGTAATTTTTATAAGTCATTAAACGTGTTAAGAGGACACCTGAACTTGTTATCTCTCCAATATTCAATTATTTTGGACAAAATACTTTCAAATAGAACGAAGGAAATTTTATTGTTAATTTACAACACTCACTATGTTTATTAATAGTTAAAAAAAAACATTATAACTAACTTTAGTAATGGAAAGGAAAACATTTTCAAATACTGCTAAGAAAATTTGATAATTAATTTACATCACGCAGCTTTATTTGAAATATTTTTATAAATAAATGGTGTTTACGGCGGTAAAACATACATCAGATGGTGAGTTGTTTGGGCTGCGAATTGTCCTAGCGGCGAGTTGTCCTCACGGCGAATTGTCCGGTCACCCATTAGGAACATAATTCTTATGTAAGCCAGTGGTGATTAATGATTCATATTAGTATATAGAGTCTAAGTATGTCGACTGCAACGTAATACGTAATAGTCCTAAGTTTTGTGAGATTATAGATTCCCCTCTTTATCTTCTATGGCCCCAACATAGCTCTAGAAAATTAAAAAACTAACGAAGAATTCCAGATAGTACGCTCATCCTTTCAGTCTTAGTTCAATGTAGAATCTATTGATCAACGATCAAAGCATGACTATTGATTTTCGTAGTACCTAATGTTGATTAATATCGGCTAGCAAGTTCTCAGGCCATTCATATAGAATAGCAAGGTTTCCATCTTGTAGTTTCACACACTGAAAAAATACGAGTCAAATTGACTCAAAAATGTGTCCCGATGTGAGTCAATTTGACTCATCCTAACATTTTACTCAATAACAAGAGTCATATTGACTCCTAATTCATAGTCAGATTGACTCAGGTAGAGTCAATCAAGAGAAAGACTCCAATATTGGGGTTTTGTCAGACTGACTCAAGCGATGAGTCAGACTGACTTGCAATTTTTTCTCTGTGTAGTTTCCTTTTTTGAAAAAAGTCCACTGAATGAAGGGATTGAAAAGTTGCATATTATGGACTATTTGTTGCATATTATGGACTATTTGTTGCATATTATGGATTATTTGTTGCATATTTTGGACTATTTGTTGCATATTTTGGACTATTTGTTGCATATTATGGACTATTTGTTGCATATTTTGGACTATTTGTTGCATATTTTGGACTATTTGTTGCATATTATGGACTATTTGTTGCATATTATGGACTATTTGTTGCATATTATGGACTATTTGTTGCATATTATGGACTATTTGTTGCATATTTTGGACTATTTGTTGCATATTATGGACTATTTGTTGCATATTATGGACTATTTGTTGCATATTATGGACTATTTGTTGCATATTTTGGACTATTTGTTGCATATTATGGACTATTTGTTGCATATTATGGACTATTTGTTGCATATTATGGACTATTTGTTGCATATTATGGACTATTTGTTGCATATTTTGGACTATTTGTTGCATATTATGGACTATTTGTTGCATATTATGGACTATTTGTTGCATATTATGGACTATTTGTTGCATATTATGGACTATTTGTTGCATATTATGGACTATTTGTTGCATATTATGGACTATTTGTTGCATATTATGGACTATTTGTTGCATATTATGGACTATTTGTTGCATATTATGGACTATTTGTTGCATATTATGGACTATTTGTTGCATATTATGGACTATTTGTTGCATATTATGGACTATTTGTTGCATATTATGGACTATTTGTTGCATATTATGGACTATTTGTTGCATATTATGGACTATTTGTTGCATATTATGGACTATTTGTTGCATATTATGGACTATTTGTTGCATATTATGGACTATTTGTTGCATATTATGGACTATTTGTTGCATATTATGGACTATTTGTTGCATATTATGGACTATTTGTTGCATATTATGGACTATTTGTTGCATATTATGGACTATTTGTTGCATATTTTGGCATAAATGGTAGCAATACAAAAAAATTGTTCATTGTTTCATATATTTGCAATGGATATAATTTATACAAAAATGTGAGCTTAAAGGACTCGAACCATCAGCTGTTCAGAAGTCTGTATCTATGTGTCTATTTTATACTCATAGACTTGTTTGCAGGGCTGTATCGTACTACCCTAAATATATTTTACATTGGAAAAATGAGTGAATCATATATTATATGATATTAAAAGTTAATCTAACACTCTATAGTTGAAGATTTATTGTCGTCTTACTTTATTGCATCATGTACGTTTAACAAAGAATGGTATTGATTTGAACAGGTTCTTCTGATGTCTGAACACTAATTGATGTACCATGTGTCATGCGCCAAATAATTATGTAAAGTGCATAACAGATAAACGATATTTATGATAATATCAACAACTTAGTTTATCCAATTATCAGTAACTGTGATAATGGAATAGAAACTGATTTGAATTTAGAATGAACTGATCATTCCGAACATGTTTAACAACCAATCGATTCGCAGAAGAGTTTCGTCATTTCCTAATCTTTGATTGCAGCAAGCAATAACCTGTTATCACTATGTTAAATGTTGCCGTAATGTAACACAAATACTCAGTAAAGCTAATTGCCCTTTAGTCATATCCTAAGTGAAGAAAATAGACATGTGGCTTGTCAATGAACATGTTCAGGACAAGTTCAGTTTGAACCATTTCCTGTCAATGACGCCCCTTTATGCTGCGTATATAACAACTGTAGTCAGAGGGAATGTAACTAGTCGTTAAACAGAGTGATAGTGTACGGTGACTAAAGTGGCTCTGACTATTTACACAATAAGGTAAGTGTTAAACGTATAAATTATTTAGTTACTATAGTGGTTATGTTTTCAAAAGATGAATCAGGCATCTGTTTAATATTTCACTAATTCAGTGCCCAAATAAGATGAGAAAATAGATAATATGGAATACTTAGAAGGAACGCTTTATGTATTTTTATCTTTAAAGTAAAGCTCTACCCATGCTTCGTGACTGTTGATGCTCTATTTTCATTAGATATCTATACATTAATACGATGTATGTCACAAGAAGAGCAGGTGGAGGAAGTGTAGGTGGGAGAAGTGACAGTGAGGAAAGTGAAATGGGGGATGGGTTGGTTGATGAATTGTTAGTGGGGGAAGTGATGGTGGGGGAGAAAAAGTAAACTAGGTATGTAGTTTAAATATAACTTAGTTTTGGTAAAAGGTTGTATGGTGATAATATTCAATGGATGAAATAAACTGTAGCTACTTCACTAATTTATTACATTGAATTTTCTATCCATTATTAATCTGTTTGACCGATTTATTTTTTATTAGACCAAAACTAATTTTTTGATTTCCCAAATCCGTAAAATTTATACTGGATTCAGCTAGTTTTTTATATTAAGGTTAATTAAACGGCTATGCATTTTGTTCTATTTTAGCACACTACTGTTTTGAATTATTTTCTTATGTAAATAGATTAGTTGATTAGAATAATGCTTTACGTTGTTCTTCTTCTGAAAAGAACTGCATTAATAGGTTGTCATTTTGAGCAATCTGTCTCGATAATGATTTCTTATCTTGTCATTTAAATAACAAAGATAAGTAAAGTATATTCTAATTCTTCTCAGGAAAATGTGTACTCATTTGTTTGAATGACTGTGCGGTTAAACTAGCACCGAAAGTTGATTATATGCAGATTATTATAGTCCTCAACACAGTAATTGTCTGGAATTTAACATGTTTGAGGTGACCAGAGACAGCTGTTACCCATCTTAGGCTATCTACAATATCAACTCATAGTAGTATAACTGTAAAGTCTGGATTACACGTACATATAAATCTTCAAATCAATCGAAAAATATCGCATTTAGACGCATTCGATTTATCACTAGATCTGTCCAGTTACAGTACAAAGCAATGACACAACCACCCTCGACGCTACGATTGGTATAACTCCTAAGATATCGACATGCATGAGAATCATTAGATCGAAATCGGTCGAGTGGGAGGAGCCAAAAATCAAGCAAGCACGTCCGACCTAAAGATCAAAAGTACGATGCATCGTTCAACTAAAATACACATTTAGATTATCGGATGTATTTTTTAGATCAGATATCTTTAAGATTTATCTGAACGTGTAAACCAGCTTCTAGAAAAACACTCTTCGATAATTATTCTGTCATCGTTATTTCAGCAGGTGCAACGTCCCATTCAACTTATTCAGAGTACTAAAAGAAACTAAAAATATGTTGAAATTGAACATTATAGATTTGTAATCATTTTCAAACCGTAACTAATTTATTGATATTCTTTTCAGATGGCTCCTTCCCTACAAGACTACCTCTCCAGTCGTATTCTGACTGAAAACCAACTACGGAGATACTTCTACCCGCGACTGCAGTCTGGAACTACCAACAAGGCGAAGATCTACAATCTACCGCATGAACACACCAAGACAATTCCAGCTCCTGGCAAAAGAAACTGCAGGTTTTGCGACACCATTTATGCAGTAGATTCAGAAGGGAGAGAACTCTACCCAAGCACGTGTTCTCATCATGTGAGTAATCCACCTCGACTTCATCAGGTATTTTACAATTGCTGTGGGAAAAGGGTAAATTCGACCCCATGTCGAACTAGGTCATTCCACGTCACTAGAGATGTCGATGAAAATAATCTAATTGACTTCTTGGTGACTAAGAACCTTCCAAACAAAGACGTGGCGATCTATGCACTGGACTGTGAGTTCATACATACCAGGAAAGGAATGGAAATTGCTTCCATATCTATCGTAGATCAGAATTCTAAGATTGTGATGAATACTCTTGTTAAACCATCTGAGCCTATCATCGACTATCTTGAGCAGTTTTCCGGGCTATCGGAGGCAGAGTACAAGAAAAGAGGATCCATCTCCACCGAGGAGATGCGTCAACAGCTCTCCAATCTTCTGGGTCCTAATGTCATCCTAGTTGGACATGGCATGAAGGAGGATTTTCTTCGTATAGGTCTCATTCACGACAAAGTAGTTGATACATTTGTTTTGTTTGGTGGTCGCATTAGGTGCCCCTCTCTTGTCAAACTCACAGATAGATTTTTGACATCTACATCATTCAAGAAAGGTGAAGATGGCAAAGCTGTTGACGACTGCCGTAAAGTCCTCAAACTTCTTGAATACGCACATAAAATAAATTTGAGAAACTAATAATATATGGTATCTATCGGTAAAAGGGTGATTATTACTACAATCTCTAATTAAGAGCAATTAATGTATGAAATGTTATTTAATATAAGACTTTATGATTTTATTATATATATATTTATATATAAGCAGTGGCCAGTCAATTGATCCCCCCTCTTGATTTCTGCTAATATATGAACCTATAATAAATGTTAACAAGATGTATTAAATGAAAAGTATGACAGGGAATCAAATGATCTTATGTATGTCCAGCTAAGATATGTAGTAATGAAACATCTACCTTAAATCCTTACTATAAAAATGAACATTTGCCCTCTTTGTAATTTATTAACTCTTTTATGAACCAATTTTATTAAATATTATTTCTGAGTGTGATCATTAGCCAGTATCAACTTCATTGTAACACTTGTCATAATGTTGATTAATTGAAAGCTAAGGAAAATACCTTAATATTGAAAAAAAATGTAATAAATTAGTTGAAGTTATACAGAGTTTGATTTGGTTGTATTAGAAGCTAACACTGAACCAAAGGTACACAGAACCTATAGGTATACAATAACCAGGCTTTTACCTAACTAATCTCCTAGGCTTCACAAGGAACCCATGAGCAGGGTTCAAGCACATAGAATTGTATTTTCCTTTTTATTGATCTCTAGTTGCCTTTACTTTCGCAGGTATATAATTACTGCACGGCCTATTTTTACAGCTATGAAAGTTAAACACCATCGTCTTTGAGTGTGACTAAATTAATCATAATTCATATTTAAATCCATTGTTTTATTTAATCCTTTTCATTTATTCTCTCTCATTCATCACGTTTATTGTTTATTAAGATGTAATTTTTCAGCATCAAATGAATTTTGTTAAATAATATACCTATAACTTATAATAATACCTTAATTTATCCTAAGTGATATATGAATGATCTGAATAATTTTAGGACTGTCAGGATTGATCAGTAA
Organism: Caprella mutica; assembly: GCA_947561585.1. Classification (NCBI taxonomy): domain Eukaryota; kingdom Metazoa; phylum Arthropoda; class Malacostraca; order Amphipoda; family Caprellidae; genus Caprella; species Caprella mutica. The sequence continues at coordinate 31,900 of CANNZV010001313.1, read as the reverse complement.
TTTAACTAGGGATCTCTTCCCTCTCTTACTCTTGTTATCAGTCCTATTTCACTGCAAATCTAAGACAAATATATTGAATATTTTAATAATAACTAGCGGTACCTATAGTGGAAATTCCATGGAATGAGAAAAGAAATTGATGAGAAAAGTAATGGATAACTCAAAGAATCACTAACCCGAAATAAAACCGGTTCACAATTCTTAAACATATCCCGGAAATAATTATGGGGGAAATCCAGGTAACGGGAAATATCAAATCCTGATACCAAAAATAAAAGAAAAAAAACAAATCCAGATAAATATAAACTTTATTACGTAATATTTCTGTTTTCCAGATTTTTTTCCGAATTTATTTTATCAAAATTTACTATATTTATTTTTTCCGGATTTTCAGTTATATGGATTTCTGTTTTTCGGACTCTTTTATCCTTATCCACATCCGGATAATTGGATATCTGTTTTTAATAAAAAAAAACTGATAATCCGTTACTGGTGATAGGTAGTGTACTGTGATTGGATGAGATAAAACGTCGGGTTTGCAGCTTAATAATTACCAAAAATAAATCATTTGGATTTGTAAAGAACAGACTAACTAACTCACATTATAATAATATAAACTAATCTTTATCCAGCGTATACAATGTATGAAACAAAAAATAGGATACGGAATTAGAATCACCATAACTTTAACGAGAATTATCGTACTCTTTGGCTAATGCAGAGTTTTGGCAGCTTTAACCAATTTTTTTTTATATTCTTAATAGTTTTTCTACAGGGTGGCCATAAGTAGAGAGGGGTGAATGATTTTATGAACCCTCATGTTGAATCAGTGGGTATATCCGGAACTACGACATTTTTTATGAAGAAACTCAGAATCGAATATGGTGGATGCAGGATGGTGCCTTAGTACACAGGACACTTGCTGTTAAAGAACGACTGGGGGAAGTTGTTGAACGTCGAGTAATTATTGTCATGGGTTTCCGATGAACTCAGATTTAAATGGTTGCGATTTTTTTTTCTTGTAGGGTTTATTGAAAAATGATTTATGCTCCTCCTCACCTGCTAATCACCTATTCTTGACGTGATAAAAAGATTAATGAAAGCAGTTAGAAAATGTATTGAAAAAAATGGGGATTTTTGGAAAGGAATATTTCACTTTAGATCTTCATAATATACAATTGTTTCTTCGTAAAACTGAAGAAATACGGGGTAAACAAACGCATTTTGATATCCCTTATCAATTACATATAACATATATCGAGCAAGAGCTTTTTCGTCCCCCTCTACTTATAATCATCCCAGGAATTTGAAAAAGCGAAAAATGTGGTTATAGCTGACAAAAGTCCGTATTAGCCAAAGAAAACCACACGAAGATATTGTGGTTCTTGTTAAAGTTATGACGATTTTAATTTCGTACCTGCTTTACTGTCTAACATCAGAAATTTGAAATAATTGTTTTTGCTTTATTTCTCATAAAAGTTTAAAATTAGGCGGCGAAATCAAACATCATTTTACTTTTACTTTATAAAAATTTTAGTTTCTTATTTTTAAACATTTTATTTTCGAAATAGATACGGTATATAGATATGCCTAGTTTTAAGAATGATATAGTCCTTTTTTGTTCTTCTTTCTTCTAAGTACATTTTTATTGGTTGGCATAGTCTTCTTAATTGGAATTCTTCATCCTCATCCTGACATGCTTTTAACTTGAGGTTCTGTGTACACAGAGAAAAAATATACTTGTGTTTATTTTCAATTTCAATTCACCTTATTCTGAACTTTAGCAGAACACATAACTATATATAGAAAACATAGAAGATAGAAGAGATTGTAAAGAACAGACCAGTCCATATGAGCCAAGCCCATCTGTTGTTAATCTCAACTCTCCGGCCAACAGAAATCAAAATATGGATTCAACAGACTGAAGCCAATGCCTATAATGAACATAGAGTTATGATATACACTAGAGAGAGGAAGTGTTGCAGCGATTGCAGGACGGTGAGAACGAAAGAATAAAACCTTATTTTGTTTCAGTTCTATCATAATTCTACGGAACTGACGCCAGATTGCCTGTCATGTGACCCCAAAATAAGGATTTAACCGTCCAGCAAGAGACGATATAATTTTGGCCACTGGCTAACCACTTGGTACTGAACCACTATGGTATTCAATCACCAGATTCTATACTCAAACAAGATAACGTCGAACCAGAACGCAACTAATCTCTTTGGACTCACCAGAAACCGACGAGGAGGGTGGCTTAACCACATAGAACGTTAATTGCCTGTAGTTCTTTAGGCAGCTTTCTAAAATGGCAATTACGCAGGTATATTGGTTTCAGTACTCCACAGCCTATTTTTCGAATATTGAAACGCCTCACATGCTCTGAAAATTTTAATTCAGTAAAAAGGAATAATTTATTGAAGTTTGAGTTGCCAGCTGATTTAATTTTTCTCAATCTGTTTACAATAATTGTTTTGAGAAGAGTACAATTAATTGAATAAATATTTGGAAAATTTTTAAACCTTAAAATAATAATAAAATATATTCATATATATATATATAATACTATAAATTTATGTATGTTTTATCACATCTACACAACGAAAATAAGAAAATAAGAAGAGCAATTATAAAAGTTCAATTGGAACAATGATATTCCCACTGCAATTCCCGTTGCAATTACATTCCATAGGGATTCCCGAGCGCTGATATCGTTGTTTAATTCCTTGCCTTTTTGTTTCTCTCCATTGAGTCGGATTGAGTTTGTATGGGGGGGGGGGAGGAGACGGGGGAGAGGGAGGGGGATTCTTAAAGGGCCGTACACACGCAGGGTTTTTTAGTATTTCCACCAGACTTTTTGCTCGGGACTTTTGAATCGTATAAGAAATACGGTATAATAATTGTTATATATTTAAATTGGTATCCATGACACCTGCAAGGTATCATGGATATATATAACAATTATATATTTTAGTTGGTATCCATGATACCTGCAAGGTATCATGGATATTTATAACAATTATACCGTCTTTTCTTATACGATTCCAAAATCTCGAGTTAAAAGTCTGGTGGAAAGACTTAAAAAATAACCTGCGTGTGTACGGCCCTTTAAAGGAAGAATTTAGATCGAAACTCTTGGCTTGAGTCATTTCCTCGTGATAGACAGACTCAAACATCTCTATTGAACCAATAGTTTACAGCATATACAAGAGAATATTACAATACTACTGTATAACATTCTTATTAATAGGGATGAGGTGATAGGAATTATGTGCCAATTAAGTGTTAATGTTCATAAATTATTTACAAATACTTACTAGTTCCAGAAGAAGCATATTAACATTTTAATTTAAAGTTTTTCACTGTTTTTATGAACAGTGATTATTCCGTAAAAAGTAAAAAAAATTCATAATGGTTATCAATTATTTACCGTAAACTTCAATTTTATAATGTCTCTATAACATCTCTGATAGTCAGTACCTACCACTTTCAACTACAGGATGAGAAATGGCATACTCTATTTGCCCTCTTTTCCCTCGTGAAGAATGGAAATAATACAGTTAAGGTATTTCTCAGCAAAGTTAAATGAAGTTCAAACAACTGAAAGTGTTGGCTTAGCGCATTTGCCCTCTTGATTTAACTCTCTGTAACTTCTGAGAGATGGTCAGCAGTAGTACTATCTATCTACTATCTGACTAGTACTATTGACACTGGTAATAGTACTATCTATCTACTATCTGACTAGTACTATTGACACTGGTAATAGTACTATCTATCTACTATCTGACTAGTACTATTAACAGTGGTAATAGTACTATCTATCTACTATCTGATTAGTACTATTGACAGTGGTAATAGTACTATCTATCTACTATCTGACTATTACTATTGACAGTGGTAATAGTACTATCTGTCTACTATCTGACTAGAACTATTAACAGTGTTAATAGTACTATATAATTCCTTTCTGATAGTTCTATTAACAGTGTTATTTAAAGACTATCTATTCCCTTTCTGTCTAGTACTAATAACAGTGTTACTAGTACTATCTATTCCTTATCTAACTAGTACTAATAACAGTGTTACTAGTACTATCTATTCCCTATCTAACTAGTACTAAAAACAGTGTTACTAGTACTATCTATTCCCTATCTGTCTAGTACTAATAACAGTGTTACTAGTACTATCTATTCCCTATCTGTCTAGTACTAATAACAGTGTTACTAGTACTATCTATTCCCTATCTGTCTAGTACTAATAACAGTGTTACTAGTACTATCTATTCCCTATCTGTCTAGTACTAATAACAGTGTTACTAGTACTATCTATTCCCTATCTGTCTAGTACTAATAACAGTGTTACTAGTACTATCTATTCCCTATCTAACTAGTACTAATAACAGTGTTACTAGTACTATCTATTCCCTATCTAACTAGTACTAATAACAGTGTTACTAGTACTATCTATTCCCTATCTAACTAGTACTAATAACAGTGTTAATAGTACTATCTATTCCCTATCTAACTAGTACTAATAACAGTGTTACTAGTACTATCTATTCCCTATATAACTAGTACTAATAACAGTGTTATTTACAGACAGTACTGTGGAGAGTCAGGAACTGTTCAATTTACATACGTTTCCATATTTATCAGTTCTACCATTTACAGTGTCTCTTGTTCTCTTGTTCACAGTGTACCTACTGTACTCAGTATTCCTACTGTTCTCCTTTTCTCTTGTTCACAGTGTACCTACTGTACTCAGTATTCCTACTGTTCTCCTGTTCTCTTGTTCACAGTGTACCTACTGTACTCAGTATTCCTACTGTTCTCCTGTTCTCTTGTTCACAGTGTACCTACTGTACTCAGTATTCCTACTGTTCTCCTGTTCTCTTGTTCACAGTGTACCTACTGTTCTCAGTGTTTCTACTGTTCTCAGTGTACGTACCTACTGTTCTCAGTGTACGTACCTACTGTTCTCAGTGTACGTACCTACTGTTCTCAGTGTACGTACCTACTGTTCTCAGTGTTACTACTGTTCTCCTGTTCTCACTCTACACTGAATAAAACAAGCAGCTTTGTTTGCCGAAAGACTTTCTCTCAACTTTTATTGGTTCCTTGAGTTAATTTGGTGGGTAGAGAGAGAGAGAGAGAGAGAGAGAGAGAGAGAGAGAGAGGTGTTAGAGGTTTAGAGGTGTTAGAGGTGTTAGAGGTGTTAGTGGGGTGTTAGAGGTGTTAGAGGTGTTAGAGGTGTAGAGGTGTTAGAGGTGTAGAGGTGTTACAGGTGTTAGAGGTGTAGAGGTGTTAGAGGTGTAGAGGTGTTACAGGTGTTAGAGGTGTAGAGGTGTTAGAGGTGTTAGAGGTGTTAGAGGTGTAGAGGTGTTAGAGGTGTAGAGGTGTTAGAGGTGTAGAGGTGTTAGAGGTGTAGAGGTGTTAGAGGTGTTAGAGGTGTAGAGGTGTTAGAGGTGTAGAGGTGTTAGAGGTGTTAGAGGTGTAGAGGTGTTAGAGGTGTAGAGGTGTTAGAGGTGTAGAGGTGTTAGAGGTGTAGAGGTGTTAGAGGTGTAGAGGTGTTAGAGGTGTTAGAGGTGTAGAGGTGTTAGAGGTGTAGAGGTGTTAGAGGTGTAGAGGTGTTAGAGGTGTAGAGGTGTTAGAGGTGTAGAGGTGTTAGAGGTGTAGAGGTGTTAGAGGTGTTAGAGGTGTTAGAGGTGTTAGAGGTGTAGAGGTGTTACAGGTGTTAGAGGTGTAGAGGTGTTAGAGGTGTAGAGGTGTTACAGGTGTTAGAGGTGTAGAGGTGTTAGAGGTGTAGAGGTGTTAGACGTGTACAGGTGTTAGAGGTGTAGAGGTGTTAGAGGTGTTAGAGGTGTTAGAGGTGTTAGAGGTGTTAGAGGTGTTAGAGGTGTAGAGGTGTTAGAGGTGTTAGAGGTGTTAGAGGTGTTAGAGGTGTAGAGGTGTTAGAGGTGTAGAGGTGTTAGAGGTGTAGAGGTGTTAGACGTGTACAGGTGTTAGAGGTGTTACAGGTGTTAGAGGTGTAGAGGTGTTAGAGGTGTAGAGGTGTTAGACGTGTACAGGTGTTAGAGGTGTAGAGGTGTTAGAGGTGTTAGAGGTGTTAGAGGTGTTAGAGGTGTTAGAGGTGTTAGAGGTGTTAGAGGTGTAGAGGTGTTAGAGGTGTTAGAGGTGTTAGAGGTGTTAGAGGTGTAGAGGTGTTAGAGGTGTTAGAGGTGTTAGAGGTGTTAGAGGTGTTAGAGGTGTAGAGGTGTTAGAGGTGTTAGAGGTGTTAGAGGTGTAGAGGTGTAGAGGTGTTAGAGGTGTTAGAGGTGTTAGAGGTGTAGAGGTGTAGAGGTGTTAGAGGTGTTAGAGGTGTTAGAGGTGTTAGAGGTGTTAGAGGTGTAGAGGTGTTAGAGGTGTAGAGGTGTTAGAGGTGTAGAGGTGTTAGAGGTGTTAGAGGTGTTTTAATGTAATATTATTTCCCGACTGAAGTTTAATTAATACTGTATTGTATATATCTTTGAATGTGTATATATATAAATAGATCCACATATAATTAATTTCTCTATGTTTATTTACATCCCATACACACCATTAATCTGTTCGTAATAACTTCTATAAATAGTTATTAATTTATAAAGCGTAATTAAAAGTATGAAGGATATAATAATAAATATATTGTATCAAAGTATCAATGCATTTTTTTTGTACCTTTACTTGCTATAATTACCTTCGCAGAATGCGGGAAGGTTATATTATTGATGGCATTTATTTATTAATCTTGTTATTCGCATAACTCAAAAAGTGTGGAACCAAATTTTCTGAAATTTGGTGAAACGATTGGTCTATGTTCAGTGACCTGCTGGTAGAATTTGGGGATTGACCTGGTCAAAGGTCAAGGTCATGGTCATTTATAACTCAAAAGGTATTGAACCATATTGCATGAAACTTGGTGGGACGATTGGTCAATGTACAGGACAATTTTGTTAGATTTTGGAAGCGACCGAGTCAAAGATCAAGGTCAAGGCCATTTTTAACTGAATAACTCAAAAAGCATTCAACCAAATTGTCTGAAATTTGATGGGACGATTGGGCAATGTCCAGAAACAATATGGTAGAATTTTGGGAGCAATTCGGTCAAAGGTCAAGGTCATTTGGTGAAACGATTGGTCTATGTTCAGTGACCTGCTGGTAGAATTTGGGGATTGACCCTGTCAAAGGTCAAGGTCATGGTCATTTATAACTCAAAAAGTATTGAACCATATTGCATGAAACTTGGTAGGACGATTGGTTATCATCCAGTCATCAGTTTATCAGATTTTTGTAGCAAACGGATAAGCAGTGGCGAAGGTATGCGCTCTACCGAGTGCACATAATCTAGTTTATCATGTGGAGAGGCTCATTAAAATAGAACCTTTGAATTATATTCATATATTTTGATACGTTTTATTACAATAACCTTCTGAAATCTTCAACTGATATTTAATTGACCTCTGACAACTGTGCTTTTAACCTTTCTAGTTATTCATGACTAGGGAAGATTCCACTGGGGAAAATTCCACTGCGGAAAGTTCCACTTGGAAAAGAACTTAAAAAGAAACACTGAAATGAATATCACAAAAAGGTTATATAATATGAACATTTTAATTTCTAAAATATTGTTTTAGAAAATAAGCAGTACAATTTATATATTTATTTATATTCAGTGGAATTTTCCTCAGTGGAACTTTCCGCAGTGGAATCTTCTTCAGTGGAATCTTCCGCAGTGGAATTTTCCTAGAACCGTGACAATATGATTTATAAACGGAGAGAATTAAAGAGTATTGAATGGTTCTACACCAGCGGTATATGTAGTATTCGATACCATTTCATTTCGTCTGTGATATTCTTTAGGTCTATGATTTATAAAGCATATTGTCACAACCCTATTCTGCTATTCATGTATATATATAAATTTCTTTTCATATTGTAAGTAATTCAGTTAAAACATATTTTATTTGATATTAATAAATGAAGGTTATTTGAATTCAATTTAATTTAGTGATTCAAGCAAAATCATTGAATACGAATTTAAAATCAAGTGAAATTAAAATGTCAATGTCAATCTCGTCATCAAAGACCAAATGTCAAATGTCCTTTACGACAATAATTACCAGTTGTTATGAATGTCAAATGCCTTTTGTTCGGACAATTGTTAGTTATTTGCTAAAAAATTAATTATTTTTAAAATTGCTATATTTTTTTCAATTTTTGAGCACCGTTAGATTATATCTTTATTATTCATATAAATAAATATCTTTATGAGTAACATTAATTAATCCAATTAATAGAGTGGCTTCCATACTATCACCAAAATATGAAAACTAATACCAAATTAATACTGAGGTACTGCATTTGTATTGCTTTACAGATAACTACAGTACTTCAGATAACTATGTACTAACTTTCTTAGTTATGTATTAGATTTTCACATACACTTTGAACTAGTCTATCAGTCTATGTACACTATGATACAAACATATTTCACTTCAATTACATATTTCAATAAAAAGGCTTGCTAACTTTTTCTCCATTTTTGAGCCTGGCTTTGAAATGTTTCTAATAAAGTTTGTGTTAAAAAGTTGCTTTACTCAGAAATAAATAGTTTACAAAGCTCATTTTTGGGTCAATAGATGTATTAATTATTTTGATGTAAACAATTTAACTCGTTAACCGGATCGCTTTACATTTACGTGCGGTCCGAATTTTCTATTTACTTTTTACGGTCAAAAATTTTTATCAACTTTTACAGTCCGAACTATTTTTCTGACCTTAAAAGTAAATAGATCCCATTAACCCTATGCTCCATGGGTGCGTGGAAGATTCCACTGAGGAAAGTTTCATTCGGAAAATTCCACTGCGGAAAGTTCCGCTGAAGAATATTCCACTGAGGAAGATTCAACTGCGGAAAGTTCAACTGGGAACTATCTGATCCAATTACTACCCAGGGGGCCATATCGACCCCCACTTCTATCTTCAATGAGAAAACTTTTTTATAATTTTCGCTCCTTGATTATATCTCCTACTCATTATTCATATGTTAATTTTTATGTGACAGCTTACATAGGAATAAAAATCACGATATCTCGTTACAATAATATTCTCCCCGTTATCAATTGCCATCACATGTCTATGTCTTTACAATTTATATAGCTAGTGCTGTCACTGTGCTAGTGCTGTCACTGTGCTAGTGCTGTCACAGTGCTAGTGCTGTCACAGTGCTAGTGCTGTCACAGTGCTAGTTCTGTCACAGTTCTAGTGCTGTCACCGTGCCAGTGCTGTCACAGTGCTAGTGCTGTCACAGTGCTAGTGCTGTCACAGTGCTAGTGCTGTCACAGTGCTAGTGCTGTCACCGTGCCAGTGCTGTCACAGTGCTAGTGCTGTCACAGTGCTACTGCTGTCACCGTGCCACTGCTGTCACAGTGCTAATGCTGTCACAGTGCTACTGCTGTCACAGTGCTAGTGCTGTCACAGTGCTAGTGCTGTCACAGTGCTAGTGCTGTCACAGTGCTAGTGCTGTCACCGTGCCACTGCTGTCACAGTGCTAGTGCTGTCACAGTGCTAGTGCTGTCACAGTGCTAGTGCTGTCACAGTGCTAGTGCTGTCACAGTGCTAGTGCTGTCACAGTGCTAGTGCTGTCACTGTGCTAGTGCTGTCACAGTGCTAGTGCTGTCACAGTGCTAGTGCTGTCACCGTGCTAGTGCTGTCACAGTGCTAGTGCTGTCACAGTGCTAATGCTGTCACAGTGCTAGTGCTGTCACAGTGCTAGTGCTGTCACAGTGCTAGTGCTGTCACAGTGCTAGTGCTGTCACTGTGCTAGTGCTGTCACAGTGCTAGTGCTGTCACTGTGCTAGTGCTGTCACAGTGCTAGTGCTGTCACAGTGCTAGTGCTGTCACTGTGCTAGTGCTGTCACAGTGCTAGTGCTGTCACTGTGCTAGTGCTGTCACCGTGCCAGTGCTGTCACTGTGCTAGTGCTGTCACAGTGCTAGTGCTGTCACTGTGCTAGTGCTGTCACAGTGCTAGTGCTGTCACTGTGCTAGTGCTGTCACAGTGCTAGTGCTGTCACAGTGCTAGTGCTGTCACCGTGCTAGTGCTGTCACTGTGCTAGTGCTGTCACCGTGCCAGTGCTGTCACTGTGCTAGTGCTGTCACAGTGCTAGTGCTGTCACTGTGCTAGTGCTGTCACAGTGCTAGTGCTGTCACTGTGCTAGTGCTGTCACAGTGCTAGTGCTGTCACAGTGCTAGTGCTGCAAAGCAATGTAATCAAAGTAATCTTAGAACTCCGATGCAAATGAACTAATTCAATAACCCCCCCCCCCCCCCTAACCCCACTTTCTCATTTTCTATGTCGTTTGAAGTTTAAATTTGAATATAAATCGGAATTAATAAAATGAATTATTACATGCATTAAATTTTAGAAAATCTCACCCAGCTGTTTATTGTGCAGGGTTTTAATGGTGATGAGACAAAATATAAAGCATGCAATAACTTTCATGCATTAGAATATAAAGCATGCAATATCATTAATGTGATATCTTCATATAACTTGCGATATAATTGCCATCGTTACAAACTTTGTTCATCGATTATACATAAACAGATTATAAATAAATCTAGTGTATGTTTCTGTTAAGAATAACAAATATCACGGGTTTTCAATAGTATTAACAATCCACGCATAGTTCGTTTATATGCATATCGATTATACATGTTATAAATAATAGCATTGGCCAATTTGCATACCAATTGTAACTTCCATGCATGCTTTTATAATTACATCATAAATTAAAAGTTTCTTTACTTTACATCATTATCGACCGATAATTCATTATACTTAATCTGGAAGAAATACAAACCTTTTATTTCTTCGTTTAACCTACCAGAAATCGCTTTCTAAATCGTGTCTCATTTTTTTTGTACCATTTCTGATCACTTAATCATTAAACAAGTAATTTCTTATGGAGAAAAGTACTTTTGATCGCTATTTATTTGTTTATCTGGACTTCATTTGACAGTATAAGGAAAAAATAGTATAGAAATAAAATTATAAAAAATATCAAGAATGTATTATTAATCAATTATATATGACTCTAGTGAAAAATGGGGACATGTACCTTAGATATGACATGAGTTTCCACGAGTGAAACGTATCTAATCAATATAATTGAATGGGTGAAGGGAAATAGACAGTACTTTTTTCAAAATCTGCTCATTTGTGTCTTAGAAAATGTTGAGCACAAGTCACTAACTACGTGCCATTGCCTGCATGCAAAGGCAGCTGATAATTCTGTGTACCGTTAATCATTTCAGTTAGAAGACAGTCTTAGGCATGTAATTATGTGCCAAAGTGATTAGAAATAATAAGGAACTAGAGCTGCTAAATTTTTTTTTGTTCATTTTGCCCTTTTCATGACCTTGACCTTAGATCATATCGCTCCCAAGACCTAACCAAATGTGTCCTGGATAATAACCAATCGTCCTACCAAATTTGAGGCCATTCGGTTTGAATACTTTTTGAGTAATAACTGAATATAGCATACAAAAACAGAACCTTCCGAAATTTCTATGGATTCATCAGTGACCCACTGGACGCTACAGGATTAATAGCCTAGTTTCCAATGTAATAAATAAGCATTCATTTGTTTCAGTAAATTAATAACTGAAACAGTTACAAGCGTTATCCTCAAACATTGCCAACAATAACTTACTTCATGTCGTTATTTAGAGGCGCCATTAGAACAGTCCTCAACAATACTGGATTGTTACAATTGTTTGTAACGACAGTTTGAATCCCATAGGACTCGTTCTAAAGCCCAATTCATGGATGAGGGATTAAAAGTCTTTATTCATGTATTCATGAATGTTTTAATAGCGTTCTCTTTCTTTTCTGAATTAATTGCTTCCTTTGATTCAAGTGAAAGGGAAAATATATCAAAACTTTCACTTCTTATTAATGTCAGCCATCTTGGAAAAACGTACTGCGTAATTATACTAGAACGCGTTTCATATAATCATTTTGTAATGGATTGCATCCTTTAAAGCTTATTATAATATTATTTATGAATAAGAATAACCTATTGTTCAATTATGATCATAGTAAAGATCAAAGTGAAGGATGATCCGATGCCATGCGGAGACGAAACATTATTTTTGGACGAAACATGTGTAGTATGTCGTTATTCATTCGTTGCATTATGGAAGAAAAGAGGACGAACAGATTGTTTTAATTGAAAACTTATAGTCTAAAACAATTCACTATGTTTTTTATTGTGTGAAATTCATGTTCACTTGTTTTATTCATTAAGTAGAATAATATTGACTAGGGGTAATGCACCTAAGTTGTAAGATTTGAATTTTATTGAAGAGAAGATAATATTTGAAAGTTGTGTAATGTGTGTGCCTGGTTATTGTTGGTAATACATTTTGTTATGTTTAAATAGAACATTTTTTCTATTTTGTATTCTTTAACTTATGTAGATGTGATGCTATTACCGTATTCTATTACCGTATTCTATTACCGTATTCTAAAACCGTATTCTATTCCATATTCTATTACCGTATTCTATTACCGTCTTCTAATACCTATTCTGTTACCGTATTCTTATACCTATTCTATTACCGTATTCTATTACCATATTCTATTACCGTCTTCTAATACCTATTCTATTACCGTATTCTTATACCTATTCTATTACCGTATTCTATTACCGTATTCTATTACTATATACTATTACCGTATACTATTACCGTATACTATTACCATATTCTATTACCGTATTCTAATACCTATTCTATTACCGTATTCTTATACCTATTCTATTACCGTATTCTATTACCATATTCTATTACCGTATTCTATTACCATATACTATTACCGTATTCTATTACCGTATACTATTACCGAATTCGATTACCATATACTATTACCGTATTCTATTACCGTATTCATTACCGAAGATGGTACCAAGACTGTCCTATAATAAAGGAATGCGTAACAGACTAGCGTTATAAAAGTAAGAGCTGCAAGAAATCTAAAGACCGGATAAAGTGGACCTAATGACAATAGTCTCATTTTCTACCTTCAATATAAATTATATTTTTCTGAAATTTATTTCAGTTTATTATTATGAAATGTTGTTTTTGTAGATTCTGTATTTCATGGAATGTTAATTACTGATATAAGATAATATTAAGACTGAAATCAGCAACTAGAAAAATTAATGACAAGATGACCATTCCATACATTTGAAAATAATTACAAATGAATTAGAAATTATATATAGGGAGAGTATATAATGATATCACAATTATGAGTGACAATTTAATTAAATAATTAGAAAGCTACTGCATGTTTCTTCCTAAAATTACTAACATAATATGATACGTACGGAGTTATTTTCACAGGTACCTTTGAGCTAAACACGTGACAATTTAAGAGGAATCTATTTTAAAATTCATTTCTCTCTCACTCTATATATTTCCATTACTGTTATTACAACAGGTTTTTTACTTTACAAAATGTAATTTTAGTAATTGGCTTGAAAGACGAAACATCGTCACAAAAGAAATATTTTATTTACGCTTCGTTCTCTCGAATCTTATATAAATTTGATGATTAACTTTACAAGTTTTTAGAATGGAAAATCTTTTTATAAATCAAGAAAAATCAAATATTTATCTTCCTAAAGTCATGTTTAAAAATTTAATATAATTTTACAGTTGAATTTTTTACATTTCTAATAAGCTAATAATTTTCTGATTGTGTTATTAATTTCTAAATTATTCCACATTTATTTGTATTTTATTTACTCCAGTTGCCAGTTAAATAGAGCTTCATGTGATACATTCATACACCATATTCGACAATATGAATATTATTGCTCAAGATTAATATGATTAAGTGTGTCTTAATCTTCTATGGACCACCTGGCCACCTCAAGCGCATAAGATTAAGAGGGAATTAATCTTCTAATCTTAGTAACTCTACTAGTATAACATATTAAGACTAGTGCACTTTCCCGTTAAGAATAACGGGTCATCATAAATACCAATTTATTATTCGTTACTAGGTCGCTTTTAATGAATTCAATTAAAATTAAACTTTCTTAATAGTCTAATTTATTTTATAGATAAAATACATTTAAAAATTGAATAAAAACAGGGGAATTTAAATATCAAGTCAATATATTCCCGTGCGTATCATAGTTACATTCTTCATGTTTAATACCCGTAGTGTAAAAGCGGACACAAAATAAATAAATATGTCTATACTAATAATTTCCCTCATGTGTTTATTTATTTATTTTGTGTTCGCTTTTACACTACGGGTATTAAACATGAAGAATGTAACTATGATACGCACGGGAATATATTGACTTGATATTTAAATTCCCCTGTTTTTATTCAATTTTTAAATGTATTTTATCTATAAAATAAATTAGACTATGCAGAAAATTTAATTTTAATTGAATTCATTAAAAGTAACCTAATAACGGGTAATAAATTGGTATTGATGATGACCCATTATTTTTAACGGGAAAGTAAACTAGTAAATAAATGAACGCACTACGGGTATTATTAGGATAGAATGAAATTAATTTAGAATATCTGCAAATAACACAACGAAAATTAATTTAAATTGAAAACTTGGTGAAAAATGCGAATAATCAAAAAGAAAATAGTCTACGGATATTGCTTCAAATATTTAACTATCTCATTTTAATTTTTTTCTTATTTTTAAAATATCAATAATTAACCTACTCATTATTGTTTAATTTATTATATAATCTTTCAAGTCAAATAAATATTCAGGACACTATGGCGAATTAATACCATTGAGTACTAGTAATAGATATCTGCGAATGCAATCAGTGAGAACCCTTTTCGAGCGACTGCAATATTGTCCGGCATTAATGCGATCAAATGCCAGGGCATCCTTTTCATGTACTCTTAGAGCTCTAATTCAAATAATTATCCTGGCTGCTGGCATCAAATCGGTGACCCTCATCTGGCAACACTTTGCTCACTATATCCCGCCATATTGTCTCTGGAGCAGTGGTTACATCGTGGCGCTCTCTTTTACCGTGTTTACACGTTCCCTTTACTCGTGGCAAGACGTTTAACACGTTAAATAGGAACATGAAGTGATGAACTGAAGTCTGTGTAATGTTAAACTGTGATTTGGTGGACTAGCGTACAGGAAAGTGACTCTGAAATCTCAATTTTGTGCCACTAAGTGAGTGGTGATCGATCTAGAGAGAGAGAGAGAGAGTTGTGTGCGTGTTCGTGTGCGTGTTTGTGCTTGTGTGCGTGCCTGCCTGCGAATCGTCGTGTGCGTTAAAAATGGGATCCTTGCGCCCGAAAGTGCGGTAAAGACATAAGCATTATTGATATCATTGCTGAGGTATTTATTGGTGTGCGTGCTGGGATACGTTTGCATGATTCTACCTACTACGAACTCTCTGACGAACTTATAGACGAACTCTCTGTCGAGCTTATTGACGAACTCTTTGACGAACTTATTGTCGAACTTATTGACGAACTCTTTGTCGAACTGTTTATCGAACTCTTTGACGAACTTAGAGACGAACTCTCTGTCGAATTTTTTGACGAACTCTTTGTCGAACTGTTTATCGAACTCTTTGACGAACTTATTGTCGAACTCTTTGACAAACTTATTGTCGAACTCTTTGACGAACTTATTATCGAACTCTTTGGCGAACTCTTTGACTAACTCTTTGACGAATTCTTTGGCGAACTTATTGACGAACTCTTTGACGAACTTATTGACGAACTTTTTGTCGGACTGATTGACGAACTCTTTGACAAACTCTTTGACGAACTTATTGACGAACTTTTTGTCGGACTGATTGACGAACTCTTTGACAAACTCTTTGACGAAATCTTTGACGAAATCTTTAACGAACTCTTCAGCGAACTCTTCAACGAACTTTTTGTCGGACTCTCTGACAAACTCTTTGACGAACTCATTAACGAACTTTTTGACGAACTCTTTGGCAAACTTTTTGACGAACTCTTTGGTGAACTCTTTGACGAACTCTTTGACGAACTCTTTGACAAACTCTTTGACGAACTTTTTGACGAACTCTTTGACGAACTTATTGACAAACTCTTTGACGAACTCTTTGACGAACTTTTTGACGAACTCTTTGTAGAACTCTTTGTCGATTTCTTTGGCAAACTCTTTGACAAACTCTTTGACTAACTTATTGACGAATTTTCTGTCGAACTTTTTGAAAAACTTATTGTCGATCTCTTTGACAAAGTTATTGTCGAACTCTTTAACGAACTTATTGACGAACTCTTTGCCGAACCTATTGTCAAACTCTTTGGCAAATTCTTTGACGAATTTATTGACGAACTTTTTGCCGAACCTTTTGACGAACTCTCTGTCAAATTCTTTGACGAACTCTTTGACGAACTCTGACGAAAATGTTTTGACGAAAAAATTTGTGACTTTTGAAATATGAAATTAATTAATTTAGAGAACTCAATGACATAATAAATTGCGTTCTAATTAAAAATAATTAGGGTTGAATAAAACAAACGATGGTTATATAACAAACGATGCACAATATACAACATTTCACAGTTAACAGAAAATTAATGAATCAAGTATTCGCTTCGTAATTAATTATTTATTATAATTAATTAATTATATAAGAAATAGTCGCACTCAACCTTCACTGTCCGACTTTCTGTTGGATTCAATAGAAGAAAAAGAAAGAGATACGAACTCGTATATTTTATGGTAATTGTATCTTTTGGTTCAATTTTAGGTACATAATGTTTTTAAGACTAAATGGTATTGAGGTAACGATGTAGGTAGCCATTTATGACATGTCTATCAGCTTTATTATAGTTTTGAATTATTCAGAGGTATCTTAGTCTTTTTCTTTGCTTGAAATTCTGAGGGTAGAAGAAAAATCACAAGAATAACTTAAATTACATATTATAATAAAACATTATAACCAAATTTGATTTTTTGCAGTTTTATAATCAGTAACTTTAGTTCTAATGAATAGAGAAATAAAAAATAGAGTGGCGGGGACCTTTAAATATTAATTATTATGTTTTCCTTTTATGCTCAAAAAGGTAGAGTTGGTTAAGATGATAAAACTCGATAATATTTTTATTATTTACATTTTTGTTTATCACTCATTTGTTTCAAACAAAATAATTAAATAAAAAAATTCATACTAATTTTGAATGAATTAAAATTCATTCTTATTATTTTAATTCAAAAAATTCATTCCAATGTAATTCGTTTAAACAAATAAGATTATTTTATTGTTTTATTATTCTTGTTTTAAATGTTCGAATAATATTTCATTTTAAAAGATTGGAATAGCGATGCAAGATTATGTCCGAGTTAAAAGTTGTTATTTCGTTATTACTATTTGATATAATTGTGACAATGGTAAGTAAATTAATAGAGCAGTATTCAGTAAGTACTGAAACTAATAAGAATAATTAGTTTCTAAATCGTTTTTATTGTGAATTCTAATTTCTAAAAAGTATTTTCTAACTCTCTTTTAGAGAAATATGTGTGTTTTGTCGTACAATATATTTTGTACGATCCCAAGCAACCATGACACATTGTGCCAACATGGGCACTAGATGGTTAGATGGGCAAGAGATGGCAGACTGAAAAGTAGCCTAGAAATTACATGGGGTTGCTGTGGTTTTCCATTCTCACGGAATGTTACCTTGGGAGAAGGTTGGTTCAATGTGGCGAATCCATCCCATTTAATTGTCATATTGGCCCAACCTGATTAATGTATAGCCTATCAACATTATAGGCTGAAACTGATCAACATATTGGCAACATCTTGTGTCAAGATAGTTTCAACATAGCAGTCCATGCTGTCACCATGTTGACCCATTTCGCAAAAAATAGAACACACAGTACCGATTCGAATTGTCAACCTAGTGCCCACATGGGCCCCATTAACTTGTGTTGCTTGGGATATTGTTATAGAATTGTTTTTGTTTTTCACAGCGACTTTTTTTCTCTGATGATGTCCATATATTGATACACGAAAAACACAATGAAAATAATACGGATTATACTAAATAATTGTACTTCAGATTTCATATACAGATACTATAAGCACCATTTTGAATACTATTTAAACTCTGAATTATTTACACATCCTTTATTATTTAAATTATTTCTTCATAATTCATTATTATGTTTTATCAAATTGACATTATTCTTGAAACTTAAATAACGTCAACTGAACGCATTCATGCAGAAGAAACGTGAGTTAATTCGATAAAACAGGCATTTTTATATTCTTATTTCCAACGTTTAGGATCCGAAACTCTAATTAAAACTTTTTATAGTTAGTAATTTAATGAAAGTTAGTAATTGCAAATTATTTATCTTATCTATTATAAAATTCTGTACCTACTAAATATTATACATTTATATCTAAATGAAGAAATGGATTGAAATTTAAAATTAATTTAATTTTTTTTTTATAATTTTTTTTAATATTTTATATAATAAATAATTTTAATTTTTATATAATTTATGGATGCTATATAATGTATTTACATTGTCTGTTAATAATGCTAAGTAAAATAGTTAATAATCATCAAAATCATACATAATGTTTATTGAAAAATAATACAATAGAATTAAATAATAATCCCATTAATTTTCTTTAAAAAAAGCATTGTATGACTATTGAAGAATATTACAATTTAATTTAAATTAATTTAATAAGTATTAACTAGTAGTACAATTGCATTAAATAGCATCTCTCCACACTACTACATCAGTCACATTAATTACCACCTCCAGTCAAGTGTATCTAATCACTCCAATGGAGTTCCTACCCACTGATTTATAATAATTGTGTCTGATTTCCTGTGACAATGTGCAGTGTGTGCGTACGTACTACTAGTCTCTGGATAACCGATCTGGTACTATTGTACCAGCTCTGGTACTTTTCTCTCAGTCATTATTTTCTATAAAGTACAAGATTGGTACTTTTTTATATCTCAATACTACAATAATTTCACAGTTGACGAGCATTAATGTTAAAAATAGATAGATTTTAAAATATTAATCACTTTTAACGTCATTAGAGGATAATATAGGCGATTTGGTACTTTTATGTCAAATCTGGTACTTTTTGAGTGTCTCGTCTGGTACTATCAGTACAATAGGCAGTCTGTCTCTAGAACTAGTGAAGTGACGTTGTGTGTGTGTGTTTGTCTGTCAATACCGTTACTTTGTCTATCGGGTGGTCTACATTCACTGTGAATTAATGGACTGAAATGTTAATGGAGACGAGAGCAAAAATACAGGATAAATAATGGATTTTCAGTAGAGCTATGAATTGGTTTTGAAAGTTTGACATGGATTTAATTTAGCTATTTTGTTTATTCTTTAGCAGTTAAGAAGATAGGGTAAGTTACAAGTTATTAGACAGTTCCACATCATCGGACACGTAAGGATGAAATACATTATAGTAATATAATTTGTATACTTTTTTTTTCTTACGTGTCCGAAAATGTGGAACTGTCCGATAATTCGCAACTTACCCTAATTTCATTATATTAATAACTTTTTATTTTTATTAAAATATTTTCAGTTAAAAAAAATTAAATATCAATATTGTTTTTAGTATATAGTAGTAAATTTTTATTTCTCTCGTTTTAATTAATTATTTCCAACTTTTCCTCAAAAAAATTGTTTTTCTTTATTAACTATCGTATCAATAGTAAAAATAATTTTAATACTAAATAAAATAAATAATAAAATTCATTCACGGCAAGAGTCTCTTGTGATTTAATTCAAATAAACTAGGGTAAGTTACGAATTATCGGTCAGTACCACATCTCCGGACATATAAAAAAAAAATATATAAATTATTATTAGATAGCACTGTGTAATAATAACAATTTTTATATTTTTTTATATATGACCGAAGATGTAGTACTGACCGATAATTCGTAACTTACCCTATTGTGGATATCTTAGAAAAAAAAATAGATCTGAAAATTGAATAATATATACATTAGATATATAATTATAATTGATAAAAACTGTTTATTTTTATTATGTTGCTGTTACTAATATTTTATTGTTAATTAATTCCCGCTTAAAAATAACTGATTAAAAAATACATTTAATATCTCTGTAACTTATTTTGCGATAGTGCTATAGCTGTGTTATACGTATAGTAATATATTAGCTGTGTTATATGTATAGTGCTATGTTAGCTGTGTTATATGTATAGTAATATATTAGCTGTGTTATATGTATAGTGATATATTAGCTGTGTTATATGTATAGTAATATATTAGCTGTGTTATATGTATAGTGATATATTAGCTGTGTTATATGTATAGTGATATATTAGCTGTGTTATATGTATAGTAATATATTAGCTGTGTTATATGTATAGTGATATATTAGCTGTGTTATATGTATAGTAATATATTAGCTGTGTTATATGTATAGTGATATATTAGCTGTGTTATATGTATAGTAATATATTAGCTGTGTTATATGTATAGTAATATATTAGCTGTGTTATATGTATAGTGATGTATTAGCTGTGTTATATGTATAGTAATATATTAGCTGTGTTATATGTATAGTGATATATTAGCTGTGTTATATGTATAGTAATATATTAGCTGTGTTATATGTATAGTGATATATTAGCTGTGTTATATGTATAGTGATATATTAGCTGTGTTATATGTATAGTAATATATTAGCTGTGTTATATGTATAGTGATATATTAGCTGTGTTATATGTATAGTATTATATTAGCTGTGTTATATGTATAGTGATATATTAGCTGTGTTATATGTATAGTGTTATATTAGCTGTGTTATATGTATAGTGATATATTAGCTGTGTTATATGTATAGTAAATATCTTTCCAAGAGAATATACATACTTATTTAAGTGGGAATGTGAAAGTATAGTGCATATAACGTATGTTTATTATTCATCATCATTTATATACATAAAACGACTTAAAAAAATATTACAATTAAAAATATTAATATTGTTAATTTTTATCAATATTTGTAATGGAAATATATTATTAAAAGTTTAATTCAAAAAAACATGAAACATGAAAAATTAAAACTGTGATTTGTTAGATTGATTTCATTTTAATTTTCTCTGATGGTACAATTAAATAAATAATTAAAATCTTTCTGTATTACTAGTCTATGAGTTAAATATGCAAGACTCTATTATAGTTATGGTCATAAAATAGATAGTTAGAATGTATAATTTGAAAGGTAATTTATACATTCAAGTGATACACTGTAATTGTTATATGTTCGAATTTAATTATGGAAGTGATACAGCCTGAGTGTTCTGGATTGATATTGAGACTATAATTCAAAGTAATTAGGTAATTTATATAGCTTTTACGTCATTAAAATGAGTTAGTAAGTTGATGGAATTGAAATTTTAAAGTTTTATCTAGATCATTTAACTTGAAATTTGATTTTTTTTCAAGTCTGGTCGATAATCATGGTTATTATTTTTTATCAAATTTCTATTTTATACTTGACTGGTTTTTTATTGTTTGATAGAAGTAATTTATTGTAAAACAACCAACAAAATAAAGCACCCAGTGAAGGGTTAAAACAACCATTGATAACTTGTTGTAAATATAACAACCATTAACAACTTGTAAATAAAACAACCATCGACAATTTGATGTAAATATAACAACCATTGCCAACTTGTTGTAAATAAAACAACCATCAATAATTTGTTGTAGATAAAACAACCATCAATAATTTGTTGTAAATAAAAACAACCATCGACCACTTGTTGTAAATAAAACAACCATTGACAAATTGTTGTGAATAAAACAACCATTGACAACTTGTTGTAAATAAAACAACCATCAACAACTTGTTGTAAATAAAACAACCATCTATAACTTGTTGTAAATAAACAACCATCAACAATTTTTTGTAAATATAACAACCAACCAATATAATATCAATGAAGTGTAGTAATTGTTTAATTTTCTATTTTCTATTAAAATCCAGTTTCAAAAACATGTACTGATTCATATTAGTTTTTATATAATTAATTTCTATTAATTGATTATACACTCTCTAGTTAATGGTGGCACAGGCTCTACCCATCAAATAATAAACATATTATGAGGCTATTCATAAATTATTATCATTTATGACTTGCTATTAATGATAAGGTATCTAAATAATGAATATAAATATAGCTTTAATATGTTTGCATTTATAATTTTAAAGAGAAGTAATATTGTATGTCTTTATTAGATGATAATTAATATTGATTTATTTTATTTGACCAATAATAATATTTATTAGAATTTATAGTAAGTGACTGCATTTAACGGAGTAGCTTTTCTGCATCCATGAGCATTGTCACTGGTACTGGTGGTAAGTGACTTTGTTCATGGAGCCACATTCCTTTCTGACTGCTTCTTCCAGTCCCTTGTATTTAATTTCCTTTTGACGTCAGCGATATGGCCTTTGGTTCTGAAGCAGACGTTAAACCCTCACTAAATTAATTAATTATAAGAATTTATACGAATATTACTGTTCTTATTTCATATATTATTTCAAACTTTAAATCATTTCAAAAGCTTTCTTGGTTTTTCCTTTTATATTTACTAGTACAGTACCTGTTATTGAATCTAAATTATATTCGAATGCAAGAATGTATTATGGATAAACATATTCTGATTAAACAAAAAAATTATCTCTCAAAAGCAAAAATATAATTCTTTAAATAATTAGTGTCAATATCATTGTAGCCCGTAGTCATGATACTGTCACAAATGATTTGTTTCTCCTTTTAATATGTATTTCTTAATAAAAGTGTGACACACGGACAGACGCGGTTGTTATCATAGTATAGATTTTCTATTACAGAGCAGTGATAAATAATTTAAATTTTGTTGTCATAATTTGTAATTAGAGTTTCTATTCATTCATTATTTACTAAATCACCAACTATGACATTTTTATAGATTTAAATGTTTTTTTATATTTTAAAATCGCTATTGTTGTATGAGATTATCATTAGTAGAGTCGTGACAATATGCTTTCTAAATCATAGATCTTAAGAATATCACAGACGAATTGAAATGGTATCGAATACTATATACCGCTGGTGTAGAACCATTCAATACTCTTTAATTCTCTCCGTCAATAATATTTTATGATTTTAATAGCATATTGTCACAATCCTAGTCATAAGATACGTATGAAATTACATCTAATATCATTCATAATATTAAATAAATATCTTTTTTATAGTATAGGGTAAGTTCCAACTTATCGATCGGTTCTACAGTTCCGCTATAAAATTTAAAGTTTTAAATCGTGTTTGTAAAAATTGTTAGTTAAAAATACAATTTTTTTATGTATGATCGATTTTTTTTATTTATAAAATAATTTATTCATTTTATTTATACTCTGATACCAAACGAAAATCCTTGAAAATTAACACACTAATTAATTTTAATATAACATAAATAAATGTTATATTAGAGCATATTTTTTAAAGCTATTAAATATTTTACTTATTTGCCTTCTGGACTTCGTCTACTAAAAACTATTAATTTAATTTTGACAATAATTATATTTTAATCTTTCATTATCTAAAGTATTTGTTAACATAAAGAACTTAATTTATTAGCTCTTAAATTCACTAATTTAAATTGCTTTAAGATTTTATATAGGAAGGATTTATTTGATTATCTTTGTTAAAAATATTCATGTGCCTTTTTTCCTTAACTCTTGTCGAATTTAATTGCCTCAGTTTTGTATGATTTATTCATTTGAAGTCTTTTTATTAGACGAAAATAGGCATTTTATTAATTTTTAATATATTCCCTGCTAATTATTAATTGTAATTTATTCCATTGTTTAAATTGTATGAATTAGTGATGTAGGAAATAGTTAATTTTTTTAATTAATCTATCGTCATTATTTTCTATTTTATGATGAAGCAATAATTTATTTAGATTATTTATTCATATATTTATATTTCATGAATACTTTATTACTATACTTTGTATATACTAGATACATTATATAATTTCATTCCAGTTTTAAAAATAAGTTTACTTACGCATTTATTTTATATAACTGATTGTTTTTATATTACTATATTTTAATTATTTAATTCTTCAGTTATGAATTAACTATACACCTACTAACTTATTCATTTTACAATTATCTCTATTCATGCAGGTAATCCATTTCTGCTTGTTTATTACTTTGTATTTATTTTATATCACAGAAAGATTTATTACAACTGCAAACACATTATCATTGCCACTCAAATATAGAACATTAATCTTGTTTTGAAATATGCTTTTACTGTACTCAACATAGTGCTTGTAGTAGCTTCTATGCATCCATGAGCTCATTCATTGAAATGTTATCAGTGAAAAAATGATAACAAATATAACAGGTAACATTGTTCTTGTAGCAACACCTGGATTTAATAATTTGTTTCTTTGAAAATGAAGTGGTGATTAAGACATATCGTTATATCTGAATTAATTTCAACAGATTAAAGGTATGGTTTTGCTACAGTGTAGAGTAGATGATAACCAATGGTTATCAATTGCGGTTAGCAAATGATAACTAGTAGTTAGCAAGTGATAACCAGTGGTTATCAATTGCGGTTAGAAAGTGATAACCAGTAGTTAGCAAGTGATAACTACTGGTTATCAACTGCTAACCACTGGTTATCAACTGCTAACTAGTGGTTATCAACTGCTAACCAGTGGTTATCACCAGCTGTCAGTTCCCTAGCGTGGTGCTAGTTTCAATTAGTCTCCTCTAGATGGCAATAGCAGCTCTATTAAATGGCATTAATGGAATAATCTGAACATAACTGCACGCAATGAAAGTAAAGGAATAAGGAGCCTTTGCAGTGATAAAGTAAAGGTAAAGCACTGAAAGTAAAGGAATAAGGAGCCTTTGCAGTGATAAAGTAAAGGTAAAGCACTGAAAGTAAAGGAATAAGGAGCCTTTGCAGTGATAAAGTACAGGTAAAGCACTGAAAGTAAAGGAATAAGGAGCCTTTGCAGTGATAAAGTACAGGTAAAGCACTGAAAGTAAAGGAATAAGGAGCCTTTGTAGTGATAAAGTAAAGGTAAAGCACTGAAAGTAAAGGAATAAGGAGCCTTTGCAGTGATAAAGTAAAGGTAAAGCACTGAAAGTAAAGGAATAAGGAGCCTTTGTAGTGATAAAGTAAAGGTAAAGCACTGAAAGTAAAGGAATAAGGAGCCTTTGCAGTGATAAAGTACAGGTAAAGCACTGAAAGTAAAGGAATAAGGAGCCTTTGCAGTGATAAAGTACAGGTAAAGCACTGAAAGTAAAGGAATAAGGAGCCTTTGTAGTGATAAAGTAAAGGTAAAGCACTGAAAGTAAAGGAATAAGGAGCCTTTGCAGTGATAAAGTACAGGTAAAGCACTGAAAGTAAAGGAATAAGGTGCCTTTGCAGTGATAAAGTACAGGTAAAGCAATGAAAGTAAAGGAATAAGGAGCCTTTGCAGTGATAAAGTAAAGGTAAAGCAATGAAAGTAAAGGAATAAGGAGCCTTTGCAGTGATAAAGTAAAGGTAAAGCAATGAAAGTAAAGGAATAAGTTGCCTTTGCAGTGATAAAGTAAAGGTAAAGCAATGAAAGTAAAGGAATAAGTTGCCTTTGTAGTGATAAAGTAAAGGTAAAGCACTGAAAGTAAAGGAATAAGGAGCCTTTGCAGTGATAAAGTAAAGGTAAAGCACTGAAAGTAAAGGAATAAGTTGCCTTTGCAGTGATAAAGTAAAGGTAAAGCAATGAAAGTAAAGGAATAAGGAGCCTTTGCAGTGATAAAGTAAAGGTAAAGGAATAAGGAGCCTTTGCAGTGATAAAGTAAAGGTAAAGCACTGAAAGTAAAGGAATAAGGAGCCTTTGCAGTGATAAAGTAAAGGTAAAGCAATGAAAGTAAAGGAATAAGGAGCCTTTGCAGTGATAAAGTAAAGGTAAAGCAATGAAAGTAAAGGAATAAGGAGCCTTTGCAGTGATAAAGTACAGGTAAAGCACTGAAAGTAAAGGAATAAGGAGCCTTTGCAGTGATAAAGTAAAGGTAAAGCACTGAAAGTAAAGGAATAAGGAGCCTTTGCAGTGATAAAGTAAAGGTAAAGCACTGAAAGTAAAGGAATAAGGAGCCTTTGCAGTGATAAAGTAAAGGTAAAGCACTGAAAGTAAAGGAATAAGGTGCCTTTGCAGTGATAAAGTACAGGTAAAGCAATGAATGAAAGGGAAAGATAGCAGGCACTCGTAGTGCGCATACCTTCGCCGCCGCTTATGAATGAGCTTGACCAAGACAAACTTTTTTAGTTATTGAGCTATAAATGACCTTGACCTTTGACCGGATCGCTCTTATAATTAATGGTTCATGAACCAATCGTCCCATCAAATTTCAGGCAATTTGGTTGAATACTTTTTGAGTTAAGCGAATAACAAGATTATAAATAAATTAATGCCGATCAAATATAACGTTCCGCTATCTGCGAGAGGAATTAAGCACCTTTGCAGAGAAAAAGTGAAGGTAAAGCACTCCTTTTTTTCATTAGTAAAATAACGTCAAAAATGGCCTAAGAACTAACAGTTTCTAAGTTAGTTTGTAAAGTAGTCTTAGGAACTCATTGCCAGTGATACGAGAGAAAATATTAGGAATAGTAAGAAGTGAAAGTAAGGGGGGGGGTATTGGAACTACTCACACTCACTCACTCTCCTCACTCACTTTACTCTCTTCTCACTCTACTCTCACTCACTATCCTTACTCTCTCACTCTCCTCTCACTCTCCTTTCACTCACTATCCTCACTCACTCTGATCTCACTATCCTCACACTCTCCTCTCTTTCACTCTCCTCTCACTCTGCTCACTCTCACTCACTCTCCTCACTCTCACTCACTCTCCTCCACTCTCCTCACTCTCTCTCATTTCAAATTAAGTGCCAGTCCTGATTTCGAGAAATCTTTTCTACTTCCTTTTTCTTCGGCTAATTAATTCCTAGATTGATTAAAGGAGTGATTAGAGATTATTAATTGCTAGATTGATTAAAGGAGTGATTAGAGATTATTAATTGCTAGATTGATTAGAGGAGTGATTAGAGATTATTAATTGCTAGATTGATTAAAGGAGTGATTAGAGATTATTAATTGCTAGATTGATTAAAGGAGTGATTAGAGATTATTAATTGCTAGATTGATTAAAGGAGTGATTAGAGATTATTAATTGCTAGATTGATTAAAGGAGTGATTAGCGATTATTAATTGCTAGATTGATTAAAGGAGTGATTAGAGATTATTAATTCCTAGATTGATTAAAGGAGTGATTAGAGATTATTAATTCCTAGATTGATTAAAGGAGTGATTAGAGATTATTAATTCCTAGATTGATTAAAGGAGTGATTAGAGATTATTAATTCCTAGATTGATTAAAGGAGTGATTAGAGATTATTAATTCCTAGATTGATTAAAGGAGTGATTATAGATTATTAATTCCTAGATTGATTAAAGGAGTGATTGAAGATTATTAATTCCTAGATTGATTAAAGGAGTGATTGAAGATTATTAATTCCTAGATTGATTAAAGGAGTGATTAGAGATTATTAATTCCTAGATTGATTAAAGGAGTGAATATAGATTATTAATTCCTAGATTGATTAAAAGAGTGATTAAAGATGATTAATTCCTAGATTGATTAAAGGAGTGATTGAAGATTATTAATTCCTAGATTGATTAAAGGAGTGATTAGAGATTATCAATTCCTAGATTGATTAAAGGAGTGATTAGAGATTATTAATTCCTAGATTGATTAAAGGAGTGATTGAAGATTATTAATTCCTAGATTGATTAAAGGAGTGATTAGAGATTATCAATTCCTAGATTGATTAAAGGAGTGATTAGAGATTATTAATTCCTAGATTGATTAAAGGAGTGATTAGAGATTATCAATTCCTAGATTGATTAAAGGAGTGATTAGAGATTGTCAATTCCTAGATTGATTAAAGGAGTGATTAGAGATTATCAATTCCTAGATTGATTAAAAGAGTGATTAGAGATTATCAATTCCTAGATTGATTAAAGGAGTGATTAGAGATTGTCAATTCCTAGATTGATTGAAAATAAAACAGAAAAAATTCATAACTACATTCAGATAATTATTATTGCTTTAAATTATTATGATTATTTTATACAGATCTGCATCACTTTTACAACCCTGTATCAGTGATACAGCTGTGTATCAGTGATACAGATCTGTATCAATTCTTTATCTGTGCATCACTCGGGAATCTCTACCGGAAGTAATCTTTTATCGCTGATCGGAAAGGGAGATAGGGGGGGGGTATATATATGTGTATGTATGTTATGTATTTTCTGTACATACATTGATTTGTTAAAGGGATTCTTCTTGTTGTTGTTATCATTGCCTTTTTATTATACAGTACCTGTTATTGAATCTAAATTATATTCGAATGCAAGAATGTATTATGGATAAACATATTCTGATTAAACAAAAAAATTAAAAGCTAATAGATGAATTAAATTTTTTAATAAATATTGTCAGTATTAGAAACAAAATGATTTGTTTCTCCTTTTAATATGTATTTCTTAATAAAAGTGTGACACACGGACAGACGGATGGGGGCTCTTATTATAGTACTAGTGCACTTTCCCGTTAAAAATAACGGTTCATCATCAATACCAATTAATTACCCGTTATTAGGTTACTTTTAATGAATTCAATTAAAATTAAATTTTCTGTATAGTCTAATTTATTTTATAGATAAAATACATTTAAAAATTGAATAAAAACAGGGGAATTTAAATATCAAGTCAATATATTCCCGTGCGTATCATAGTTACATTCTTCATGTTTAATACCCGTAGTGTAAAAGCGGACACAAAATAAATAAATAAACACACGAGGGAAATTATTAGTATAGATAGATAGACTTTAATTATAACAAAATAATAAATAATATTATCTGCTCATAGATCGATTAATTTTCTATTACACTCATCATTATGTTACATATCGCTTTTCATTAAATTCCCCCCATTTAAAATGCTTCATATGAAATATACTCTTTGAATGAAGAATAGCAATAAAAGAGATATAATTAATTACTCTACTCATGCTGTTCATCGCGTGATACCTCTACTCTGACATCATTCTAACTATTAAATGTCGCTACATCGAGTAACTGTTAAAATATGTTATTATATTTATTGGACTCTGTTTAATGTTTCGCTATTAACATTGATTATAATTATCAATGTACTTTTAATAGCTAATTTAATTGCAATTATATTGGTAGGTATATCAATTTTACGGACACTGACGGTTGTTTAATTTGTTTAATAATTATTATCTCTTTTACTCCAATATTTACTAGTGCATGAAATAAAATTTAATTTAGTTATTGAAACCATTTATTGAACTGATATCAGAAAAGTTTTAGTGTGACGGACAGACAGACAGAGACCATTTATTGAACTGTTATCAGAATAATTTCACATTCATGCTATCAGCTGCTTGCCAAGCGTATTATTAGGTGAGTGTGACGGACAGACAGACACAAACCATTTATTGAACTAATAATATAATAATTTCACATCCATGCTATCAGCTGCTTGCCAAGCGTATTATTAGTTCAGTGTGACGGACAGACAGACACAAAAGGTAAAAATTGAAAAAATATCTCCTTTTTTTAACTCAATTGTTTCATTTTCATAAGTTATAAACATTGTCCAATTGATTCTTAAATTAAAGTTTGAAATATTTCATACAAAATTGAAACAGTTTCATGTTAGATCATTTTAATTTATCTAACTTTTTATAAAGGCATGTAGTGTATTTTCCAATTTATTTTTACTTTTTTTTTTTAATTCCAATAATAAGTTCACTATAAACAAACAAATAAAGTTCACTCTAAATCTTCCCTCACTATATCATAGTTGTTGAGGGTAAATTAAAGGTGTCGCAAACAGGTTATAGTAGTGTTCTCTGTCCCTGTAGCTTACGCATGTAATCTTCGGGGTGTCTTCTTTTTTCTAATTGGCAAGGGTGATCTAATAAATTTAGTATTGATTATCTTCTTTAAAAGATATAGAATTGTGTTTGAATTTATAAAACTTATATAAATAATAATAAATAAAACCTAAAAAAATGATAGATAATAAAAAAATAATAATAAAAAAATAATAAATAATATAAAAAAATATAAAATAATTATAAAAAAATTAATAAATAATATAAAATAATATAAAATAATTATAAAAATAATAAATAATATAAAGAAATATAATAAAAAATAATGAATAATAAAAAATATTAATAATAAATAACTAATGGTAAATTAATATTATTAGTTACTTATCGTGCTTTAATAGATTTTTATCCAATTAAACTTTATATAATATATGTTACTATTCACAGAAAATTTATTAAAAATTAAGAATTTGATGGAAATTATGAAAAAATATTAATTAATTATAGGTGAATTGATTGAGAAGAAAAAAGATATACCCGAGTTATAGATCTAAACTTCCCCTCAGCTTGTATATTTATTAGCTTTTCATTCGCTGATGTAACTGATAAATACTGAATTTATTCAATGTTATGTACAAAATTATTTTTCTAATAAATATAGAAGATATTTATTTATTTTATGCAATACTAATATCTATTTAATAACAAATAACTATACAGTGTTGAAGGGTAACGTACTATGATAGATAAATATTAATAAGTTAGTGATATAAACACTCCGTCTGAAACA
This sequence comes from Caprella mutica, assembly GCA_947561585.1. NCBI lineage: Eukaryota > Metazoa > Arthropoda > Malacostraca > Amphipoda > Caprellidae > Caprella > Caprella mutica. The sequence continues at coordinate 1,013 of CANNZV010001313.1, read as the reverse complement.
AATGTATTATCAGAGAAAATCGGGTAATTAACATAAATTTGATCGATAAACCCTTCTATGATGTTTTATTTCATTACATTTCACTAAATGTTTGTTTATTATAAGCTAAATAAGTAAAACTGAATCGAATAAGAGAATTGAATATATGCTAGTCATGCAGAATTATAAATACGAATATTACACACGAATATAAAAACGTTCTTTGTATAACGTTTATGGGAATAGAACAAAATAGCGAAAAACGTCAATACTTGATCTGTTAATAACTTTCAAAAATATTGACAACAATCTTATTCCTTGTATTTTAAAAATGTATATAAATTAAAGTAGAACTCTCCTGTAGTGGAGTCCTCTATAGTGAATGTAGAGTCCTGAGTAAGAGAACTACCCAGTATAGTGAACAAAATTTTTTAGTCTGCCATGAAATGAACATCAGACTAAAAAAAAATTGTTCACTATAGAGGCTACTTTCTTACTCATGACTCTACATTCACTATAGAGGAGTTCTACAGTATATAATTAAACATAATGCATATAATAATAATAATGTTAATTATTTACATGTCACATATATTATTTATTTCTTCTAATGAGTTCTTTATTTTTCAGGTATACTATTATTTAATGAGTTAATATAACAGTGTGTTAAACCTATGAGGAGAAATACTACTGGGTAGCAGTGACACACTTGGGTGAGTAAAAAGAACTATTGTGAGTAATAGATAATGAATAATATTATAATGAATTAATAGATAATAAATAATATTTTAATGAATTAGTTACTAACTGATAACACTCCAATTCTTTCGTTAGCACTGATAAGATAGCACTGTAGTGAAATGAGTTAATACATTCGCTGTGGTAATTTGTATCTGCATTGCTACTATTTTTTTATGCATTTTATTATAATTTAACATATCTTATTGTTTTTCAATATATTTTCATTTTTTTAATATATTCATTAATAATAATTCAACCCTTTCTTAATAATAACGTATTGAAATTTTTCTTCG